>OU015496.1:42866521-42894021 GCA_907164885.2 Dolomedes plantarius
ATTTGCTTATGTCTGTTTAAAAAACATTTTTTTTTCAATTTAAGAAGTACCCGAATCTGTACAATGGTTTAGAAAACACTTTTAAAGCATCGGACAGATTTGGGTACTTCTTACATTGAAAATAATATCTTTTTAAAGAGACATAAGCAAACAAAGTCATCTTGGAGAAAACTCAGTTAGGCACTTCTTGTACCAAGCCACAGATGTGTGTCTGCGTGCGTGTGTGTGTGTGTGTGTGTGTGTGTGTGCGTGTGTTTGTGTTTGTTTATTTGTTTGTTTGTTTTTCAGCTTCGGAAATCTAAAAAAAGAATAATCACCGATAAGCTGCAAATATTATACTTGAACAATCAGCCGCTTCTTAATACAATAGAATAGAAAAAGCATGAAAGAGCAGGTATGAGTTTTTTTTTTTTCAAATATCGCATATAAAATACATGACTTATGCAGTCCCTTATCAGCGATTACTCTTTATCCGACACGAAAAATACTAGAAGGAAAAATCTGCAAAGAACTACGGCTCATAAAAATGTATGTGAGCTAAACATTTTTAGAAGATTCATTTTGAAACTAATAAAAGAGAGAGAGCTCTCATATTTTAAGCACTATTAAGCTACCTACTGTTTTTCCCCGTGTCAGCATTTGTGAAGACACGACTCTAAAAAAAATCCTATAACAATACATACAATGGCGAGTGCAACCTACAACAATATGCGTCTCATCTATTGTACTCTCCCTCGGTCTGATATTCCCTTTGGCCTCTCATTAGATCACAGTAATTAATCGCATATTATGTTTTGGGTCTCGTTCCTATTCGCCTCTTCATTAGCGACGCTCTGGCATGTCCGTCTAGGCTGCCAGTAACAGAATTCATCTTCACTTCGCTCTCCTCTCTTCCAGATATCGACCTATAGCGTCTGCTGTCACCTTACGTTAGGGGGGAGGATAACAGAATGTCGATGGTAAACTGACACCAGCAGAGTTGTGTACTGCGTTTATAAAGACCCACTTCACTTTGGCTTGCATCTATTGTAAT
Organism: Dolomedes plantarius; assembly: GCA_907164885.2. Classification (NCBI taxonomy): domain Eukaryota; kingdom Metazoa; phylum Arthropoda; class Arachnida; order Araneae; family Dolomedidae; genus Dolomedes; species Dolomedes plantarius. Next base: position 42,867,555 of record OU015496.1, read on the forward strand.
ACAAGGTACACAGGATGTAAGTCAAGGGGCAGTATAGCAATTGCTGCGGTATCTAGTGCATTTTTTGGTTATTCATTAAACGACAGAAAGAATTTAAGTTTTGACGTAAATGAATGCGTAAACTTGAGGTGTTATATTATCCATTAAGGCTGCTGTATACTAACTCTACCGGATTCGCTCACCTCAATGTTAACCTATGAAGAAAATTTGGCTACTATGTACAGCTACACCAATGCTGATAATCCAATAAAAATGGTATTCTCTGATAGACTGAACTTTTCTGCACCTTGCAAAATAATTCCTTTTATAAATTTGTTCACCAAAGAAAGATATGAGTGTTTAAAACACACTTATATCGGTTATTTTCTCCGAAAAATATAAATTTTAAATCATTTGTTTTTTTTTAATGAAAAATGCCCCTCCAGGTATAAAATTCCTCTCTCTATTACGGAGTACAATTTAAAAAAAAATCTAAATCCAAGTCGACAAAACTTGGACACATTTTTCCATAGGTTAACATTGAAGTGAGCGAATCCTATAGGGTTAGTACACAGCAGCCTTAAACAATGTCGTTGTATTCTCATCAACTCTGTAGGAGATTAAATGCTGGTCAGGAGGCTAAAATAAAATTTTGACTCTAAAGAATATTTATGCTTTTATATATTATAACAGAATATTTACTGTATTAACTGTTATAAAATTATATACATCTTCAATAGTTATATTAAAAATGTATATAATAAAATTATATACATTATAATTATAATAAAATTACTACTAATTACTGTTATAAAATTATAAACATTTTTTAATAGTTATATAATCTATTAAAATGTCTTCTTCATATCTATAGGTGAAAAATCACTTGCTAGAGGGCAAAGATTAAATTTTGAACATAAACGAATGTATAAACTTAGAGTATTATATAAACTATTAAAAAATGTCAGTTTACTCGTTATCTCTATTGGTGATCAATCTTTGGGAAGAGGGCTACGGGTGACCATCAAATGTTTGTAATGTTATAGGCAGTTCCAGAGCCAGGAACGCTAGATACTGGGAAAAACAGCGTATGAAAATCATTAGATCTGTCCAAATGTAACAAATTCTTTAGACTTTCATCTGTATGCCTCAGCCTGCAAAGATTGCAGAGATATTCTTACTGAAATATATCCCAGAAGACCTCGCGAATATTTTTGAAAATAAAATACAATTTCGAATGAAAATCGTCTAAACCACTATGAAAAAAGGAATAAATACTATATTAACACTCTATTGAAAGATATTCAATACCAAGTTGTTTTTTTTACTTTGGAAAAAACCGAAACGAATTGAACGTTTTCAATTGCCTGGGGATAATTCTTTTATCCCTGGAATTTGTACAAAAGAACGATTTCGTTATTAATTTGATAAAGAGCTTTCCCAGGTACTGAAAAATGAGTATAAAATTTAAATCGGAATGTTTCTTTTTCATTTGAATGGGATGGGTCTTTTTATATGCATACTAAAATGGGAAATTCATGGAAATCAATATTTTTTTATGTTTTCTTTGACCCTTTTCTTAACGTTCCGCCATTTGATTATATTGTCAGTAAAAATATATGAAAGTAATAGATGTAAACTGAAAAAGTATGTTGAAAAATAAAAAGGTGTATATATATATATATATATATATATATATGTGTGTGTGTGTGTGTGTGTGTGTATACATACATACATACTTCTCCATTTCTACTAAAATTTAATTCTGCGTGTAAAATATGGTATACATTTACAACATTTAATAATTTAAACAAACGGCAGAATGGTACATTTTTACTCACCATTTAAAATCTTCTCCTTTTTTACTAAAATTTAATTTTTCATGTAAAAATTGGTGTGCATTAACAAAATATGGTAATTTATGATATATATCATAATGATATAATTTAATGATATATATCATGCTGCTGTTTGTTTAAATTATTAAATTTTGTAAATGCATACCAAATTTTACATAAAAAGTTAAATTATAGTAAAAATGGAGAAGATTTTGAAAGGTTGGTATAAATTACCAACTCTGATGTAAAACCAAAAATGTTAATAATAATGCAAATTCCTATTTACAAAATTTTTGCGGTTTAATACTTTACGGTTTATTATACATCGACGTGTGCCTGAAATTATTTTTTTAACAGTAAACAATTCCAATAGAGATAATCTAGTACAAATTCTAGTTATAAAAGAAATGCAATGCGACAGAATAACTATCAAAAGCAAAGAAATATTTAGTAATTAAATTTTATGTAAACAGAAAATTGAATACCAAATACTGTGTTTACCGAAAACAGTTTTACTTGTTATATCAAGGAATTAAATAAATGTAAAACATTTATAATAGCTTAAGAATATTGCACAAATGAGGAGTAGCCAGCTTAAAGTTTCATATATTTTTTGCGTAAAATATTTTTGGGTTATTTGATACATTGCGAAAATTAGACGTCAAATGCTAAAAGAGAATTTGATGGATTGATCATGATTACGTTTATTAAACTTTATATGTTCAAAATATCTACCGATTCCCTCGTGATTAAAATCTTTCAAAAATATATCTTGTAATCGCTGGATACCAGACAAGTTTTTAGTTGCGTTAAAATATTTTTCAGTTGTCTGCTGTATTCTGATGCAATGTTACATTGAAAAATATACATATATTCTAAAAACAAATTTATTTAAAAAATAACCATGAAAGGGAACTGAAATAAATTTGAATCATTTGTTAAAAATTTTATACTTGAGGCTTTTCATTATAAATTATCAGATATGAAACATAGCATAACCGCATTCACTCTAAATCTAAAGTCATATACAGCCTTGTTCTATCTTTAATATTCAAAATAATGTGAAGTATTTTCCATATCTTTTATTTATAGCATGAAATACAGGAAAATTTGAGAGTTGTGAATATGAACTAATTCATAATTCTGATATCCTAGTTTGAAGTGCACATATGCTTTTGAAAAATGTGTAAACATGATAAAATGAACGATTTAGAATATACATTCCTATTTCTTTTAAAATATGCTTATTTCTCTTTTTGTATTTATATATATATATATATATATATATATATATATATATATATATATATATATATATATATATACACACACACACACACACACAACTCATAAATCGTAAATTCTAAAAAGGGCTCATGCACATTTTTTAGTCTGGTAGAAACATATTCAGAATTGTATATACAATTTAAAAAACACGATGAAAGGACATTTTGGCCAAGTAGCATCAAAATTCTAAAACTTATTTTTTAATTTATTTTTCCCTAAAAAAAAAAAAAAAACCCTGAAAATAAAATCGAGACAGTTAAATATTACCTTATATCAACACTTTCAAAAATTTAAAAAGTTTTAGCTTTATAATAATTCAAAAATAAGCAAGGCATTTTCAACGCATGCATGTTAATTACTTCAGATACAAAGAGGTAGCTCGGTTCCGAAGAAATTAATTGCCTAATGAGAGGAGATTTTGAAACGTATATTTTCTAGGAATGCTTAGGGTAATACCAAAAGGTAAGTAGATGGCATACAGATTCTGAAGTCATTTTCCGCTCCACCGGTTACCGTATTTTAATCACAAGTTTAGAAACAGTGATAGAAGAGGAAGCTTCTCATCTTAAATTAAACATTATTAAGGAGATATTTTAGTTCAAAAAGTTTTCAGGTATCTGTGGTTAAAATTAAAAAAAGAAAATTGTTACAGACAGCGATAGGAAACTGTGTTAAGGTATTATAATGAAACTTTCTTATATGTGCTACTAAGAATGTAAAACAAGAGGAGAAAATGAGCCAGGAACTTTTAATTACATGTGCTCAGACATATTACGGTTATCAGGGTTTAATTAAAACCAGTTTTCAATATTTATTACATCTATGCAATACTGACTGTACTTTTTCGTGTGTGGCTTCATTCCAGAAGATTATTCACGAGAAATGAAGTGTAATCACAAACAATTATTTATGTTGCTTTATGGTGAAAGTCTGTGCAGCAAGCAAAGACTTTGCTTCATTTGAACTCAACAGTAACTGTCTAAGTTTGTCTTAATTAGCAACAAAGCAGATTGACTTTATGTGCATATATCCTTAGACGGATAAGTAAAATTCTGTGTTTATATTTTCATACCATTAATTTTCATGTACTTAAAATATAATAATTTTAAAACTACCCCTTCCTTAAAATTGATTCATATTTTACCATGCTTAAAATCAAAATGGGGTATTTTTATTTTTAATATATTCTATCTGAGAGTAAGATACTGAATAACTTTTTCAGCACAGCATTAAACTCCCACTGCTTCAAATTTGTTGCAAAGTTTAATATTAGGTTACATTGGACAGATAACGTAATTTTTACATAGGGTCTGCTACTGAACGTTACTAAAAATACCATTTTGTTTGTAGAATGTCAACAAACTCTCTCTCTTTTTTATAGCTTTAATAATGAATTCTGAAAATGTTTAATTCAGTAGGCTGATATTATTTATGATAGGATGAAAAAATAAAAGGTGTCCAATGGATAATGCATAAAGAAAAGAAATTGAGTTCCTATCATTTCTCAGTCTATCAGATGCAGCAAACTTTGGCCTCAGAGTGGTTGAGGTGGATAAAGTAACTTTTTTTTATATCATTTCCTTAGTATTTTTTTCATTCGCTTTTTATATTTAATTTTAACAAAGCATATTAGCTTATTACGGGCAATATATAAAATAATAATTCCTCACCCGTATTAATTTTTCTGTAATAATAACGCCACACCAGCGTTTAATTCTATCCCATTGATTCTCTTCTTTTAATGTTGTTTTTCCCGTTATATAACTAACTTCCGATTTCTCTGGATGGCGCCTAGCTGTCGCTAAACATATATTGAACCACTGATATCACGTTAATAACCGAACTAAATTTCTTATAGTGAATGACAGTATTATTTCCACCAATTGGATTGTGAAGTTACTCAAGGCCAGACTACCAACCGTAAATGCCAGCTCTACTGTTGCCGTATATCGTCGAAAGTGTTGATCATTGAAATTACTTATTATTATTATATATATATATATATATATATATATATATATATATATATATATATATATATATATATATATATATATATATATATATATGTGTGTGTGTGTGTGTGTGTGTGTGTGTGTTTGTTTGTTTATGTGTGTGCGTGATTTTAAAGTATTGACAACATATGTTGGGTATGTATAGCGCAGTCAATAATAATATATAAAAGGTACCTTTATGAAACACTAAAGAATATGAGCAATTTAACAATATTGCTGATGGCGTTTCTTAGGTCCCCTGACCGGAACATTGCAGATCCAGTCCATAGAAGGCTTACATTTCTCAATGATTAAACACTTTATGTACCAACTATATTGCTGAACGTCGATGTAACTGAACACTCCACCTATTGAACACAAGTTATTGTTGAGATTTAAATCACCATCAAAAACATATCCTAGTTTCCAGATCATATGAAATCTCTTAAAGCGTAAAAATTCAATTTCGTAATATCGATGCCCTTTTTTATTTTGATAACCCTGTTATAAATTTTATAACAGGGGTATAAAACCTGAAACAGGGAACGAAATTATACAAACAACATTCCAAATAGAATGATATAGACCTGCACTGATATAGTCCGTCCTTTACTATTTTAAATATGGGCACTATTTTCTTTCTTTTGATTCTTGCGTCAAACTTTTTTTAAGCATAAAATTATTCCAACAAATCGCTCGCATAGAACGGAGGAACCCACATATCATGCAAAAAAAGTCTTCTCCGAAACACAGTCACGTTCCAAGCTCTCTTCAGAAAGCACCCCCTGGTGCATGTTTGGCATATGTCAACGGGCTTCTTTAGGTGAAATAAAGAGCCTTGAATCTTGGTAGAAGCTTGATGGAGTAGGCCTCTCAAGAATGGCACCCAGGTAATGCGTTATGCCACCACGACGCTTCCTAGTGGCATCTTAGCAATTTCCACAAATAGTTATCATTGCCAGAGTTGCCACTAGCGAAAGTCATGGCGGCCGGGATGAGTGATTTATTCAGATTCGGAATCCTTTAGGAAGGGGAAAAACTTCAGCTTCTCAAAATGCTCGCTCCTCGATCATAGAAAAGTAATGGGGGAAAATCTTTCAAGTTTTCGACGAAAGATTATTTTCTCCCTTATTCGGAATTTACTTCTGAACGAGATAGGTAATTTACGTTCTTTCCTTCTTCTCTTCTCAAAGACTTTCGTTTTCTTCATTTATGGTAATTTATTTATACGTATTTCTGTTTTTTTAATGTATCGCAAAATAAAAACCATTGGTGGTTCATTTTTTTTTCAAAAAATTATTCAGTCTGAGGAAGAATTGAAATATTTTGACTGAAGTAAACAAAATTTTCGTTTTCTGATTCAGGTGGAATTTAACTGAAACTCAACGGAGTTTGTTAAATATAGCTCGCACGAGGAAATATTTCTTCATGCTTGGAAGCATGCCCAAACTCTGAATATAACAGGAAATTCGGCTCCATATATTTCATGTCGATTTGGTTTCTAAATAGAGATTGAATAGCCGCCGATTGAATTATGTAAAGAATATTAAAAATTAATTATAGATTTTAATCTCTGATAAAGTATATGAGACATATTTTGCCTTTCATTTTAATGATATTGCGATTAGGATTATTTTATACTATTCAGATAATGGATGAATTATTTCTTCTATTATATGTGAGTATTCAACACTTGGCTATATCGTAACTTTAAATTTCGATTCCCCCAGGATGAGGATGGAATTAAGCAGTTTGCTATTTTAAGAAGTTTTCAGGTGGTAATTAATTCAAAGATTTATTCGTTATGTTAAGATTTTAGGATAAAGTCATCTTTGAGTTAAATCAGTTAAAGATGTAATTGGAGTTACATTGAGATTAATTGAAACCTTTGAAAATAAAGAAATCAAAACGTGTTCTGTTATGTGATTTAGTATGTCAGACTAGTTATTTTTTTACAAAAGTTGTTATTAAGAGATTTAAATACAAGTTAAAGCTAATGTGTGCTAACGCTATCGGATTAGCTCACCTCAATGTTTACCTATGGAGACAATGTGCCTACTATTGGCAGCTACATAAATGCTGATAATCAAATAAAAATGATATTTTCAGATAGCCTTAATGATTCTGCACCTTAGAACAGGATTCATTTTATAAATTTCATCCACCGAAGGAATTTAGGAGAGTTTAAAACACACTAGACCAGATTTTCCTCCTTATAATTTTAAATTTTAAAATAATATTTGCATTTAAAAAAAACGAAAAATGCCTCAGGGTATAAAATCTTTTCTCTATTACGGACTACAATTTAAAAAAAAATCTTTCAATCTTAATTGGCAATTTTTGGACACATTTCCTCCATAGGTTACAATTGAGGTGAGCGAATCTCCTCAATTGTAACCTATGGTGTACTAATGTGTGTGTGTTGCCTGTAGCAACACACACACAGTAATTTGTATATATATATATATAGACACACAAGACTATATTTCATATTTGTAAGTTTCGTGCGTAGTTGCTATTTTTTCAATTTCCTCCAAATTTTGCTTTAAAATATTCTTTACCGAAACTACTAATTTGGTGGAAATAGATTTTTAAGTTGAATACTAATATATCCTAAAATGAGTATAACATACATTTCTGAAAAACTTGATCAGTGGAAAACGTGTAAGTATATCATGTTTCCCTCGCTTTCAGTGACTTCTAAAATAGCCAATTCAACTGCAGCCACAGAAATTAATTTATTCGTCAGAATCCTGTTCCAGCTGAAATGAGGGGCAACGGAAATCAATTCAGCAGTTCCCCAGCTGAATGATTAAATTAAATATTCAGGCAGAGTTGAATTAAATTCGTTGACGTCTAAACGGTAGACCCATCAGTAAGACTTAACGTCATGAGCTATGAATTTCTGAATGCCTGAATAAAATGTCGTTAAATTAACAATTGAAATATCGGATGAGAAATTTTTATTGAAAATTATTGTATATTTTAGAGAAATTTTTTGGCGATATTGACAAATGTAGAAATGCTTTGATGAATCTATAATTAAAAACGGGCGTAATGTCAATAATTTCACAGCATTTAAAAAAAATTGTTTAACTCGCAGGCACATGTCTTGACATTTAACGATTTACACCGAGAAATTTTGTTGTCTGATTTTTTTACGACAGCACCATACAGGTGGGCGGACACTGCTATCTATAAAGGGACAATACAAAAGCGCCCGGGCTCTAGTCGGGATTCGAACCCAAACTCAGATTACGCTAACCACGATACAATGTGTGCAATATTCCAGTACGTAAGTGATAAAAAAAAAGTCATCATATATTTTGTTATTACCTCAAGATGAGTAAAAACAGCATAAAACAAAATGTAAAATTAATTACAGTTTAAAGTATACTCCTGCATTTTCATATCTTTATGACCCAACATCAAAGACAAATATCTGGAAAAATTCATATTAAAAGAACTTCTTAAAAGTAAGAATTCAAATAAGATAAAAAAAGTGTTTAGGTATTAGTAAATAGAAATGTAGAAGATATTACATCGGAAAGGATTGCTGTGAATATTTTTATTAATTGCTTTACACTTTTGTCTTGAATTACTTTAATAATTTCGTATTTTAAAATACTATAATAGCAAGCGTTATATCTACGTAATGTATGTAACAGCATAAGTTTAAATTGCGGTTAAAATACACGAGGACCAGTTAAAAGTATCCATCGGGCAAAGATTTACTGAAATGAACCATAATATTTTAGAAAAATATCTAAAATGTAAAATGACATTTTAATCCATCTCATCTGTAAAACCTTTTTTTATGCTACGAGCATTATGTGAACATCTACAGAAAAATTATAAAAATATTAAATTGCGGTAAAAATACGCGAGGACCAGTTAAAAGTATCAATCTGGCAAAGATTTACTGAAATGAACCATAATATTTTTGAAAAATATCTAAAATATAAAATGACATTTTAATCCATCTCATATTAAAAAACTTTTTTTCTGCTACGAACATTATTAGAACATCTATAGAAAAAAAGTAATTGATAATAGAAATTATTGATCTATAACTAGAAAATATAATGAGAAAAACTTCAGAAAACACCTTATTCTCTAAGGATAAAGTCTAGTGAGTTGTTTATTAAAAATTAGCTATTACCAGGCTTTATGTTATACATGCTTTCACATGTTTCAAATGATATCCTCAAATTCAAATTTATAAATCATGGAGAAATATTTCAATATTATAGTTTCCTAGTTTCAAATCCATACCAGGATTTGATGCTTGTAAACTATGGATTTTAACTTTCAATTTCTTGCATAATGAATTCTAGCGTCTACAGATTTTGATGTCATTCCTGTTTACTAAATATATAATAAATTTTACTACATGTGCTTATTCTAAAAATTACCTTAATGGCGGTTAACTTGGAGGTCACCTAGTAAAATCCCGATTTCAGTTTAATGCTGAATGATTACACAAAAAAAGACATTCATAAAGTTATATCCATTCTACGAGTAAGTTGCACTTTTTGTATCATGAGATGAACATGGGTTTTCTAGGGTATCGCAGAATTAAATGTCGTGGTTATTTAGTACAGTTTAACAATTAAAGATAAAATAAGTTCATGGAGTATGTTTTTTAATACTTCTATTAAACTTAAAACTGGAATCCAAAATTTAACAGAGGGTGAAACAGAGCTATTTTAAGCTCGGATTTAATTAGTAAATTACTCGCACGATTATGAATTTCGTTTCGTTTCAGAGCTTAAATAATAACTTAAATTTCCACGATATTTTTCATTAGAATCAAGTAGAATAACATTGGAATATTGTAATTCATTTACTCGGTATTCGACTAATGAATACCACCGACTTCGATTATGTTTTCATGTTTTATCAAAAATTAAAATATTTTCTCGCTATCTTCGATTTAAATAAAGACGAAAACCGACTGTCGATTAAAAGAGACATTTTTTTCCATGCGATTTCATGAAATAGTAATTTTTTCTATTTCAGACAAGAATATCACAGAAATAAAAAGGGATTCAATCAATTAATACAGTGAATTAAGTATCATAAAAACAAAAGGTAAACGAAAAGACCTTTGACATTATATTGTAACACTGTACTTAGCAAATGTATCGCTAATTAATGTAATACTTTATTATGAAATAAGAATGAGGCATATAAATATGTAAAGTATGAACAAAAATGACAATATTTTCATATATAAATAAATAAATTAAACAAATTATATATAAACTGAAATTCAAATGAACATATTGCAATAATATCCATTAGTAGTGTGTTTAATTTTTTTTTAGCATTTATAAATTAAATTATCCCCATTAAATCAGAAAAAAACGATTAAAGACAAAAATACAAACTGGAAATGTAAATATGTTCTGTGAGCATGATATATAAAAGAACAAAATAGTTTAATTGTCGGATAAAAATGATTTCTACATATTCTTTAAACAAATTTAAATACATAATTCAGCATCAACTGTAACATTATGCATTGTATATCTAAATATTAGTTTTTTAAAACAAATTATGTATAAGAATTAACTAATGCCTAACAAGCAATTGAAAAGAAGAAACAAAAAAAATACTGGATGTAAAATTCATTTTTATCTGCTTCCAAAGAGCGGTTTTTTTTTTTAGTCAAAAATGTTTATGCTTTCATACAAATTGTGAATTGTAAAAAGTTCAATTACCTTTGAAAAATACTTGCGATTCGAGGCTTTTAAAAACATGTTAAATAAATAGTAGTGATGTATTTTGCCATTTCATTTCTTGAAATATTCGCCAATTATATTTTTAAAAAAGGATCGTTAAATTCAAAACTACTTTGAAAAACAAAAGCAGTATTTTTTTTTTTGATTTTGCCATGAATAATGAATGCCATTGTAAAGTTGAAAGCTTAAACAATAAAGCATTTCGAGAATAAGCTAATTTGATTTAATTCTTATTCTATTCTATTCTCTTTTTTTAAGTAATATGAGAATATAAGTTAATGTTCCAACCGTTTCCACTATAGTTAATTGGATTATTTATTCATTTAAAACGAATTTCATAGGAAAGAGAAGTGAAATTGTATTTTAAAAGATGGCAATATTCTATTTATTACGTATTAAATCATTTTCAAGGCTATTAAGGAGTTAATTGCTTTTGAAGGGATTTTAGATTTTCTTAAGAATTTTGTTTTCTCATTTTACTTACATTAATATAATGGTACAAAAAATAAAATTTTTGTAAAACAAAAAAAAAATCAAAACATTTAAAAAAAGGTAACGAAATAACGTCAGGTTATTTTATACAATCCTTTTAGGGGACGAGGGTCCTCCAACCCCACTTTTTTAAAATTTCCAATATTCTATATATAAAACGAGTATAATAAAAATTAATTTTTGCTGCATTGAAGACACATAGAATTCCCAAATAAGTATTTTGTGCAAGAATAAGACCCTTTTTCAAAAAATTCTTCAAAAATCCAAAAATTTTTCAAAGTGCTCCTTGCGCATTATTTTTCTTCTCATTTCTTTCAAATTTCTTAGGATTGTTATTTTAAGCGTTTGCCACAAAACTGTGCATTATTCTTTGAAACGACAAATATTTTTCGAATTTATAGACCATGAAACACAGCAAAAACATAAAAAAATAACAGGCAGATTATAAAAAAATAATTATTTATGGCTTTATATTCATACAAAAAAAAACAATGCATAGTTATGTATTATATATATGCGACAAACATCTATTAAAATGTCTAAGGAATTTATATAATTCGGAATGCACAGAGTATTTTGAAAAATGTTAGTATTTTTGAAGAATTTTTTGAAAAGAGGCAATTTTCTTCAAAAAGAATTCTTATTTTGAATTCTAAGGGTCTTCAATGTAGTAATAGATAATACAGATTATTCTCATTTTGTATAAAGAGTTAAAAACCCTTGTCCCCATAATAGGAAAAAAAAAACACATTTCCAACTTACCACGTCAATAATTTGTTGTAAGGTTAGGCCAAAACTGAGCAGGAGGGGTTCTGATTCATTTGCGACGGGTCTTTCGAGGACGTTGTAATCGTTTAGAAGTTTATTAAGGAGTCTTTTCTCGTGCGGGCCTTGCTCAGATTCTGAAAAGATACAAAAAAAGAAACATGTAAACACTAGCTGAAAACCCGCACTTCGCTACGGAGTACATTCAAATTAAATACAACGGTCAATATATGAAATTAACGCAAAAAAATTAAATATATATACTTATAATAAATACGACGATTAATGTATACAATTTATGTAAAAAAAAAAAAAAAATATATATATATATATATATATATATATATATATATATATATAGAGTTATAAAAAAATCGTAAGGGATATTTATTTTTTTGGGGATAATATCCAATCGTCTGCTGCATTAGAAAGAAAAAAAAATGTTTTTGTCTATTTAGTTGTTATGCACGTGACGATAAATTTATTTAAAGTACCAGGAAAAGAAATCACGTGATCAGCATTTAATAAATTAAATTCCAAAAATGAATCTTTAAAAATTCACCAAAAATCAGAAAATCGAGGTAAGATGCCAAAAATATTTCATTTTAAAGGAATTTTTATGATCTTTCTCGTGATATAAATTTTATAACCCTCAAATTATTATTTTAAATGCAAACTTAAAAAAAGTTACAAATGCAGCTTAAAAATTTAATTTAAAAAAAATCTAAGAAGAATTTTTCCAAAATATTTCTTAGTGCACCCCTACACCATAAGAAGAATCGCTATGCAAAATTTCAGCCCTTTAGGTCCTGCGGTTTCGTCTGTGCGTTGTATGTCAGTGAGTCAGTGAGTCGGTTACGGAACTGTTTTATATATATATAGATGTGCAATAAAAACTGTTAACACATCATACCAGCACATTGTATTATATATAGTAGATTGATCAATTGATGAATTCTGGAGTTTTATATAAACACTTGAATTACAAGACGCAGACCACTGCTCTCTCCCACACAAGAAGAAAAATTCATTTTTATCTGCTGCCAGAAGTAAGCAGAAAAATATAAAAAGTAGAAATTGAAACGCGTGGTTGCAACTCGTAAAGGTCACCGAAAACAAAATGACCAGAGATAAAACAGTGTATTGGCAATGATTCTTCGACACCTTATCATTTTCAAAAATTTTTTTTTTGCTTTGGTTTGCAACTATGTCTTGAATTTCAGTTACAATATAGGTATAGTAAAAAGGCTAAGCGCTACTCGATGAGACAACTTACAATGCCATCTATCGGCAAAGTTTGGAATTACCATTTTTATCTCAAAAACGGTACGAGATACGAGAAAAAAGTCAAATACAAAGTTGTTCAGCATCATCGATTTAGTAAGAAAAGACACCTTGCGCACATTAATACTTAAAACAGTATGTAGAAAATGAACATTTGTTTGGTCACGATTCCGAAAATTCTCATGTTATAAAGAGGGGAAAAAAGAAACTGAGACACTTCCCTATCTTCAGGATCATTTATTTATGTTGTTGAAAATGCTCTCCATTAGCCACTATATACTTTCGAGCTCTTTCGTGGTTATTTCGAGTTTCGCTCGCGTTTCACAACGCCATAGCATTGAAAATTACGATCAAACAAATGTCCATTTTTGACATCTTGTTTTGAGCATTAATGTGCGCAAGGTGTCTTTTCTGTCTAAATCGATGATGTTGAACATCTTTGAAATAACATTTTTATCGTAACTTCTACCGTTTTTGAGATAAAAATGTTAATTTCAAAAATTGCCGATAGATGGTGTTGTAAGTTGTCTCATCGTCTAGCGCATAGCCTTTTTACTATACCTGGACACAAACTTTATGGCCTAATCTGTCACCGTTTACAAGTTAAGGGGGATGTAACGGATAGTAGGAAACCCTGTGAGTGTGTGTGTCTGTAAATATATATATATATATATATATATATATATATATATATATATATATATACCATGCCAAAGATGAATAACATAACTGTCCTTTATATCTTATTATGATAAAGAATTGTAAAAGTTACTTAAACCCTTATCCTTTCATTTCTATGTTCTTTTTCCTATTAAAAACTTTTCTACGTTATTGATTGTCGCTCGATATCTTTTAATAATAAAATCAAGACGCCCTAGATTTAAATTTATCGAACAGAAAATTAATTCTTTAACTCGTTCTTCAGAAATTCCATTTCCATTGTGAAACAAAATATTAATCGATTTTGACAGATGAAATCCTACGGGTAGTAATAGATAAGTACGGTTGATAGAAAATTTAAATGCAACTGATATTGGATTTTGAATTAAATTATCATGTCTCATAAAATATCCGAGGAGTTGAATCTATTTTATTCATTGTCTGTTTATCATCATATTACATGTATCACAAAATTATGATCAGATATCCTTCAGGCTATTGGGTACTCAACCTATTCGATTCGCTCAATGTTAACCTATGGAGAAAATGCATGTGTCCAAGGATTGCCGACTTTGATTTAAATTTTTTTTTAAAAATTTTACTCCGTAATAGGAAAATAAATGTCACACCTTGGTGCATATTTCGTTTAAAAAAGAAAATGCAAATTATATTTTAAATTTTTAATTATTCGGGGGAAAAAACTCATATAGTGTGATTTAAAAGTTCATTAATTCCTTCAGTGGACGCACTTTATAGATGAATCCTGTTGCAAGGTGCAGAAAAGTTCAGGCTATCTGAAAATGCCCTTTTTACTGGATTATCAGTATTTATGTAGCTGCCAATACTAGACACATTTTCTCCATAGGTTAACATTGAGGTGAGCGAATCCAGCAGGGTTAACACACTGCGGCCTTAACCTTTATAAGGTGACCGCAGCTCTCTAAATCAACTGAACTGATTTGATATCTTTGACCTTCGTCCATTCATCACAGTGTTTTGTCTCCTTTTATAGCAATTAAAAAAATATTGAAGCTCTAGGACAGTAGAGCTAAATTTCTTTTTCGTCCGGGACCACATTTTCTTTGAATAAAATATCCCGCCACCCCAATGAAAATTTATTAGCAATAGCAATTTTTTTTTCAATGAGATAAAAAATGATAACAAAAGCATATAAAAGACGAAAAGCAAATTTTGAGAAGATTTTTACAAAAACCAATGAACTGTAGATTTAGGGAACATATTTACTTTCCAAAATATAACAACAATAAAAAAGGACTTCCTTGACCTCCACTCTTATTGTTTATTGCCGAACTTTACGCCATTAAATCACAACCAACGAACCATCTTGTTTATTCCCGAATCTAAGATTTAATATTGTAACTAAGATTTAATATTGAAATATTAATATGTATTTGTATTTCGTTCAGGTAAATATCAATAAACATTAACATAAAAAAGAGCATAATTTTAAAATTATAAGATTCCTTTTGAAACACTGAAAATTATAAACTTCATTTATCAGTATATTAACATAGAAAAAAAAAATTAGGTAGTCTCTTCTAACAAAACTACCGCGGGTTATTAACGTATGATTACTTATCGTTGCCTACCTCTTTTGCATGTATATATTTATGTGTTATGTACATATGTATTTATATATATGTCAAAATTTTGACGCATTTTGGTACTCTTCTGTTTAACTGTTTACTGCTTGCCCAAGCGATACAGACTGGGTTTGACGCTCTGCCAAAATTATAACTTGCGACGCGGGACATCTGAAATTTTGCTTTCCGGAGGACCGTTATGGAGGAACGTAATCCTACGTTAAAAAAAGCATGTTTTTTTAATTAAATAACTAGTTGGTACCCGCCAAAACATGACGGCTGGATAGTAAATAAATGAACTAAAACACACATTATACTGAACAGATCATTGCCAAATGTTGAAAATCATAATATTAAGAATAGAGAAATACACTTTAAAAAATTATTAATAAACCCAATAAAAAGAAATAGGGTTACTCAATAGTCAGGTTTAATTCTATATCTCACATAATTAAATATAAAAAGGGCAGAGAGCTAGAGAGATTCCGCGGAATAAACAAATTAACCTGTTAATGCGGCCTCGTATTAGTAAGTTTCAAAAGCCAGATTTAAACACGTCCTGAGCATGCCCAGAAACAAATTAATGGGTTTATGCGGCTTCGTGATGTGTAAGTAACCAAAACCACATTTAAACATGTCACTGAGCATGCGCAGAAAACAATTTTTAACTGTAAATTTTCGCTAATTAATAGAAATTGCAGCTACAAAAACCAAATTTGACACATCTATAGATTAAAATCTTTCGTTTAGGACCAAAATGTATAGTTTATGACCAATATGTAATCAATTGATGCAGTTGTTTTCTCTCAAGGACTGTCCAAAGAATCGGCTTAGCAACATAAATATATAGATTCAGTATGATATAATAAATTTACTTCAGCCAACCCTTGAGGCCTCGAATTTTTTTTCGCGACCCACAGTACCATTGCTCTATGAAATGCTTTAACATTTATTGCTTCGCTAAAAATCCGGGCAGATTAAAGGCGAATCTAGAAACCGGAAAAAACGGTAACCCTAGCCATGAGCAGTTCTCAATTAATACCAAAAATTTGAAGAAATGTAAAGGAAGACTTCCTCGTGGAGGAATTAAATGGAGAAATATTACTGACACTATGGATGTCTAGGTGTGATATTTCTCCCCGGGGAGCTAAGATAAAAATGTCGCAAGGAGGAACGTATATAGAAGGAGTGGCCAAATTGCGGCTTTTATCTCTTTTTTGTGTCAGTCTGCATTTATGCTGATAAAAAATAAACAACTCGCTTCCTAATGTTCGTTCAGCTAAATGTTGACAAATCAACATTGCACTACATTGCTACGAACTGCTACAACTTGGCGTATGCCTTATTTGAAGAATTTGACAAAACAATTCAATATATCACGCTCTATTTGTTAGAATAATTAATATTTTTAATTCTTGATAGCTTTAATAATTATTTTTTATTTAAGGTATCCGCCCACCTTCAGAGATGATTTTCTTGTAATTTTTTTAAAAATTTTGACTTTTTATCTATTTTCCATAATGAGATGCAAGTTAAATATTTAGCTGTCGTATTAATATAATTTTTTCTAGGGAGGAAAGTGAAAACACTGGGTGCAAATTTGACATCGCTGCAAAGCATGATAAGTAAAAAAATAAATATGTTATTTTATACATTGGAGAATAAAGTTAATAACTATTTCTACGTAATTGAGTATTCTCAAGATAATATTCTGCTTATCCCAGAAGCTGTAGCAGTTTAAGCACTGATTGTAATGAAAAATTACTTAAAATTCAATATCATTTGCAATTCCTACCAGCGTAAACAAAAAACTAAATAATCAACAATGATGAGCGTAGTCTATTCCCTTTATAAACATTTGAAGAACAACTACTCAAAATTTTAAGGCATTTCCTACAGAACATCTTACTGCAGGATGTTTTGCGTCAAGAGAAATAAATGATGAAAAAATTCATTTTGGGAAAAAGCTACTACCAGTTATAAAATTCTTTGAAAACTGTTGTTAAAATTGTGTTACTCGGATCTTACTTAGATAATTCAAACAGAATTATAAAAGAAAAAAGAATAGGCTTTTTATATTATTTTAAAAGTGGAAAATTGATATTTTGATCGTAAAGGCTTTTTCAAAGGATATATTAATAACACTTTTAGAGAAAACAACGCTTTAAATATCTTTTATATCATACATAACTTTTTCCTAACATTTTTGACTCTTATGAGTACATAGACACTCTCAAATGGCTATTAACACTTTTTAAGTATTATACTTTTGGTATGTAGTCATATGCTATGGTAAGAACGATTATAGCTGACGTAACACTACAGTGAGGTTGAACATTTTCATACTAATAGGTCATCTGATGAGCCGTGAGGGTGTACTTGACCAAGGGTTATATCCATGATACTTCGAATTATCTCTTTAAAAATTTTACTGAATATAATTTATAAAACCAATTAGTTCAATACAGTTAAAAGTTACCAAGAAACTCGACATTTAAGATCTAATAGTTATATTCTATTCAGATGAAATAGCAAGCAATGAATTTTATCTATGTGTCCTAACAATGACGTTCGGTTCAGATACTGTGGGTTCGAGTCCCTGTGTTGGCATGGATGGTTGTAGGCGTCCGGAATCAGCTTTAAACTGTAGGTCCCGGTCTAATTAGCCCCCGTGTAGAAAAAGTTGACCGTAGAGCTCCAAACCAAACTAAACCTAACAATGATGACCGTTAAGTTAATAACAAATTTGTGAATCTAATTAGTTATTAACTATTTTGTTGAAACTAATTTGTCTGAGGTAATTGAAGCTTCTTATAAAAAAACTCTATACTAATAGTTATCAAATGAATCTAATAGTATAGGAACGTTGTAAAAAATTATCTTAAATTGTAAGGACATCGTACAATAGCAAAAGCTTTGAATCAAGCAATCAGTTGATAATAAACTCCATGATTTTATTTCATTATCAGTCGTTAAAGATACATTTCTTATTCTCTTATCACATCAGCGTATCACGTTATCATTGCTAATTATATGTTCCCTTAACATATGAAATCTTAAAAAATCGAAATTCAAAGTTCTCGAAGTATTATGTATCCTTATGAAAAACTCCTAAGAAACTGTAGTAAAATATTAACACCACTGCAAAAGTAATAATGATACGTCTTACCTTGATAAAGATATCTAATAGTTATAAATTGACACAATAAAAAAAAATAAGAAATTTTTTAAAAATAAATGTAAAAGTGGATGAAAATATCAAAATAAAAGTAAGCGATGGCACCTATACCATGTTTCGTAATAGAATTTTAAACCAATTTAATGGAAGTAAAACTCAATATTGAATTACTTTTAACTGCATTATTTTAAACAAATCTTGATAGTTGTCATATGACAAATTTAGGTTTATGTGTTTAAAACGGATCAATCGCACATATTTATTTATGAACGTTATATAGATAATTACTTTGTTTCCGTCTGCTGTAAAAGAAGGATGAAATGGTAACCCTATATTAACTTGACAGATTTATGAGGATCTAATACGTGGCAAGGCATTAATAAGAACTTAAAAATGTATTTGACACATACTATTGACAAAAGTGTCAGGGGAAAATTTATTTTCATACATTATCCTACGGATAAGCAGTCCACTATAATGCATTTTCAATCAATATACTTCAGTCATGAATATTTTTCATTAAATATAGTTTTAGAGAAGACATAAAAAAAAAATAATGTTTTTAGACAGCACCTACTAAGTTAATTATTTCAAAAGTAATGTAAGTAAACAGTGCCCACATGATATACATTATCATAAATAAATAGAAGAATGTTATTATGAAAGATTAAAAGTATAATATCCGTTTTTACTTCATGTTATAGAAATTAACATTATAGTATTTTAATTGTACATGGGTAAATTTAGTATTTAAATGTATAAAATATTAGATCTCACGGCGTTTTAAAAATTATATATATATATATATATATATATATATATATATATATATATAT
Source organism: Dolomedes plantarius (assembly GCA_907164885.2). Lineage (NCBI taxonomy): Eukaryota > Metazoa > Arthropoda > Arachnida > Araneae > Dolomedidae > Dolomedes > Dolomedes plantarius. Next base: position 42,887,219 of record OU015496.1, read on the forward strand.
ATATATATATATATATATATATATATATATATATATATATATATATATATATATATATATATATATAAACAAAACATTTCCGTAACTGACTGATTGATTGACTGACTGACATACAACGCACAGACGAAATCGCTGGATCTAAAGGGCTGAAATTTTGCATGGCGATTCTTCTTATAGTGTCTAACTTTTTTACGTTTGCATTTAAAATAATAATTTGAGGGTTATAAAATTTATATCACGAGAAATATCATAAAAATTCTTTTAAAATGAAATATTTTTCGAATCTTTACTTCCAATTTCTGATGTTTGGTGAATTTTTAAAGATTAATTTTTAGAATTTAATCTATTAAATGCTGATCATGTGAGTTCTTTTTCTGGTACTTTAAATTAATTTATCGTCACGTGCATAACAACGAAATAGACAAAAAAAAAAATTTTCTTGCTAATGCAGCAGACAACTGGAAATTATCCAAAAAATATTAAAATGCAGTAAAAGATATGTTCCTCAAATTGTACTATATTCTTTAGTATGTCCTATTAGATTTAATTTGAATATTTTATTCTAACTTTGCCCCAAACAACTTCATTAAATGACCCACCAGTTGAGGAAGCCAGGAAAATTGCGGTGCACAGAACTATTCAGCACTATAAAATTAATAAACAAAGAAATGATACAAATTTTGTTGAATCAAATTTTAAAATTGAAGATTTAGTGATGTACGAAGAATTTAAATACCCTAATTCAAGAAAACTAGATCCACCTTAGTCAGGCCCCTATAAAATTTTAAGTCAACTATCTAATGTCAATTTTGAGGTTAACAGACCAAATCAATATACTGGAAAGGACACCGACATTGTACATTCAACAAGATTAAGACATTTTCATCCAAAAAATGAGTTTAAATTAAAATAATTTTGAATTCATGCAGCATTTCTTAGGGAGAGGGGAGGGAGAAAATAAGGAAAGTCTTAGTACTAATTACAAATAAAATTGAATTACAAATAAAGTAAAAGTAAATTTTTTTTAATGTTAATGATGATATAGGATTATGAAAATTAATTTGTCATAATAAGAAATTGATTAAAAACTATAATGTGATTTGTATTGATTTTCTATTGGACTTTAACAATTGTATGCTTTTAAGTTGAAAGTTAGATAACTGTTGAAAGAACTCCTTCTAAATCTGCATTTTCTTGGTTCTTTTAAAATGTTTATCACTATTTTTATAATATTTTGGTTTGTTTAATGAGCTGAACTGTATGTTGTATTTTTTCCCAGTTATGAGCAACGTCAAGCTCAGAGATCCATTTCCTTTTGATTTTATTTCTTTGTGTGTTGTCTAAAAATAAATTTAAAAAAATTAAAAAAAAACAAAAACCGGTCTTGATTAAACTATCTACTAGAAAACCGTTTTATGTGAATTTCTGGATCTTCTGAGTCAACCACCGATTATGACAAGTCTAATTCTTTTACCCATTTTAATTTCTCTCTTTCTTGAAGCTCTGTCATATCGACCCACCTCTTACATTATTTGGAAGTCATTTCAATTACCTATTCATTTGTAAAAACCCAATTCTACATGTCAGTCACTCAAGGCTGAATCAATTTAATACATAAACAAAATAATGACTAAAGACAGACCGTGCGATGGCCACTCCTTGTCCACCCTTTCCTTCAGGTTTCTATTGACTCATGTCTTCCCCATTTGAATTCATGAGTGAACGGATTATCTTTTTCCTCTTGGTTGGCTGGGTGTTAAACCCCTTTCCTTTATCTGGAGTCAGTGAGTGACTACTGAACTCTTTTGAGCCCTTCCCAACCTCGAGTTTCAGGATCGTGCACTATACGCACCAGTTTCACTCTAAAAAATCTTTTAGAGATTTTCAGTTGTGGTTAAGACGGTAGGAAATTGTTGAACCTGCTCTCCTCTGACCCAACTAAGCCCGCTTGTGCAAACAACTACACAAACACACAAACATACACGCAAACAAAAAAAACACACACACCGTGAATTAAAACAGAATGTATACAAATGAAGAAGTGGTACACAAGCACCAAAAATGTTTTGTATTAACATGATGAATCAATCATTGTGAAAATTTTGAATATAATAAATTCTAAATTTTAGTTATATTTTATTGAAAATTGTGAATTATTAAACAAACTGAAGTTAATGACAAATTGAAGTATGATGTGTAATAAGAGTGGATCCTTTAAGAAATATTTAAAATTGTAATATTTGTCAAATATTAATATGTTATGCCTCTGAGTTTTTACAGGGTCACACACTATAGAGATATCGAGTATGGAGGCCTCCTTAAAATAAAGTGGTACCACAAAACATATTTTTCAGTACTTTTGTATTATTTTCTTGTTTGAAATGATATTTGCTTACTATTTTTGAATTTATATGTGAAATGTTTTATGGAACTGTCCAAATGGCTGGAGTTGAGATTTTATGGGTAAGGAAGAACTAAAATTAATGTAATCAGTCAAAGAACTGCACAACTCCAATGTAGCCAACACTATTAAAGGACTTGATAAAATTCAAGCTTACTTTTATTAAGACTTTTGTTGTTGAGACTTTAATTTTGACGATCCAATTATTTCATTACTTTGAACTTTTTACAGTTAATATCTTTAAATATGTATTATTGTTATCTAATGACTACTTAAATTTCATTCTTTAAGGTAATTTTAATGTTTAGTTAGTGATCTTAATGTCTTGTTTTGATAAGTGCCTCATATTATTTTTGACTTTTATAGATAAGTTTGACTTTTTATAGATGACTTTTATAGATGTTATGAAATCTTTTATTGCAATAATTAATAATGTGATATATCAGTTTCTGTCTCGACTGGTGACAAGTGTAAGTTGTATTTTTCATCTATAGCTCCTTCATGGTTGTGTACAATAATAGTTCAAATTTGAGATAGTTAGAATAACCGGGTTAGGTGTAAGAAGAGGTAGATTTTTAGATTAGTGTAAATTTTCAGTTGTTAAGTTTTAATTTTTAATTTTGTTGTGTGGGGAAGGATCCGCCCTACTCAGCAATCTTGTCGGTTAATAGTCATTTAGGATTTTGAAAGTAATTTTGTTATTTTCTCTTCTGGAGACTTGCTGCAATGAATTCGCGACTCTTTCTGTGCATGCCTTTAGAGAGACGGGTGGGGGGGGGGAGTTGTAATGTCTTAACTATGGGGAACAATCGTGGGAACCTTAAACGGGGGATATTGCTTAAAAAATTGAAATTAACAATTTAAAACTGTGAAATCACGAAATATCGGGAAAAAGAGAGAAAAAGGGGGGGGGGTTAATAGCTAAAGTGATCAGTAGAGGCAGCCATCTGACGGTCCTGTTAGAAAGAAATCATTTTGACGGGAGATTCTAAAGTTAGATCAGGTCAGGTGATTCATTTACATAAGCAGAAGCTTCTAGAATTTTCGAATGCAAGTGTCAGCACATTTTTAGGCGGGATGAAGACAAAAGACCTGGACAGTCGGATTAGAGATCTTATGGGCAGAGGACGTAATGTCTCGAGAGAGAGACCTGGATGGAGTGGTTTGCGTAATTATGTTGGAGCTCTGGTATATTAATAATTAAAATAAATGAGTTTAAGTGATCTCTGTCGTCTCATCTACTCATTCGGACCACGATTGCCTTTAATTTAATAACGAAATGCATACGAAGCACAGTGGTGCGCAAACTTCATTAGACCGCGACCCCCTTTCTTTAAATAAGAAATCACTCGACCCCCAATGAAAATATTTTGAAAAAAGCAATTTTTTTTTCAGTTATGAAAATGTTAACAAAAAAAAAATGAAAAAAAGGAATAAGAAAATATTAACAAAGTTTTTTAAGAATCACTGAATTGTATATCTGGGGGTAAAAATTTTAACATTGCATAACAATAAAAAAAGTTTCACTTGCCTTCTGCACTTGTTTTTGGCGTATCTTATGTGGCTAAAACTTCAGATTTAAATATTAACATGCATTTAAAAATTAAAGTTATAAAAGAGCTTGATATCGAAATTATAAACTTTATACCAAAACCTTAAAAATTATGAACTCCGTTTATTCATATTAAAACTAAAATACTTCAAATTTGTAATTAAATGTTTGATAAAGTTCAGCTTTAGATAAGATTATTGGGGCCGAAAGGGTTGAACATTTAGAAACAATGTCATATTTTTAACAAAAAAGAAGTTAAAAATTTGTAATTATGGAAAATTTTAACGCATAATTAAATACTTGAATATGATAAATTTATTCCAAACTAACCGCGACCCCTCCGATTTTTTTGGCGACCCCTCTATGGGTCACGACCCACAGTTTGCGCACCACTGCGGAAGCATGTCATATATCTCTATCTATCTATCTATCTATATATATATATATATATTTATATCTGTATACAGAGTGAGAGAAATATGCATTTTGCACATTTATTATAAATGCTTAGTGTTACAGGATTTTTTTAACAGGATATAGTACAGAGGTTTCCTCGAAATTACTAAATCAAGCAAATGGATAAATCTGACTTATTTAAATGAGTTTTTATTAAAAGTCAAGCACATTCAAAGGGCTGTGCATCTTTTCCATTCATTTCTTATATGATCTTGAGTCATAATCTTTTGTTGCTGTGTAGTTAGTTTTTGATTAAAACATTATAAATTTAGTGTAGCATTTTAAATTACATTTCCTGCAGACTCCTGTTCACTGGATTTAACTGCATAATCTAAAAGCTGATGTGAACTCTTTTCATTCACAGCATTGTCCAAGCAAGTTTGAGTAACGTTTAGGACAAACAAAAATGACATTAACTATTCATTATGTGTTGTGAATCGATATTTCCAGCTTTTACTACATTTTATAAAACAACGAGTCAGCAATCACCGAAGTTCCAAACCTGTTCGTTACTTAAGAATTTACTAAATTCACTTCAAGCAGATAAGAGTATACCATACAAGAGAATTGAATGATGTGTTACTGATGGCAAAAATTATACTTTAGCCCATAACACTGCCTACAAAACATAAATTATCACAACAGAAATCGTAGAACATTATTTTGAAAGCTAAAAAGGTATGATATCTGCCATTTCTTCATGCTATTGCTAACAATATCATTATAATATTTTAACTTTCGAGTGGCAATTTTAGTATTTAAATATGTGTTTTATATTAGCCCTCATGCCATACAAGTACATATTATTTCATTTAATCTGGACATTAATGCATTTTTTATAAAACGATAAGAGTATACTAAACATTTCGCATTTAGGATACTTAAACTAACAAATTATATATATATATATATATATATATATATGGATTTCGTTGATGAATAATAATGGAAACTGAACGTGAGTATTTCCTACTATTCAATCAATACAATAAGACATGCATGAATGCGAAATTATTAAAGCTTTAGGTAGAATTAGGAGTTAATCTTCTAGCAAGAAAAGTGATCTCAATCAATATGAAATAAGCAATATAAAATTAGGATTATCTCTCAGCAACATTTGATACAAACCATGAAATAATCTAATATGAGATAAAATAAATAAATTTATTCCTATTTGATTTTTCATGAGGTATTAACAAAGGCTGTTTTGACTAATGAAAAAAAATTCCAATTTCTATACATGCAAGTTTTGAAAGAAGGTATTCTTAACTAGTTTAATATTTAGTATTTTTTTCAAGTGTTTAATCCCATTTTTACCAATTTGTGTAATTATTTTAAATTCTTCTGTGGCATAAAATTTTACTTGCTATTGTGTTACAATTACAATATTTTCGCCTAAAAAATAAACCTTAATTCATTTTATTTAAAAAAATATGATCGTGCTTTTTATTCTTTAACAGAGCTTGAAATTCAGCATTGAGTAAAGAAAACAAGAAAAGAAAAAATGAATCTCTTTTTAGGCTAGTTCATTCTAGAAATTACCAGAAAAGAGCATATTTTTTCACAGAGAAAGAAAAAAATAAATTAAAAATTTTAAAAAATGTACTTTTTACCTCATAATCTAAATTACGTACCTTTTTCTGCATATAATTTGTTTAATATTGAAAAATAGTCGGAAACACTCAGAGTTATACGCAGCCATGGATAGGAGATATAAAAAAAAATTCCTTCGAAAAAAAATGTTAATTTAGCTTATGAAAAACGTTTCAAAGAAATTTTATACGAGACAAAGGTTTGCATTTTTCTAGAGGCAAGTTTTCAATCGTTATAAAGAAGGGAAATTTTAATCCTTACTAATTGCATGCAGATTATGTTTCATTTTGTTTGCTCATGAAAAAGTAAACACGAGCTTTTAACATTAAAAAAAAGGATGATGCCTGCAAGAAATGGCTTAATATTATAAAAAGATAAACACAGTAAAATCAAAGCAGTTAACGAAGAGAGACTTTTTGTGTGTGTGTGTGAATGTTATTTTCGTTTCTAGCAGCATACAACAAATTTTTTAAAAATAATTGCGTGGAAAAAGCTTAAATAAAAAGCTTATACCACTAAAATTTGTTAAAACATACAGCTGATGCATCGTCTGCATTTTTATCTAGGTTTTCAGCTAAGTTCTTGTTTATCACTTTACAAAAGACTTGAAGATATTTACCTTGTAGTGTACATAAACTTATAAAAGAAATTTTTTTCAAAAGGAATTTTTCATAAAAAGAGTTTTTGAAAATTCCAAGCATTAAGTATTGTTGATAAGTAGTTGTTTATGGAAGGTACAAATATTAATATTTGATAATTTTTTAAAAAAAGGTTACTTTTGTCTAAAGTTGCACATTTAAA
>OU015496.1:42899021-43031521 GCA_907164885.2 Dolomedes plantarius
TCCACTGCGTATGGAAAGTTCTTGTAGGAAATCATATTATTCCAAACACGGAAAGAAAAGGATTTAAAACTAAACATCAAAGTGAATGGAAAGAGATCTTGTTTTTGCAATTAACTTTTAGAACCAGCCATGTAAAAGCGACGGATGGATAAAGCTTTACAAATCTGTCCTTTACGTCCTGAGGTTGGACAAAATTCCTTTTAGGTAGTGCTGCACAGTTATCGGCTTAAAAATAACAATAGAAAGTTATATTCTGTAATAAATTTATTGTTAAACAAAGTATTTTCTTCCTGAATCTATCAAATTTATCCTGTAACTGAAGAGAGACGTTATAGTTAGATGTTATTGACATTGTATATATATATATATATATATATATATATATATATATATATATATATATATATAAATGATTAGTACTGGAACCATATAAAATACCTTTTTAGGGGTATTTTCTGTAAGCAGCACAAAGTAATTAGGAACTGATAGTCAAAAATACAACGGACGATATATATTTCAGGGTTATTTTAATCGGTTTGTTATATAACTGTAATTGTCCCTTTTATATTTGATGACTTCACCTTTTCTTATTTTTGTTCTTATCACTTCTATATATTATTGTTTTTATACCATCTTATTTAATTGCTTTTATCGCCTTTACACGCATTTTAGATGCCTCTGTAGCTCGCAGTTTTTTATATATCGAATTGCCTTGCTTTTGTTTTACGTTTGGAGAAGCTTGTACTTTCTGGAAATTGCGCCCCCCTCCCCCTCCGAATATTATATATATATATATATATTTATATACACCAACCAGATAAAAATACATGGTGAATAAAACAAATGTTATTTTTTTCGCTTACCGTGATTAGTTAATCGTAATAAAGATTTTGCGATGTCATTTACCAAACCATTTTACTTCCCGAAAGATTAACAGCAGAATATACATATGTATATTTTGAATCGGATATGCAAAATTGATTGTTCGTATTTTTCCATAACTTCTCCTTAAAGTTTCAGCATTTAATATAAGATATCCTGCCCTTAAATAATGTCCATTGACAGAAACTGCCCCTTATTATTTTTTCCCTTAATAAACGCATTAATTCATTAGAGTGAAACAACTGGTCTCAAAAATAATTTTTATCTTTCCCATTTTTATCTCTTTTTTTTTTACCACACGCATTTAAGCTGATTTCTGCCGAACAAAAAAAAAATATAATTTTAATCACCATAAGTGTATGAACTGTTTTTCTCCCAATTTCCGAACTTTTGAAAAGTACTGATTTAAATCACGTGATATACGCAGAGTCATTTGTCTGGCCAGATTTATGATACCGTTTTGTTGTCAAAATAGTTTTCTTTAGTCCAAACAAGAGAATATTAAAGACATTCATTTGGAATTTAATTACCAGAACTCTTCAACAAATGAACTATTTCCGTAATTAGTTGTAATTGCTGCAGTGTATCTAATTATTTTGTTTCCGCCTTAATGAATCTTACAGTTACACCAATCAGCTGTCAAATGAGAAAGTGGCGTAAGTACTTGAGTACCTTTTAAGGAGATAAGCAGACATTTAGGATCTCGTTCATTAACTTTTTCAGCGCACGAGTCAACTGAACATTTTCAGAACATTTTTATGTTTGCAATAACATTCATATGAAAACAATCAGTGGTTTCAAAAGTTTGATAGCTCGTAGATTCATTTTTTAATAGAGAAATAATATTAGGGATCTTTATTTTAGCTGTTATGTCTCAGTTAATAATTAATGAGTTCTATAATAAATTAATTTTTATGTAAAGCTGTAAGGTATACATAAGATTCGATTCACAAGAATCGAACTTTTGAGTGAATGAATTAAAGAAGCTGCTTGAGATATGCTAATTTCGCCATACGCGCTTGGTATAAATACCAAGCAGCTTGATTAATACAGAGGTTGAAAGGAGGTTGTTGTTAAGGTTGATAGATAAGCGAGTTAGGGGAGCTACGAGGAACCTGCGCTAGTGCTTAGGGGGCCCAAAGTTTACGTGGCAGTACTGCTGGTTTGACTCTCTGCTGGTTTGTGAGTATTTGCAAAGTATATTTCAATTGAATGTTAATATATATTCCGTACAAGTAGTACGTATGCTTATTGCTGCAAAAGCAAATTCTATATGTGCAACGAATTCAATAAACATTGTCTCATGTATAAACTGTGTTTGTATCAAATTCATTTAGAGTGCCACTTCAAATTATATATACCCAAGTGCGGGTAGAAGTGAGCTATTTTCTCTACAAAGCTCTGTGTTATATCAAGAAATAAATGTCAAAGTTTCATAGCTCACAGATTCTTAATTTATAGAAATATTGGGGGGGTTCTATTTTCAGCTGCTGTATTCTACTTAACCATATCGGACTTTGAGATATATAATTCAATGAGAGATACAACAAGTCGTTTTTCTGTATAACCACCCTCCGTATGGATACACTTCTCACACCTTTTCACAAACTTCTTTATAACATCGGGAAAAATGTTTTGGTTTGTCCTTTCAGCCAGCAATATATTGTTTTTCGGCACCTGCCGACTGGAGCTTTGCGCATTACGGATTGATGTCGCTACTTTTTAATCTTATCTACCTATTAATACACCCTTCTTATGAATACCATGCTGTTGAAACATTCATCTGTGAACTTCACGAGGTTTCATATCCTCCGACTTGATGACTGATGTCAGCTCCTCTACGTTGCAAACCGCTAAGGCTACGTCATTTTGTATGATCCCTTCGGTTTAAGAACTCCATGCCATTTATTCGGCAGTGTCAGTATCTTCTGTAAGAATTAAACTGCCTTGCACAAGAGTTTGATGGCTTATCCTTCCAGGATATACAGGCATATTTGCTGTAGTTCACTTTTTGAACCATCCTTCTACATATGAATGGGTCCTTAAGATCTCTTTGGTTTAAAACTATTTGCTAAAGAGACTCTCTCGAGACTTGGTATAATTCCCATAAAATCATTCCGGATAGACCTAGGAAACAGGCAGATGCTTTGTTTCGTTTGTGAACCAGTCATGATTGCCTCATGGACCACATTCGTATGCTTTGTGCAGTTTTCAAGAAGTAATAAACGAGATCCACCTGAGAAACTCTGCGGCGTTGACATTCTCCTTTATATGGGACAGACTAGGGACCTAATAGGGTAATAGAGTTACTATTCATTTTGTTTCCTGTTATGTTTTTTCCTTTTTATTTAACATCATTCTCGCCATAGGAAATTCTTTTTTTGATTAATGGTTAATAAATGGCATAGGAAATAAGATTTCATCAAAAAATGTATGTTTCGGAAATACCGTTAAGCAGCCAATTTCCCATATTAAAAGAAGTTAACGCATATTAGAGTAGTATATGTTAAATGTATCTTTTTAATGAACTGTGAAAACGTTTATTGATGTTGTAATTATATATATATATATATATATATATATATATATATATATATATATATATATATATATATACGTGTGTGTGTAGGAAAGAACAACCCCTTGGTGGTGGTCCACCAAACCCATTGTTTTTGTGCATATGACAGGAATAATGAGCGCTTTGAGAAACTTAAATGTTTTATAAAATATAACGGAAAGGCATGGAAAAAACCATATATATATATATATATATATATATATATATATACGAACGCAGGCATATATATGTAATTTTTATCGTAACATATTAATAAAAGGTATAGGGGTCCGGTTGACATCACCTTAGTTCTATTTTTAAAGATCGTCATCAGACAGACACGCACTAGACTTTACTTACTTTTACGCAAATAACTTAAATTTCTCATTTTCCTTTGTCAGTTCGCAGAGTTTCTTCGTAGGATAGTTATAACTATGTAAAGGTAACCCACATAACCTTACCATCGTAGCTCTTGAATTATTTATCACCAGTTTAATAACGTAAGCAGCCATGAATGCCACGAAGAGCGTCAAAATTTTCCTCAAGGATTGAAATGGTGTACATTATAATTTATTTGTTAAGAATTGGAGTTCTCAAAACTTTTAAGCCGAATTCCCCAAAGCCATCTTAATTTATTCTTTTATCTATTATTAAAGGAAAGACTTTATGCGTTTTGAGAAGTTTAATATGCTTCCAAAGGTAATAGGTGATTCAAAATTAAATTCGTCGCCACAAAGATTACGCTTTCGCGGCTGATTGCGTTTATGTGATTTGTAGAGCAGAAATATTGAAGTTTTTGAGCATTTCAAGTTGTAAAGTAATTATATTGACTACTGAGTACCATTTTGGATGAAACTTTATTTTGTTTTTGATGAATTGTTAGATAGAAAAGCCGATACTAAAGCTTCAGTAAAAGTACCTAAATATACATATTTGAATCCAAAATGAATGCAAAAATATAAAGATGCTCGATTTCTATCTCTCCATCGAAAGAAAAGAATATATAAAACCGAAGATTTGAAGGAGAAAGAGATATTAAATTTAAAAAAAATGATTCACTGAGCCTCAGACTGTATCGTATCTTTATAGGTTGTTAAATAATTGTCTCATATATTACAAAATTTTGAAGGATTTCGTATTTTACATGAAACTAAGTGCTACTATATAGATCTTTAAGAACGTATGTAACAGAAAATAATACTAAAAGATTTTTAGTTAAATTATTGCAATCTGCTCTAAATATGGTATGTTATTAATACATCACAAGAAAGTAGGGGTGAGGAAACATATATAAATCTACATTCAACTGATATCAAACGGTAGTGGATTTCAAAATGATATTACACACCCACAACCCCCTCATATATATATATATATATATATATATATATATATATATATATATATATATATATATATATATATATATATATACACGGCTTTCAATGTCACTTAAAGAATGGTTTTCTCGGATATATGCCATTTGCATATGTACGAAAATATTGGTATTTTCTCTAAAAACATTTTTTATAAGGAATTTTTCTAAAAAAAACTGCAAGAAAAAAACTTGATTTGGGGGGAAAAGAAAGAAGATGATTTTGTATTCACAAATCATATGCGGGCAGTAAACTTGCAAAGTTAGCTTAACCGCGTAATATGTCCTTTGAATGGTAAAATTATTCTGTTGCGATTCTGAATGTGCCATTTTTTCACCCATGCAAATGATTATGACTTTCCTCTGATGCCATTTGGAGGATACGCTTTTTGATATTTTATGTTGGAAATAACATACAAGCTTTAATGAATTTTCTTTTGAGGGAAGAATTTTTGCAACTTGTAGAGGCAGAGAGGATTAAATCTTCCTTCTCGCCAGAAATTTTAATATGGAACTTCCGTACAAAATAACAGCAGCTTACTTTATTGACAACTATATTTAAAAAGCAGAATTTAAATATACCAAACTTTTGTCACAGATATAAAAAAAGAGATCTTGTCATTTAATTGGTCTTGTGTTTTAATTGGTCTGTTTAATATATACAAATAATCGTACTGTGAATACAAAATACAATTATTAAACCTGCAAAGCAAAAATAACTATAAAAAGCAAGCAAAAATAACTATAAGAAACAAGCCTAAAGAGATAAATAATGTGCTCCAAGTCACATGGAAGATTAACGAAGTCAGTCCTGGTAAACATTTTGAAACAGTTATATTTACTTATGTATTGGTCAGAAAGACGGATTAACTCCAAATATGCTCCATTTACTAGGACCATCCGCAAAGCCTTCGACAAGTGCAAATACATCTTGAAAAGCCATAAATGGCGATAAGTAAATAAATGAGATAACTATGAACTATATAATAAAATAAGGATTCAATATATAATATAAATTAGTTATAATAAAATGTAGAGGTACTTATAGTCTGTGAAATAAAGCTACCCATTATGAAATCAATGAACTTATTGGTATAGCAGCTAATTGACAAACCTTGTTATAAGATCTTTGTGCGTATATCTCAATTATATATTGATCCTAATCTAGTTATGGGAATAAGTTTATCATTAAATTATGAAAAATGAACTGATGAAGGCATGTTTTACTTAGTTATAAGAAATTCACATTTAAAATTTAAAAGTGCAGTAAAATTTAAAGATTAGTAAAAATTTGTTGATAATGAATTAGATTCTTTCGGGAGTTGATAAATATTCATTCAGTATTTCTTTAGCTTTTGTTTAACACACCATCTGAGTTTTTAACCATCGTCGTATCGAACTATTCTGGTAAAGCCAACAGGTACTCACATTCTTTGATAAATTTTGTTTAAAACTGTAACATTAAATTTTGAACATCGTTAATATATTACGATATATTTCGTAAGATATTACGATACGACGGTCGGATATATAAAGTTTTGTAAACATTTTGAAGGTAACATAAACGTTTAATGCCTATATTTTAACCTAAAAGCCTGTATAATATTCCAAACTTGCTATATTCGTTTATATGGATTTCAGGTAGAATCTAAAATTATTGCGAGCACTTAAAAATTCATTATATATAAAGATTCATAAAAGTTCGTATTGTAGAATTTTGTAATGATAATTTTACTATGTTAAACAGTATTATGGAGATCATATAATATATCTAGGAATGTTGTTCGGTTCCTATAACCGAGACCCATCTTGATATAAAGTTTAGCATTTGATAGAATTTACATTTGCATGTTTGTTTTTTCAACCGCGAACAGTTTGAATTCTGACTTACGCGGTGAAAGCACGTTCTGTGTATGTTTTTTGTTTTCTGCCAGCACGGTATGATCACGCATTTTGGCCGTTAGGCACTCTTAGTGAGAGCAGTATATAGCTATATTTCTAATAGTTAACTTTTTGTTTTGTTACTTAATGTTAGGCAATGCATATTGCTTCTAATGTCAAACTTTATTATTAATTAAACTCGAAGATTATATTTCTACTTTTCTTCATGTCTACTTAATTTGATACAGTCCATTTAAGCAATATCGTTAGATCACACTCAACACATGTTTCCAGTCTGATAAGATAAGAGATAGAGGTGTTTAGACCAATAAAGTAATTTATATTTATGTAGGAGCGGCCTCTGTCACCCACTGGCGTCCCTGTCTTCCATCCAGAGCCATATGTTAACTCCCTGTGAACCACTGAGAGGAGAATTGTCTTTGGTAGTGGCAAGATGTGCCAATTGCAGCAGACAGACTGCTTGTAACGATGTTATACGTTCAAAGTTATATTTTCAAAGTTATATGTTCAAAGTTATATGTCAAAGTTATATGTTCAAAGTTATATGTTCAATGTTATATGTTCAAAGTTATATGTTCAAAGTTATATGTTCAATGTAATAGTTAGTTTAAATATAATGTGTTAGTCTAGTGACATGACTCTACCTTATTTTGGACTCTTACTTTATTCTACGTAAAAGTGTGAGTTCGCTTTCGAGTGCAGCTTGTATTTGAGTCACTTAAGGATTTAGAAGTTTTATGACGACCCTTAAAACTTCTAGACACGCAGTTTTCTTACATTCATTTTGACATGATGAGAAATACTCAAAAAATTGTCTTGTTCTGTTACAATAGTTTAAAGAAATTAAAAATATAATGAACACATGGTTTGTATAGGCAAGTAATCTGGTAGATTACGTGAGATTTAAATATTTAAAATTCATCAACTTTTTACCTCTTTTTTATTAACTCGCTTTCTTGTTTGTCCAGTACAAATCTTGCAATCGATTTTTCACTGACTTCCCGACTAGCTAGACATTTGACACTTTTAGAATAGCTCAGAACACAATGATAATGCATTCTTTTAATACTTTTAGCCGAAAAAAATCCGCAAGGTGGCTCTTCGATTGAATTCAATGCTTGCACTTTTGCGTAGCGGCGTTTGACGATTTTGAAAACAGAATACTTGTGAACTTAGTTTGTTTACAAAAATATTGTGCGAAATTTTTTTAAAAAAATTATAAAAGTTAGCATTTTATAAAGTCTGTGGATAGTGGAAACGACAAAAAAAGATTAAAATTAAATAAAACGAAGGGAAAAAGAATAATTAAGTGAAGGTTTGTGCAATTAAGAGAGAAAAGGAGAGAAAAATAGTCAAGTCTATATGATTCAACAGAAAAGTTCAAAAACGTGGTATATGAAAAGTTCTTTTTAATCTTGTAATTATTATGTAAAAGGTCTGATTAATTACCTCTTACTATACTTGAATACACATCTGTTAATTTCGTATTCTAGAAATAGGGATTTAAACAAGATAATTTCAGTTTAATATTTTTTTGTACTAAGAAAACGACTTAATAGCAAAAAATATTATTTTTGGCAACAATGTTTAATACCTTTTTCAGAAAATACGATTTTATATCACCCTGTATGTTCATTACATTTAAACAACATACGTTAAATGTTTAGTTTTCCACCTCTACAATGTCCACTGAAATATTAAAGCGCACACCCTAATGTAAAACACTTTTCAAACTCTTATAACATCCATTCAAATTCAATCTTTGGAACACAAATGGTTACTGTTATGATAATCATAGAAACTGCTATTTTCATTTCCTTACTCGTCTGTAATTGCCATTTAAAAATTTTGTTCGCTTTTAACGACTCTCAAATTAAAATATCTGAGCGAGCTTTAAGCGATGTAGGTTGAAGCAATTACTTTTCGAATAAAATCGTGTAATATATATTTTTTTTTATAGTCATTGAAGATCCCATTATTTTTTTCTTCCTTTGATCTGACATCTGACACGGCGATTTAGTTTTAAATAGCTAGATATGTCAAAAATGGTTACTATGAAGATGAAATTTTAAAGTAGAGGAGTTCTGGAATATTTTCAAAATTACTGTCTAGAGATTTAAGATAAGTTATTTTGTATCATTTTAATTGAATACAGCTTATTCAGCAAAAAATGATTATCAAAATAATGTACTTAACCTTCTCCTTATTGTGTGGGATAGCATGTATCCCAAGAATAAGGGCCCAAGAATGAAAACAAACACACACACACACACACACACACACACACATAATCTATCTATATATATATATAATAATTCCGTAACTGATTCATTCATTCACTGACTGACTGACTGACTGACTTACATACAACGCACAGACCAAACCGCTGGACCTAAAGGGCTGAAATTTTGCATGGCGATTCTTCTAATAGTGTAGGGGTGCACTAAGAAAGATTTTTCGAAAATTTTTCTTAGATTTTTTTAAATTAAATTGTAAAGCTGTTTTTTAAACTTTTTTTACGCTTGCATTTAAAATAATACATTGAGGGTTATAAAATTTATATCACGAGAATGATCATAAAAATTCCTTCAAAATGAAATTTTTTTCGAATTTTTACCTCCATTTCCTGATTTTTGGTCAATTTTTAAAGATTAATTTTTAGAATTTAATTTATTAAATGCTGATCACGTGATTTCTTTTTCTGGTACTTTCAATAAATTTATCGTCACGTGCGTAACAACTAAATAGACAAAAAAATATTTTTTTATCTTTCTAATGCAGCAAACGATTGGATATTAACCAAAAAAATGCACATCCCTTACGATTTTTAAATAAATATATATATATATATATATATATATATATATATATATATATAGATAGATAGATATATTACATCAATTGCATACATTGATCAGCGCATTTATTATAAATATATATATTTATTGTTTGGCATGAATTGCATACGTTAACCATCGTATTTAATTGGAATGTACTCCGTAGCGAAGCACGGGTTTTCAGCTAGTATCTATATATATAAAACAGTTCCGTAACTGACTCACTGACTGACATACAACGCACAGACCAAACCGCTGTACCTAAAGGGCTAAAATTTTGCATGGAGATTCTTCTTATAGTGTAGGGGTGCACTAAGAAAGATTTTTGAAAAATTCTTCTTAGATTTTTTAAAATGAAATTTTTAAGCTGTTTTAGTGACTTTTTTTAATTTTGCATTTAAAATAATAATTTGAGGGTTATAAATTTTATATCACGAGAAAGATCATAAAAAGTCCTTCAAAATGAAATCTATTTCGAACCTTTACCTTGATTTTCTGATTTTTGGTGAATTTCTAAAGATTAATTTTTAGAATTTAATTTAATAAATGTTGATCACGTGATTTCTTTTTCTGGTACTTTAAATAAATTTATCGTCACGTGCATAACAACTAAATAGACAAAATATATTTTTTTTCCTTGCTGATGCGGCAGACGTTTGGACATTATCCAAAAAAATATTAAAATACAGTAAAAGAAATGTTCTATAAACTATACTATATTAACTGTACTATATTCTTTAGTATTCTTTATATTAGATTTAATTTCAATATTTTCTTCTGGATTATTTTGTCTATAAAATTATCCTTTACGATTTTCTGATAAATAAATAAATAAATAAATATATTATATATATATATATATATTTTACATCAATTGTATACATTGATCGTCATATTTATCATATAATATATATATATATATATTTGGCTTGAATTGCATACATTGACCGTTGTATTTAATTTGAATGTACTCCGTAGCGAAGTACGGGTTTTCAGCTAGTAAATATATATATATATATATATATATATATATATATATATATATATATATACACTGCTGACCACTGTAAATGCAACACCCTGAAGGAAACATGCAAATAACATGAAATTTACAACATGCATTAGCGGAGGTGAGATATGCAAATGATTAGAATTTCAGCGCAGACGCACATCACGCGCGCCAGTGGCGCCACTTCAAAGCGATATTTAAGGCTTGGAGATTTCGACGATTTTAAGTTCGGCAATTGTGTTTTTCTTGTGGTTTTTTCAAAAAAACGATCAATTATGCCTCGTCGAAAACAGCGATCATCTTTTGATCAAGTATCCGAGTTCGACAGAGGAAGGATAGTGGCCTACCGAGATTGTGGATTATCTTTCAGGGAAATCGGTAGTCGTGTTGGACGAAACCAAACAACTGTAATGCGGATATGTGATCATTGGATGCAGGAGGGTTCGACGGACCGGCGTGTTCGATCGCATCCACCTCAGCGCACCACTTCAGGTGATGACAGGCAAATTGTGCGCATGGCAGTGACGGATCGCTCAGTCACATCACGAAGCATAGCACAGCACATGCAGTCTGTAACGCACCATGCAGTGTCTGCGCGTACCATTTGACGCCGTTTACAGCACAGTGGTCTGTCCCCAAGACGTCCATTGCTTTGTCTACCCTTGACGCAGAACCACAGACGTCTCCGCCGCCAATGGTGAGATGACAGAAGGATGTGGACGGCAGAATGGAATGAAATTGTCTTTACTGACGAGTCACGCTTCTGTCTGCAACACCACGATGGTCGCATTCGAGTCTCGAGACACCGTGAAGAGAGTATGCTGAACAGCTGCATTATGCACCGCCACACTTGTCCTGCACCGGGTATTATGGTATGGGGCGGTATTGGATATCACTCTCGCACACCTCTAGTACGCATTGTCGGTACTTTAAACAGCCAGCGCTACATCTCCGAGGTGTTGGAGCCAGTTGTCCTTCCTTACCTTCAGGGCTTACCCACAGCCATATTTCAACAGGATAATGCGCGACCACACGTGGCACGCATTGTCCAACGGTTCTTCGTCAATCGACAGATTGGATTGCTTCCCTGGCCGCCTCGCTCTTCGGATCTTTCGCCGATAGAAAACATGTGGTCCATGGTTGCTCTACGATTGACCCAGATTCCATCCCTAGCTCCCACAGCAGATCAACTTTGGCAACGTGTGGAAGCTGCTTGGTCTGCTGTACCCCAAGAACTCATCCAAAGTCTCTTTGAATCAATGCCGAGGCGTGTGGCAGCGGTGATCTCCAACAATGGCGGCTACTCTGGCTACTGATTTTGGCAGGAACCACACTTCACAGAAGTCTATAAATTTAATCATTTGATACTTGGTCAACATGTTATCTACAAAATAAATTTTGTTGTGATATCTCTTGTCTTTCTTGGTGTTGCAATTTGGGTGGCCAGCAGTGTGTGTATATATATATATATATATATCATTTTTACAAAACCAGTATACCAACCTAGAATATCACATGTAAATTAGATTAAAATTATTTCCCAATAAATCAGCATATATTTTACTATTAAACGAGAATAGGACATGAAAATGTCATTAAAAAATGTCACACTATAAATCAGTATATGTTTTATTAATGTACGATCCTACCACATGTAATTGCCATTCAGTAGCCAACTGAAGGCACCCTTTTTTATCTACTTTAATATCCCTAGTGCTCAATTTAAAGCTGATTTTCTTCCTTAACCGTAAGCAACAGTGAGTTTATTCTAGGGCTAAGAAAGTGTTCCAAGAGGTCCATCATTACTGGGTGAACTATCGCTCTTGCTGCCTCTTCAGGTTTTCCAAGGGACCAATTAAGTTTCTGCTCCTCTTTCGAGGAGAGCGGAAGAAAAAAAATGTATTAGGAGTGCCGGATGAGCTCAACTGCTTTAGTTGTTTCAAGTCTCATTTGAGCTTAAGATCGGTAGCTTTTACAGCCTTTATAACCTTTTTTTTCGCTTCTTCTCTTGCTTGGTTTTAATCCAGCGGAGATTGTTGCAGAGTTGGGATTTTTTTAGAGCTTTCATTCTCTAATTTTGTAAGAAAAAATATACATCCGAAGAAAAGTTCAGCCGAGTTAATTCTTTTCTGTAGTTAATTATAGTAAAACCTTCTTAAGCTACGCTTGTCATAAAAATTTAAATCCTGGCTGCCAAGCCCTGCCATGTAAAGTTCCGAGGGATAGAATAATTAGGAAAACGCTGTGTAATTAGCAATTGCGAGGATTATTATTTCTACTGTATTAAAATTATGAACTTTTCTTTTCTAATCTGTAAGATGTAAGTTTTATTTCGCAGTCGCCTTGCATTGGAGTTTTAAATTCAAATAATTCGATTTACATAAGATTAGACAGTGCTTTATAAGAAATTTTTTTGATAATATTTGTTTCACATCCTTTACATCTTTAAGCAAAAATACTTTTGCTTCGCAAAGTATATATATATATATATATATATATATATATATGTGTGTGTGTGTGTGTGTGTGTAATATCTTAAAAATTATGCCCTCCATTCTAGCATTTAAACTCCTTTTCCTAAATTCGATCCACAATAATATTAATTTATCGTTTTAAAACCCTTAGCCACAGAACTTCCCGTAAATTGCATGCCTTTGCCTTTCTACACGTGTTTTTGTCCAAATTCAGGAGTGGGTTAGCATCGCGAGCCCCTAAATCTGCTGACCCTACAAATAATAGTCACATGTTCCTCTCGCCCTCTCGCGTTTAATGTGTTGAAAGGTGATATTATTCCGAGCCGTTTTTCTGAAATGACGAATGTACTTTTGTCAATCTAATAGACGATTCGGTCAGACTGCATCAAAATTATTCCTTTCAGGCTGAGTCTAGCTCCAACCATGTAAATATGAGCTAGTTTTCCTTTTCATGTTATAATTTAAGGTCGTGATGTAATGGGTATATATATATATATAGTCAAGCTACAAAAGTACTCATTAGTGTTAAACACCAAATCTTTGACGAAATTTCTCCGTGTTGACTTGTTTTTTAATGTTTGGGCGATGACATCATAAATCTTTTATTGCTGTTTCAGAGAAGTGTACATCTAAAACACTCTTGATGACGAGTACCCAGTTTTGGGGCTAGATTTTGTTGTTAATGTCGCTAGACGCAATTGATCGTTATTAAAAAATATTTTTCCTTCGCGAGAGAATGTATCGAAGGCAGGTGACCGAGTATCATTCGTTAGTGTTACATCAAATCTCAAAATAAATTATGTCGTTCTAGTGTTTTTATATATTTGAATGAGGACATCATAAACGATCTCATGCTTTACCAGAGAAGTGTTCATCAAAAACATTCTTAACGACGCATACCCAGGTTTGGGGATGCATTTTGTTGTAAATGTCGCGAAACGCGACTGATCGTTACACCACCAGTGGTATTTGTTCAAATCATTACAAGACTCCTTTCCCTGCTCAAAACTTTTGTGTCCGGGAAACCAACATGTTCGTAACAACGTATTGTATTGTTAACAAATAATTTTAATTAAGTTTTCTAAGCAACGCAATCGCATACAACTACAATGCGGAGGAAAAGGTTCGACGATAATTAATGCAATACTTTAAATTACTCGATTTCTGTAATTACAGCTCTTTTGAATAATATGAGAAGAATGTAACAGATATCTCCTTATGCCGCTTCACTTTTAACAAAATCCTTTATGCGTTTATACCGTCTTAATTCAGATATATTGGCCATTTATCCTATCGAGTGGGAGGGGGGGGGGGTACACAGTTTATGAAGGAAGAATGTTACATTTTTCGGTTCAAAATGCTTAGAGAATGAGAACAAACAGCCACAATCGATTTTTCGTTATCTGGCCGCAGCTGTGATCGGCCGCTTTGATACCAAAACCATTTTCTAAAGTTCCAATATTTATGGTCCGTTATGTCAGAACATAATTCTGCGAAATCCGATATATTTTGAGGCAGAGCCCTATTCGTTACTACACTTACAAAGAAATTGTGTACTCAGGGCAGAAGGCAGAATAGAGAGAGCGTGGGGGAAAAGCTTAAAGTGAATGAAAACACACTGAATTGTGATTACTTTACATAACAGAGAGCAATTTTAAAATGTTTTTGGAAGCGGGCAATTTTTAAAAAGGCGCATGAAATAAAACACAATACTCCTATTTCGCACAAAGCATACTGCATTGGGTTAGCACGAGTATAGAATAAAATGTTTCAGAGAGCAAGATTAGGTTTCCCCTTTGGATTTAAATACTTGGTTCGTTTTCAAATAACTCCCTAAGAAAAGATCAAATAAAGTTGATAACATAATTTCTACTTAATATTTAGCTCAGTTCAAGTGCCTGATTTAAATTAGGAAAAGAATTTAACTATTTGTTGCTGTTGTTCGAAACTTAGGCTTGTATAAAACCTGCTAACTTTGATAAATACACAAAATAATCACAAAATTGATTTTCAAAATGTTGTCAACAAACGGTTCATATAAGAATTATACTTATTTTGCGTGTATTAAAGCATACATGCCTACCTATGTGTATATATACGCACCTACACTATATATATATATATATATATATATATATATATATATATATTTCGTATTAAGTACCTATTTTAACACTGTGCAAGATAGGCAATTACGGTATAGGTCAGAGGTGGG
This sequence comes from Dolomedes plantarius, assembly GCA_907164885.2. Lineage (NCBI taxonomy): Eukaryota > Metazoa > Arthropoda > Arachnida > Araneae > Dolomedidae > Dolomedes > Dolomedes plantarius. The sequence continues at coordinate 42,914,273 of OU015496.1, forward strand.
GAACCGTTTTACCATTAGAGGCCACATGTAAATTAGGTAGTAATAAAGGAGGCCGCATAAGTTGATTACCTATAAATGCGACTTTTATGAAATTATTAGAATTAGGTATAGTTATAACAATTTGGTGCATTATATAGAAAAAAACAATAAAAAAATTAAGTCCTTATTTATTTAATATTTGGCTTAAAAAGTTACAATATAAAATATTTTTATATTCACATAAGGGTAAAAACTTGTTATAACATTAATCAATAATTATTATTTTTTTTTTATAAAATTATAAGATTCATAGATACCACTGTAATTTATTATATTTCACTTTTGGTATTTTTATTTATGTAAGCACATATATATATCCAGATTTTTAAATTTCAATAAACAACTACATATTTAAATACCACTTCAAATAAAAATAATAAAGTACAAGTATTTTTAAATAATTTTAAGATTATAAAGAAATACAATAGAAAAATAATAGTATTAAATTATAAATAACTGACATAGCAACATTTCCTAAAATAATTTTAATATCCGATGGAAAATTTAAGCTAGTATGATATTTGTATTTGTTTCTTGCTTGAAAGTAATTGAATATTTGGATCAAGCTTCGTAACGCGAAGCCTGAGTACATACATGCATGCCGTTCTTTATTTAATTACATTGATTTGCAAATTGTATTAATTAATATTTAATTTTATAGATTACAACAAGTGCTAGCTTTTATGAAGGCCGCACAAGAAGATCACGCAGGCCGCATGCGGCCTCAAGGCCGCGCGTTCCCCACCTCTGCTATAGGTTATTAAAAATAGCAAAGGAAAAATTACGGAATTCTTTTACTAGATATAGTAAAAACAGATAGACGTGTGAACCGAGAGATGTCTGCTTGTATAGAGAGTAGGAGCATAATTAGAACAATGGCATTATCAGGTATTAAATAATAAACTGGGGAAGAAATATAATCAATGACAAATTGAACTATTTATGCAAAGCCTAAAAAACGTACAAGTGTACAGGGAAATTTCTGTAGCTGGCCACCCTTGGTCATCCCCCAAGCGGCCATGTTTTGCTCAGATCCAATAAAAGACTCCATAATGTCAATGTTATGGAAGAAACCGCTTTTCAACGGCATTAAGTATATTTTACTAATCTAAAATTATTTTGTAATCTTATTATAAAAGATTGAAAATAATGGATTTTTTTTAGAAATCAGGTTACTCTTTTTATAGGAGTCAAAATTTAATTATTTTGTTAATCCATGACACGTATTTAACTTATATTAGGTAGAATTAATTTCTTTAAATGTGCTAAAAATTAAAGGGAATAAGGTCAAAATATTAAGATCAGTTCTGAAGTATATTTTACTTACCACATAAACATCAACTTGTAAAATTCTTTTGTTGACTACTAAAAAAAATTGCAGTTAGTCTCATCTAGAGAAACTACCGCGGGTAACTAACGTAGGATTACTTACCGTTGCTTTCCTCTTTTGTGTATATATATATGTGTGTGTGTGTGTCAAAATTTTGAAGCATTTTGGTACTTTTCTGTTGAACTGTTTACTGCTTGCCCAAGCGATACAGACTGGGTTTGGCACGCTGGCAAAATTATAACTCGCGACGCAGGACATCTGAAATTTTGCTTTCCGGGTGACCGTTATGGAGGAACGTAATCCTATGCTAAAAATCTATCTGATGAACAAACTTAAGTTGTAAACAACAATATTCCTGAATACTTAAACGCACAACAATTATTTTAATGTCATTAAACTTTTATCCATAACGCGTATACGAGTTTTATTAAAGTAGAATTTATTTCTTTATATCTGCTAAAAATTAAGTGGAATAAAGTCAAAATATTAAGATCAGTTTTAAAGTATGCTTTACTTATCATATAAACTTCAATGTATAAAATTATTCTGTATGCGATACAAAGAAAAACTCTTGAATGAACAAATTTAGGCTCTAAACAAAAATGTTCATTAATACTTAAACGCACGATGATGAATATTTTACTTTTAAGTACCTTATATCCGTAACACTTATATATGTTGCATTAGGGTAACATTTATCTCTTTTATATTAAATTCAGTTTTAAAGTATATTTTACTTAACACATTAACTTGAATAATTTTATGCATTGTAGTTATAGTTAAAAAAACTATCAAATGAGCAAATTCAAGTTGAAAAAAAAATATTCATGAATATTTAAACACACAATTAATAAATTACTTATTTTGCCTACATTTAGTTTGTAAAACTAGCAGCACAAGCAAAACTGGAACATAATAACGTGTTAGAAGTTTAAAATTATGGCTTCGAAAAGTAGTATCACAAAATATATTTTACAGCACGCCCAAAAGAAAGCAGTTCAGTGGAACTGTGAAGCTTATTTTTACAGTTATCAAAGATTTATATACTACTGACCACAATCTATTGCAGTAATAAAAATTCCTCGGGGGACTGTATCTAAAACTTTATCGTGCAATAAATCCAAGAAATCAGTGAACAGTATAGGGCTTTGCAATTCACATAGCGGAGGAAATAATACGACGCCCTCACAAAAAAAACCTATAAATTTCAAAACTGTTTCTCTTTATAGAATTTCATCAAAAGTATACTGTACAATGAATGAGATTATTTTCGCAGCGCGCTTTAGATGCCAAATTATTATTGTGACACATGAATGCATCAAAATCTGTTCATGCACGAATGGAATTGTATAATTATATATGAGATACAAGATTGGAAAGAAAGTATATAAATGTGCTAAAATCTTGGTATAACCGAGAATTATAGCCTAAATGAGAGGTATTTGATTAAAGACGTTTTAACACATTAGAAAGTAATTTATTTGTACATACATAACATATATATTTTGAGTTCTATATAAAAATGCGGAAATTAGATAATTTGTCATATAAAGTCATACGCGTATCTTTTTAATTACGATATTTAAAAATAATAAGGCGATTCCGACGAAAACCTTAACATTTTAAATTATACTGTTAAAACAAACAAACAAACAAACACACACATATACTATATATATATATATATATATATATATATATATATATATATATATATATATATATATATATATATATATATATATATATATATATATTATATATATTTATTTATCTAATTCAAAGGTAATTAGATATCACTATGTGGTTTATCAATTAAGTCGCTTTACATGCTCTGCTACGCCAGACATATAGAAATAGCGCATTTGATTAATTATAATTTAGTTATATACGCTTTGTATGATAACAGCCACCTTAGCGCATGTCCACAACTGCCGTGTACTCTTCGATGTTTATGTCATAGTTATGTTATACATTTCAGTTAATGAATATATGTCTAAAAGAATTCGTTGGAATCTATAAGGTTGTTTTCTCAAATTTCCCTGATACGTTTTTATATAAATGGTAAGGATTCCCGTAAACATTTTCTTATTTCTTCTTTAAGGACAAAAAATGAATAGACAGTAAAGGGAGAAATTCCGCCGATGGCGATTGAGACACCCCAGGTGGACAGGAAAATATGTCAAATCTAGAGAAAGCCCAATTAACGTAATTAACACCTTGCGAGAAATTTTAGCAATTTTCAGACATTCGGTTTTTTTTTTTTTTTTTAAAGATTGGTTCACTAATATAACATGACTATACTGAGTTCCGCATTCCGGAAGTGTTGGTGTTTTTCAAAGAGCGGGGAATTACAGTAACCACCGCTTATAGTGATCAGTGGTTATAAGAATCAACCATTTATAAGAATCAATATCGCAAAAACAAAAACAAATGTATTATTTCCATGTTAAAATTTCCGCTTTAAAGAATCAATCCACCGGTTATAAGAATCAGTTTACAATCTTCGCCTTCCTTTCATTTTTCCAAAAAATTTTATAATCATGTGTTGTTACTTGTAGGTCTAGAAATTGAGTTATAGTATTTTGTTTAGAAATTGAGTATTTTTAAAATTATAAAAAATAATTTTAATAAATGATAAATAACGTAAATTAAAGAGTATTTAATGGTAAATTATGTATATATGTGCCTGTGTGTTTATATATATGTACAAGTATATATTTGTGTGTGTGTGTGCCTGTCCAAAGGGAAGTTTCGGTTATAAGAATCAACCGCTTATAAGAATCAAAAACAGTAATAACAAACGTGATTCTTATAAGCGGAAATCACTGTAATTCAAGGACAATTGCATCACGCTGCCAAGTTTTATTATTTGTACCCGCTTTCAGTTAGTTTGCAGTGGAGATCACATGGTCTGACTCATTCATCACGCGCTTGAACTGACGCAATCGTCACAGACACACACATTTTATATATATATATATATATATATATATATATATATATATAACTAATAATCATACCTTGAATGACTTATTTGTTTTTAGTCAGGCAAATGTTGAAAATTTTTATGTCGGTTATTTACAGAAGGTTCTGTTAAAAATGTCATAACTATAAACATTGACTTTCATACGAACTATTGAATCTAACGAGCGAAACGAGATCTATTAGCTTTGTGGCAGGAAACAGAAGCTAACAATTGATTTTCACGAGAACTATAGAATGTCTTTGGTGAATTGTCTTCACTTTCCGTACAAGGAAATGCGGAGAACGTCTTCCTTCCTTCATCTCAAGGTATTTAATATGATTGAATTTAGAAATTAAGCTCTCCAATTATTTTCCTGAAAGATGCATTGTTCTGTCAAAACTATTCAGCAAGACATTCGAGTGGACTGAATGCGATTTTAACAGAGTATATTTATTCTCAATTAAACTGCTTAGCTGAAATCATATCGTAAGATTCATTTATTGATTACATTTTCAGAGATTTGCATTGAAACAATGTTTTCATTTTTGGTTCAATAAGAAAATGTTTTAACTTAACTCTCTGTGCATTTATATCTGAAGCAAATGAAAAGAAAAATGTGATTTTATATATATATATATATATATTTCATAAATGTATAACATACTTAACAAAAACTGAAACAGGGAAGACTACTCAGAATATGCAGAGATACGATAAAACAGCTATCATCATACAAGGCCCATATAATTAAAGCTTATTGAACGTGGTATGCCAATATACATGGTGCAATATAGTATGTAAAACGAATTAACATACAAAAACAGCAAGCGAATTAACACCTACGCTTTACTTGCTATGTTGCACCATATATTAATATTAATTGGCCACATTCAATTTGTTTAGTATCCATTTGTATACACACGAAACCTTAATTGTATACTTAATATGTATGCCTTTATACCGAAGTGTATAAACTAGTTGAGTATGTGTATAAACTTGTTAAAGTAGTACCATTAAAAAACCGAAGACTAAAAACCGAGGGAGTCCTTTCGTTAGTTTCTTGTTTGCTGTATTGCACAAAAGTTTATTTTTTATTTATCCTTTTTAGATACGTGAAAACAGAAATTAAATCACAATACGGCTATAATGAGCAATTAACATTTTGTTAGATAAAATTGTGACATTTGTAATCTACATATAGGATATGTGTTATAAAGTATTTTGAGGACAACTTATTTGTAATCAGCGCATAACATTATAACATACGTGATTTGATGATACATTTAAACCTTATTTCTAACTGCATGGGATTTATTTAGCTTTATTTCATTTTGAACAAAGCAACTGATTTTCAACGTACTGAAGCAACCGATTTTTTTAACAAAGCAACCGAATTGTAATCAGAGCATAACATTATAATATACGTGATTTCATACATTTAATATTATCTTTAAGTGCGTAGGATTTGTTCAAAATAAAATGCAGAGCTAAATAAAGTTTCAAAGAGACATGCATGAATTAAATAAATTAAAAAATGAGTTTCATTAGCACTAATAAGGGATTATTAAATTATGATAAAAATCCCTGATTTGTTTTGATAATTGCAACTGCATTAAATATTTTTAAAGTGTCTACCATAAATGATATGAAATATTAAACTAATTACTTTAATTTGAAATATATGTTTTTAAAATAAAATTTTTTAAAACAATACATTCAGTCTTACTAAATTTATAATTCATACACTCAAGGAAGAAAATTTTATTCCACGTTCTATTACCTGTCTTATCATATACTTTATCAGAATATTTAAATATAAAAAAATGCATCTAATATGAAATAATTACTACAAGGCTTAAGAAAAATGGCTTAAGAAGGCTTAAAATTAGATTTAAATGACGTTAATTTGAAAATTATGACATTACATATACTCCATTAGTTATTCTTTAAATTTCCTCTCTAATAAGAAAAAAATACTTTTCCATTATAAGATATTTGCAAGGGAATAAAGAGAAATTTACAGTATTCGTATAAATTAAATCGATTTTGTCCTTTTAAACGGAAGTTATGTGTACCATCCCTCGAAGGAATTAAATTTTTTAATTTAATTGGATTCATGCTTTTCGTAAATTGAAAAGCTTTCATATACATTATTAAAGTATTAAGCCATTTAATTTCTGAAGGATTCGAAAAGAAAAAAATACCTTTCCATGCTTCCAGCAGTACTTCTAACTCAATTCTTGATGTAAAAATTTCCACCAATTTAATTTAAACGCCTTTTTTATTTACATACTTTCAAGAAATTATAAGCTTCAATAGATCTGTTGCCTAGTACAGATAAAAAAGTTATTTATAAAAATTAATTGGCTCTTTCAAAGAGTATTTTTCTCAAACACGTGAAGCAAATCAGAATTTAAACTCTCAGCGGAATTTAGCAGTTTTAGCATTAAGAAAATTAGAGTTATAGTTTAATCAGTGTCATGCAGTATACATTTTTTTTTTAAATTCTCTATGCTAGTCGTTCTAAGCCTGTTGATTTTAACATGAAATAGTTTAGAGAAAACATATTCTAAATTTCCAAACTAAACTATCATTACTTTATATACATAAAAAGTGTTAATGTTTAAAATTAATCCATCGGCTCTGCCAAAAATAGGGTTATTCATTTGATTAAAATCATTAAACCTCATCTCTAAGCATATAAAAGTATGTACTGAACAAAAGGGAAACCCGTGAATTTAATGAATTGCATTCATTTGCTGATACTGATTTTTTTGGAAAGTGTGCTTTCATATGAAAAGTAAATACCCACTTCACTTTAATTCAAAGGTGTCTATCTTTGCACAAAAGGTGTCACTTTGTAAAGTGTATTTCATAAATTTCGTCATATATTATTTATATTATTAACTGCAGTCTATTGAAGATTACTTAGACTTTTCAGTTGTTGGCTGGAATGAAGCAAACTTTTTAGTTATAACCATAATATTTTGGCATATTTCCTTCTCAGTATTTTTCGTACTTGCCATGTATGGAGGAGCCTATAGTAAGATTGATATCTAGTCCCATGGCTGGTATGTCAGTCTTACTACGGCAAAGGTAGGTACTGAACAGAAGTGAAACTCCTGAACTTAATGAATTGCATTCATTTGCGATACTTATTTTATGTAAAGTGCCTTCATAGGAAAATTTAGTACCCACTTTAATGCTAAGATGTCTATCTTTGCACAGAAGGTTCTCTTTGTAAAGTGTGTTTCATAAATTTCTTCATTTATTATATAAAGTTTTAACTGCAATATATTCAAGATTGCTTAAGTTTTTCAGTTTTGGGCTGAAAACGTATCAGTTATCACCAAAACATTTTGACATATTTTTATCTCAGATTTTTTCGTACTTGCTATGTATGGAGAAGCCTATAGTAAAATTTATATCTAGGCCCATGGATGTTGTGATGGCCCATGGATGTCCATGGATGTTGATATATCTAGGCCCATGCCTATTTAGTACTTCGGAAGGGGATAATAGACTTACAGGGCCGGGGGTTGCACAAATGTAGCAGAAACATTTAAAAATATAAACTAATACAAACCTTGGTCATACTGGGAAGGGGTGCATAAAATTGATTTACAAGTCCACTGTATAACATAATTTAATAAAGTAGGCTATGCAATGGACTTACATACATCACTACTATGAAAGTTTGACAATGATTCTAACTGATGTAAATTTTATTTTTGGCTAGGAATAGATAATGTTTTAATTATATGGGAAAATGTAGAAAAATAAAATGTACTTTCGAGCAATGCTTAAATTACATACGATGTTGTAGCAAAATATCCAATCATTAATGAAAAAACAACAAAGTAAACGTTTCATGTTCTCTCAGAAGAATACAAATTTTTTCACAAGTCTTAAGAAAACGTAAAAGCGTCAGTTTTACTTCGTGTATAAGTGATTTTACTTAAAAGCTGCAGTGAAATTTTAGGCCGTTTGTATGACGTGATGGTCTGCAAGTGGAGTATTTTTTTCTATAGTGTTCAACTTACAGAGTTCAGTGTGTTTTGGCCTTCCAAATAGATCGTTTCCGTTTGTGTGCCACTTTTTCTTTTCCGAGGGCCTTAGGTGGCATCCGACCCATTTTCTGGGACACTTTCGCTAGGACATAGAAAGATATTTAATACGAAACACACCCGATGTATACAAAAAATTTTTTTCTAAAGATCGTTTTGTTTTTGAGTTATATCTCAAGACACAACCTTAAGTTTTGACAAGTAGATTTATGGCATAGGCCCCATTAGTCCATTGTGAGTGTTGTAGTGTACGTTGGAATTACCTATGTTTAAATGTCTTAATTTTAGCTTCTGATTCCGTTTTCTTCCATGATCATAGGAAACATTTATTCTATTAATAATCAATTTTTTTGTAACTGATTAAATAAGAACGGGAAATAACATTTATCGTGTTACAAAAAATGTTAAGTACAGTATCAGTACAGTTTTTTTAATCAGATATGTACTCCTTCCTTTTGATACTTAAAGGGAAAATACAACAATACCCTTTTTTTACCTTTGAAATTCTTCTTCAAATATTGGTTAATCGGCTTTACACTGAAATTTTATAAATACAAAATTCAAAGTTATATATTTATATATATATTAAATAAACTCTTGAATTCTCATAACAAATCAAATACCGAATGTTTTAAACTTATTTCCTGAACTTTTAAACTTGCGTTTGTTATCTCCAGGAGTTTTCTTATCTCCTACTTTTCTTTTAAGCTAAATATTGGTAATCCTAATATTTATGGAAAGAAACGTGTCAATTCTGCTTCTGATATACTTTTCCAGTGCTACTTAACATGCGTACTCTTATGTTACTGGTCACGGAAGAAGGAACGGAAATCTGTGCATGCCAATGAAGCTTTCTTAACCATTCAGCGGTTGCGTCAATATTTTGAACACCAGCAGGCGCGTGTGGCACAAAGGGCAACGTCACTTTCAACCTTGATTATTCCTTTTGTAATAAACTTTATTTTCAAATTGAAAATAATAATTCTGCTTTTTATGACAAGATATAAAATGTTGATAATATTGAGAAATATTTATAATTAAAGGCCAAAAATTGCAGATACAGTAGCCTTATTTCAAAACTGTCCGGTTTATTGAATCTACGGACAACTTGCGAATTGATTCCTATTATGTCCTAAAACCTAAAAAGCATCGAGAGAGTCCATCTTCGTGATATGCGGGATACCATGGAATAGCTGCAGATTTGATCGACTACATCTACTCCTGGTTTTGTCGTACTGTAATCCAGTTTAATCGCTGGTTTACCATGGTTAAATCACGACTAACAATGAATGGAAAGAAATAAAAGAGTCAGAAAATCATACCTGCATTAGAAAAGGTGTAGCTATAAATAGAAACTGCTTAGAACATTCAACCCTTACACGTAAAAATAAACCATTCAAAATTACGAAAATGTTCCACTCTATACCCCGGCGCAACAGCTGAAGGGTTAAGGATATTTAATTTTTTTACGTGCAGTGGCTAGCTGCATCAAACTGCTTCTTCAGATTCTTAGAGTTATTTTGGGGAATCACTTGTAACCACTTGGGGAAACCTGTAACATACTTAAACACATCCTTTCAGACAATTACTCTGGCAAACTGAATTCTGACGTATAAGTTTAACTGAGTTTACATGATGCAATATAGTCCAGTAGACATATAGCGATATTTTGAGAATACGAGGTAAAACGAGAAACTGAAATTTCGTATTATATTTATTACCGATATAATGTGATAGCTTCTGATATATGCATCCTAGATTTTGGAAATTTATATATGCCGTTTTGCATTTTTAAAGAAAAATGTTGAAATATACCACCGCTGGGAGTTACGATAAATGGAGCTAAAAATTCTTATTCTTGAAATGCCCCGAGAGCATTAAAAAACATATTGTGATGCAAAACTTTTGATATACATACGTGTGTAACACCTTTAGTATGTATTCTTTTAATTCATATACCCTTAAAATTGCATGTTGTCAAAATAAGTGCGTAGCATTTACGTTTTAAATAAATTTATTCTATCTATGTTTATATATTTATTCTAAATTTCTTTGTTCCTTTACAAACTTGAATAGGATCATTATACTTAAGAGATTTTTTTAACAGCTTTCTGTGATTAAAAAATTGATTTTCAATAAAATACTATGATTCGGCAATCATACATGACACTCGTATTTGAATAATCGTGTTATGTAATTATGATATAACATAACACGACTGTAATAATGACATAACCTAACATGATCGTATGTTATAATAATTTTATAACATGTGATTATAACCACACAATCAAAGAATTTACTTTTATTGTAAATTATATGTTTATTCTAAATATAATTTAGAATAATAATTTACATATTTGTTCTAAATTTCTTTGCTTCTTTTATAACTTGAATAGGATCATTATATTTAACAGATTTTTTTAACAGCTTTCTGTGCTTAAAATAACTGATTTTCAATAAATTACTTAGTATGATTCGTCAGTTATACACGAGAGTCGCATTTAATAATCGAGTTATGTTATGATGATATAACATAACACGATTATAATAATCATATAACCTAACATGATCGTATGTTATAATAATTTTATAACATGTGATTATAACCACACAATCAATGAATTTACTTTTTATTCTAAATTATATGTTTATTCTAAATATAATTTAGAATAATAATTTACATATTTGTTCTAAATTTCTTTGCTTCTTTTATAACTTGAATAAGATCATTATATTTAAGAGATTTTTTAACAACTTTCTGTGCTTAAAATAACTGATTTTCAATAAATTACTTAGTATGATTCGTCAGTTATACACGAAAGTCGTATTTAATAATCAAGTTATGTTATGATGATATAATATAACACGATTGTAATAATGATATAACTTAACATGATCGTATGCTATAATAATTTTATAACAATTGATTTTAACCACACAATCAAACAATTCACTTTTATTCTAAAATATATATTTATTCTAAATATATAATTTAGAATAAAAGAAATTAAATTATTTTTTGAATAATATAAATTATTATTCTAAATATATAATTTAGAATAATAATTTAAATATTTGTTCCCAATTTCTTTGCTTCTAAATATATAATTTAGAAAAAAAAAGAAATTGGATTAAAGAATGTGTAGAGTAAATAAAAGTTTTTATTCTAAATATATAATTTAGAATAATATTTTATTAACATAACATGATTGTAATAATTATATAACTTAACATGATCGTATGTTATAATAATTTTATGACATACGATTATAACCACACGATCAACGAATTCACTTTTTATTAATTTTTAGAAAAAAATATAAATTATTATTCTAAATATATAAATTAAAATAATAATTTAAGTATTTATTCGAAATTTCTTTGCTTCTTTTATAATTTGATTAGGATCACTATACTTAAGAGAATTTTTAATAGTTTTCTGAGCATAAAATAACTGATTTTCCATAAATTACTTCGTATGACTCGACAATCATACATGACAGTCGTATATGGATAATCGTGTTATGTTATTGTGTTATAACATAACACGATTGCAATAATGATAGAACGTAACATGATCGTATGTTATAATAATTTCATAACATACCATTACAACCACATGGTCAACGGATTCACTTTTTGTACAGAAAAACTTATATGCTATGTAAAATATTATCCTGGTTGATTGTACAAAAATATCCAATTTACATATACAGATGTGAGAAAAAATGATGGAATTATGTAAATCGTGTGCTTCGATGTTTTAGAGAACGCCAGTAAATTTTTCGCTTTAGGAATTGCGAATTTAATTTGGTGCTTCAAAATCAACGCTATAATGCATACATTCATTTTCCTACCTGTGCTTCATTACCTGCTGAAATATTTCTGCGAATTCTGGTCTGAAATCCTCTCGCGACTAATGACAACCGTATATATTTGTACTTTTCACATTTCGCCGTGTCACATGTCAGTTTTGGACGCAAACTAGACTTGCTCTCAGCTGGAAATGTAATGATGAACATGATTAGGGATGATATATGATGAGGAAATGAATTGTCTGAGCGAGAATTTTAACGAGGAAGCTGTAAACTAGGAAGCGTAAGAGATAGCACGTACAGCTTCATAAGTCATAGTTGAATCCATATGAACAGAAACCAATCCATGATCCGGTATTGTTCAGCTGCTACGAAGCAATCAGGTAGATCAATAATCTACTCGTTATTTTTATTTATGAAGGTAAAAATATTGGCCAAAAATTTGACACAATATCAATTTTTGATTTCCAAAGCGGCAGGCCCATTTTGTTTCGACATACCACGAAAGTTGTTCGTTTCTTGTAATGGGGACCCCATATATAGAACTAAGATTGCCCTCTAGTAAAATTTTGGGGACTCGTACCCCTACAAATCCCCCGGATGGACTTTCCTGTCTACAGATTTAAAGTACCCATACAATAATTTTATACCATACGATTATAGCCACACAATCAACGAATTCACTTTTTATTCTAAATATATCTCTCTATTCTAAAAAAAAAGTAACTCCCGCTGCCGCTGACAAAAGCTTGTCACGCTATCTCCTCCGAAACCGCTGGGGGTATGGGGTCGAGAGCGATACCAATGGATGCAAAAAAATGGGGGGAGGACCAAAGTAAGACATATCTCATCTTCGTCAGACTTTAAGTTTTTTTAATTTTATGTTTTGTGGGAAAATATTGACTTTTTTATCTTCAGATTTCGATAACTCGCCAAAAAAAGATCGTAGAATTTTGATCTTTTTACAATCTAATACTACAGACATTTTTCTTTCAAACTAGACCTCATTTGTTTAAAAATATTTTAAAACAGACTAATATTTTCATCAAAAAATGAAACACAGTTTTTCAAGAAATATCGTCCCATATGTGGATGTAATATCGATGCTCCTCGAGTTTGTACCTTTCAAAGAAAATATTTACATCCTCAGGAAGCTGAAAGCTTTCTTATTCATATAAACCTCATTTCAAGTCTATATCTTAAATTTTCGATTTTTAATTGAATTTTAAAGCTGATAATTCAACAGTGATGAAACGCCCTTCGTATTAAGGGTGACAACAGTAAATGGATGGAAGATGTTACATTGCCCGAGAATATATCTCGCTATTAGCCATAACAGAGGAGCGAGAGTAATGAGCCTAGGGGCGAAGCTCCTAGTAATTTAAAATAAATTAGATTAAAGAATTTTTAGAAAAATATAAATTATTATTCTAAATATATAAATTAGAGTTATAATTTATATGTTTGTTCTAAATTTCTTTGCTTATTTTATAACTTTGTGAGGATCACTATACTTAAGAGAATTTTTTAATAGTTTTCTGTGCTTAAAATAACTGATTTTCAATAAATTACTTTGTATGACTTGACAATCATACATGACAGTCGTATTTGAGTAATCGTGTTATGTTATGATGTTATAACATAACATGATTGCAATAATGATATCACTTTACCAGGATTGCATTAATGATAGAACATAACATGATCGTAGGTTATAATAACAGACACGAGTGCATTGAGGGACGCTTATCAGGATTCCACCCGACCTCGCCAATACAGAATAAGGACAAGCTACCCACCTGAATGTCCCCGGCTTAATATCAAATTCTGAAATATATCACTTCTCGGCTCACTCGTTAAATCATTATACTTTAAAGGAATATAAAAATGGTATTCTTTAATAGGCAGTATATCTTATGATACATCTAGATTTTTAACGTAGGACTATGTTCATCCATAACGGTCCTCCGGAATGCAAAATTTCAGACGCTAAAACAACCCGTCCGTACGTCGCGAGTTGTAATTTTGGCAGTGCGCTAAACCCAGTCTGTATCGTTTGGTCAAGCAGTAAACAGTTAAACAAAAATGTACCAAAATGCGTCAAAATTTGACATTAATATATATATATATATATATATATATATATATATATATATATATATATATATATATATGACATGCATGCATATGCACATACAAAAGAGGTAATCAACGATAAGTAATCCTACGTTAATGACCCACGGTAGTTTCGTTAGAAGAGTCTAGTACACAAAATTCTTCAAATTTTTGAAAATATTTTTATAACATTAAAAGTTTTGTGTTCTTTTCCGCTTCAAATGACGTTTAAATCATGTTTCTATCTTAATTAGAACAGGAGATATTATTTTTTTTAGCAACATTCTAATAGCAGCCATTCTTTGTTTAAACCCGTAAATGCGTTTTCTGAATTATGGTTTTTTTTCACTATTTCTCGTCTTTAAATTGTTATACGTCATGAACTGTTAAAGATAAATGGTTCAAACTTGGAACATGTCTTTCTCAATTATTTTACTTTAATTTTAATTCAGCAAATTTGAAAAAAAAATTACTGTTGAATGTGTGATTTTTTAAAAATAAGTTACATAAATTTTTTTGAAATTTTTTCTCCAAATATTTTTAATTTTTTCAAAAATCAATATTTAAAAAACGCTCAATCAAAATTAAAACTTATATGTTTCTGTTTATTTAAATGAAAAAGTTTTGAAATTCGACAAATAATGTTTGGAGTTATAAAGATTTTAAATTGCCCAACTTTAAAAATTTTAAATTTTATAATTTTTAAAACATTTATGAGACATTTTATGATGTGATTTCGTTTACAAATTATATAGTTAACCATCACAAAAAATTCAAAATTTAGACTCAGTAAATAAAAAAAAAATTTAAAATGTGTCTCGGACCGCCTTAAACCATTTCAAAAAACTTTGTAGAGATTCTTAGAACAGCCTTCTCTTTCAGTCTGAGATACACGTAAAACAATCAGTACTGAATTTTTCAAAGAATCTAAGATATGCGCAAGACTTGAAATGGTGTAAAAAATAAAAATTAGTTGTTCAAAGTTAATTAAAAAACGCACAGTACTCTATTTAGGGAATATTTTGATGTTGTTTAGATTTCTATTTCCAGAACTATGTATAGCGTTAATTCTCTTAATAATGCAGTAATTTTGTTAAAGTGTTTTCATTATGGGAATATCCGTGTTAGATAATTTCTGTTTAATGCTGAATATTAGTTTTTAATGCAGCAAAGCAATTACAGAGGAAAAAAAGAAAATTACACCACTCCATTATCCAAAGAATTTGTTGTAGGATGATAAATGGGGGATATTAAACCTCGTTGATGCAATTCTCATTATTTTTTAATGATTAATATGTGTATATATTTAAAAAAATAACTTATCTTTGCCTTATATCGTACTGTCTTCCTACGATAAAGAAACATGCATAATGTACTGAGTCAAAACATCCATTTCTTAAACAATGCATTTTTAGTAAATACTTAATATAATACTTAATATAATACAAGTTTATTATATGTTAATAAACATATAATGAATACTTAGTGCATGTTTATTATGTATTTAATAACCTATCTTATATCATACTGCCTTACTGCGAAAAAAAAACATTCATAATGCATCAAGTCAAAGCATTCAATTTCTCAGCAACACATTCGAAATTCATATTTAATATATTACATGTTTAATTTATCATTAGTAGTTAAATATAAGAAATATTTAGTGGATATTCATTATATATTTAATAACTAATCTTAACTCTCTATCATACTGCCTTTCAGAGAAAAATATAATGCGCTGAGTCGAAACTATCATTTCCTCAACAATATATTTTGAATGCATATTTAATATATTACCTGTTTAATTTATTATAAATGATGAAATATGCAATAAAAATTCAGTGCGTATTTATTACATATCTAATAACTAGTCATAATCTTACATCATACTGTCTTCCTGCGAGAAAGTAACATGCATAATAAGTTGACTCAAAACATTCCTTTTCTCAACAAAAAATTTTTAGTACATACTTAATGTAACGCATGTTTAATTTATCATAAATTATTAAATATGTAATAAATATTTAGTGTATATTTATTATGTATTTAATTAATTATCTTAACATTATATGATACTGTCTTCCTACGAAAAAGAAACATGCAGAAAGCCTTGAGTAAGAGCTTTCATTTCGTCAACAATACATTTTTAGTACATAATTAATACATTAGATATTTAATTTATTATAATTTAAAAAATAGAGGATAAATATTTGATGCATATTTATTACGTATTAATTAACTATCTTAACCTTATATCATACTGTCTTCCAGCGAAAAGGAGACATGCATAAAGCACAGAGTCAAAGCATTCATTTCCCGAACAAAACATTTTTCGTATATACTTAATGTAACGTATAGTTAATTTATTATAAGTTATTAAATAACTAATAAATATTTAGCGCATATTTATTATGCATTGAATTAATTATCCTAACATTATATCATGCCGTCTTTCTACAAAAAAGAATCATGTATAAAGCTCTGAGTTAGAGCATTCATTTCGTCAAGAATTCACTTTTAGTATATAATTAATACATTATGTTAACCTTTAAAGTCGGGATCCTACCGACTACGCCAATGTTAACCTTTAAGGTCGTGATCCGACAAATCATTATCATGTAGAAGTAATCATAACTGTAGCACCAACTCTTATTTATATCTGGTTTATTGACACATTAAAATCTTGGTTAAATAAATCATTTACAAAGGTTCGTTCCTACGAACGTTACTACACTCATGAGATCAGGGCTCATTATTCCAAGTCCGTACGAGACCCTCTCTCCGTACGCGTGTTGACCCTTCAACAGTCCAAATCTATCCTCCCCCCTTCGTTACCGGCGTCTGTATTTATCCATTCTTCTCAGCGCCTTCTCGAACCATCCATGACGAATTTTCTTTCCTGCCGACTTTTCCAAGGTAAAAGCGCGCCGCTAATGGATTTCACAGATCATTCTAAATGATTTGCGTCCTTTTCAACTATTGTCGCACTTCTCCAAAGGTGTATATCGTTCGACACCTGTTTGCGTTTCTTTTGGGCTCATTGAAGACGTTATTACTCACGTTCATCAATTCCACTTAGGAATGGGAGACGAGAGTCTGACACATTACATATTTAATTTATTATAATTTATGAAATGTAGGATAAATATTTAGTGAATATTTATTATGTATTTTATTAACTATCATAAACATATATCATACTGTCTTCCTTCGAAAAAGAAACATGTATAATGCGATGAGTCGAAACACCCACTTCCTCAATAATAAATTTTAAGAACATATTTAATAGAAATTTTCTGTAATGATTTTGTTTAAAATGTCCTGGGGAGGAATGTATGCAACAAATAATGCGTGGGGTCTAAAGATGGAAGAATTCTTTTGTTTACATTTAAAAAAAAATTGGCATAGTAATAAACTGAATAAATATTTCAAACAAACAGAGACATAATGTTAAGTTTCACTTAAAATTTTTCTTTTTGTTCTTCGAAAATTCGCCACCAGTAAAATTAAAATGAAATGTTACTACTTGCTCAGCAGAAATAATGGAATTTTCTAAAACAGTATAAAGGACTAATTTAGTAGTTCATATATTAAACGGCTATCGTCGTTTATGAGGGCGAAAGTGTTAAAGAAATTTATTGAGAAAAGGGGTAAACTGTTTCATGCACCGGGAAATTAATAAGTTATTTATTAAAAATAAAGTAATCGATATTATAGTTTATGATTTATTCTTTGATTTTTAAATTTAATTACTGAAACAAAAATAAATATGGTAACTTCCAGTTGGTTATTTTTTTCTATAATAATAGACAAAAATTCTTTCTCGTAAGGATACTGATCACTGATATATTATTTTTTGCGATTTATTCTTTATTTATTTTTAAGCTAAATATTGAAACAAAATATGATTATTTCCAATAGCACACTCCTTTCTATATTCAAGGGTGGAAATTATTTTTCTTAAGGATACTGATGAGTGATATATTACTCTTTACGATTTATCAGTTGTTTGATTTTTAAAATAAATTATTGAAACAAAATATGATACTTCCAGTAGCCCACTCTCTTCTATGTCTCCTTTTTTTCCGCAAGGATTCTGATGAGTGATATATTACTCTTTAGGATTCATAAATTTTTTGATTTTTAAACTAAATTTTTGAAACAAAATATGATATTTCCAATAGCCCATTCCTCTCTATATTCATGGGTGAAAATCCTTTTTTCGTAAGGATACTGATGAGTGATAATTTACTAATTACGATTTATCAGTTATTTGATTTTTCAACTAAATTACTGAAACAATATATGATACTTCCAGTAGCCCACTCCTTTCTATATTCATGGGTGAAAATCGCTTTTGCGTAAGAATGCTAATAAGTGATATATTACTCTTTACGATTTATCAGCTGTTTGATTTTTAAACTAAATTATTGAAATAAAATATGATATTTTACAGTTGCGCAATCTTTCTGTATGCATGGATGATCTTTATTCGTTAGGACACTGATCAGTATCTTTACGAATCCCATTGCTTTTATAATTTATTAGATGTTTGATTTTTAAACTAAATTATTGAAACAAATTTTAATTGATTACAGTTGTATACTCATTTCTATACTCATAGATGAGTCTTTTTCCGGAAGGATTCTGACCAGTGTTGTATTACTTTGCAACTATTTGGTCCAATAATATCCAAATAGTTGCACATAAAGGAAAATTTCATTACAAGTTAGGTGGCTTGATAGGCAGAAAAAAATTGCCTAAGTTTCTAGTTCCTTGTCTATAGTTTGTGCGGACAATTGTTGAAAATAACTACAATTATATCTCATTTGTAGCAACAGTTTTAAGTTATTCACTTGGGAAGGGGCAGTTATAAATACTACCAATTCAAAGTAATCAATAACTTCATTATTCGTTAAAATATTTCACTAAAATGAACGCAGAGAAGGGAAACAACACAATCTACATTTACAACATTCTACTTTTTAATTTTCTCACAATTACTTATCTTTCTCTGTTGCCATTCGGTAGAATGTAACTTTGCGGTAATTTTACTTTCTCTGCTGCTTCTCGACAGAATGTAAAAATGTGGTTGTCACGACAACCGCCAGCAGAGTTTCAATATAAAACATTCCACAACGGAGAAATAACTATAAATAACTATAAATATATGTAAACAATTAACTAAAAGCAAAAAATAACTATAAATATACAACTATAACCATACAAATAACCACTTATCAGGATAAAAATGATAATATAAATTCTTGGAAGAAAAAATAAGTCCATTGAAAAAAAAATGGTAAACACCTCGTCTTCCACGGGAAACCAAGCCTTTGCGGTATCCATGGAAACAAGATGCCTGATGACTTGGAAGCAAAATTTTCTCAACCTGATATTTGTCCCCCTCTTCTAATGTCAAGAGATTGGTTTATGATGCAATTAAAAAAAGGAAAATAGCTTAAATATAAAAATAAGGCTTCAGAGAGACCTTAGAACTGTTCATTAAATCCAAAGGCATGGATTCCCGGGGATCTACCTAGAGCCATTGTTGTAGGTTTCTGACATGTCTCCGTTTAACCATGGGACATAATTGTCTACAGACACAGCTTCAGAAAAAAATTCTGTTTCTTCCCCTATTCTGTTTGGCAAATGATGTTTTTCCGTGCACTCTGTATGATGTCATGAATTACAATGCTATAGCTCGAAAAACACCCATGAGCCTGGTTGTTGCAGTAACAGATACTTCAATTTCAACGCGCCCAAACAATTTGCCCTTTTCGCAAGTTCTGCAAGATTTGACATTTTACGCTGTTCCCCCCAAAAGCACGATGCCTTTAGCTTCATTACTGCTACCTGACAGTAGAATAATACATACACTATATTATATAAAAGAGTACCAGTGACCAGACTTGTTTTTTAAGGAATACGAAGCACATTCATAAACACCACTAATATTGATAGGTGTTTCCATTATTTTGATAACCACCTGTATATTATATATATATATATATATATATATATAATAAGCTATATGCTTAGAACAAGAAATAACGGTTGACGTTCAAAAATTTTAATTTGAAAGACAAAAAAATATGTTTACATTTAATTTTACAGCTGCAGCATCGATGTAACAGTTTTATGTAATTCTACCTGGCACAAAATAAATTTCGCTTCACGAAACTTTTTCTATCAGCCTTGTATGTAAATAAACTTTAGTTTAAACTTAGAGGGAAAAGAAAGTTTTGATAAAAATTGGGGGAATTCGCAATTTTCTCCTGACAGTAATAACAAACATAAATAGCGGACGTGCCTGGGTCAGCTTTCCATTTGATCTGAGAACGGTTTTATCTCGTCCCTTTTATGTTTGGATCCTGCTCTAGAAACCATATTTTAGATTTTCGGCTTGATATGACACGATGACAGAAGACGTTTTTCGATAGACTGAGTCGAAAAGATATTCATTGGATTCTTGTTTTAAGGCATACACACTGTGATGTTGTTTATGGAAGTGTGAACTCGGTGAATAAAGTCCTTTTTCTTTTGGGTGTGTTTTAAATCAAATATTTATTTTAAATAATTTATAACGTTAAGATTTATTTCACTAATGCCAGCGTTAAATGGCATATTTAACAATGTGACAGGAAAACATTTCTCTTCAATAATTGTAATTTCTAACGGATGCGTTCACTCATACACTGCTGGCCACCCAAATTGCAACACCAAGAAAGACAAGAGATATCACAACAAAATTTATTTTGTAGATAACATGTTGACCAAGTATCAAATGATTAAATTTATAGACTTCTGTGAAGTGTGGTTCCTTCCAAAATCAGTAGCCAGAGTAGCCGCCATTGTTGGAGATCACCGCTGCCACACGCCTCCGCATTGATTCAAAGAAACTTTGGATGAGTTCTTGGGGTACAGCAGACCAAGCAACTTCCACACGTTGCCAAAGTTGATCTGTTGTGGCATCTGGGGATGGAATCTGGGTCAATCGTAGAGCAACCATGGACCACATGTTTTCTATCGGCGAAAGATCCGGAGAGCGAGGCGGCCAGGGAAGCAATTCAATCTGGCGATTGACGAAGAATCGTTGGACAATGCGTGCCACGTGTGGTCGCGCATTATCCTGTTGAAATATGGCTGTGGGCAAGCCCTGAAGGTAAGGAAGGACAACTGGCTCCAACACCTCGGAGATGTAGCTCTGGCTGTTTAAAGTACCGGCAATGCGTACTAGAGGTGTGCGAGAGTGATATCCAATACCGCCCCATACCATAATACCCGGTGCAGGACCAGTGTGGCGGTGCATAACGCAGCTGTTCAGCATGCTCTCTTCACGGTGTCTCCAGACTCGAATGCGACCATCGTGGTGTTGCAGAAAGAAGCTTGACTCGTCAGTAAAGACAATTTCATTCCATTCTGCCTTCCACATCCTTCTGTCATCGCACCTTTGGAGGCGGAGACGTCTGTGGTTCTGCGTCAAGGGTAGACAAAGCAATGGACGTCTTGCGGACAGACCACTCTGCTGTAAACGGCGTCGAATGGTACGCGCAGACACTGGATGATGCGTTACAGACTGCATGTGATGTGCTATGGTTCGTGATGTGACTGAGCGATCCGTCACTGCCATGCGCACAATTTGCCTGTCATCACGTGAAGTGGTGCGCTGAGGTGGATGCGATCGAACACGCCGGTCCGTCGTACCCTCCTGCATCCAACGATCACATATCCGCATTACAGTTGTTTGGTTTCGTCCAACACGACTACCGATTTCCCTGAAAGATAATCCACAATCTCGGTAGGCCACTATCCTTCCTCTGTCGAACTCGGATACTTGATCAAAAGATGATCGCTGTTTTCGACGAGCCATAATTGATCGTTTTTTGAAAAAACCACAAGAAAAACATAATTGCCGATCTTGAAATCGTCGAAATCTCCAAGCCTTAAATTGCGCTTTGAAGTGGCGCCACAGGCGCGCGTGATGTGCGTCTGTGCTGAAATTCTAATCATTTGCATATCTCACCTCCGCTAATGCATGTTGTAAATTTCATGTTATTTGCATGTTTCCTTCAGGGTGTTGCATTTACAGTGGCCAGCAGTGTATTATCAATATATGAATGCGTAATTCATCTCTTATTTTCTCTCTCGCATATTATTTTGCATATTATATATAAATACATATATATATATATATATATATATATATATATGTATATGTGTGTGTATGTACGTATGTGCATATATATATATATATATATATATATATATATATATATATATATATATATATAAGATTAAAAACCCCATACCATTTTAAATTCTAAATTTCCTTGGGCGTACGAACTAATTTTCGCTTTCAATTCTAATTCCTAAAAAACCCTCGGGAGAAAAATTAAAAGTTTCCCTTTTTCAAACCTGCGCAGCGTCATTCGAGATTTCATATAGGCTTTGCGCAGATTACATAAAACCCCATGTGACTTGTCGACAACAGCAAATCCCTAATGGCTATCATGATCACATGACAAAGTTTATATAAACCGTCTGATCAACATACATGTACGCTTTTAGGATTTTGTAGCTGTCTTGGGAAGACGTTTTCTCCGTCTAATAAAATGTAATGCCGTAACTTGCCGCATCGTTTATTCGAGCCACGACTCATCATCATCATCCCTTGTGATGTGCTGGACACCAGTCTTCTCCTTGGCTGGTCCAGTATATTACACACACACATATATATATATATATATATATATATATATATATATATATATATATATATATATATATATGTTAAGAATTAATTAGAAAAAGAATAATAATTAATCAATTTACAGAGGGGGGGCTCAGAATAATCAAATTTCTAGCATTAAGTCTCATTAATTATCGTATTTCGAAACGCGCCGCGAATTAGGGAAATTCCCTTTTTGAACGAACAAAGAGAGAGTTTATTAATAGTATCAAACTTAAGCCGTGCCTCTGGGTCCACCTTCGGTGCAAACGTCACGAGCATTCGCAGGAGTCTTAAAAGCTCTTGAGACAATAGGTAAGTTAAGCAGACCGAGGGGATTAATGGATGATAGTAGACGCGTGCTAGCTGGGCTCCGCGGGTTTTGTAAAATGGTGAGCGCTAAGATGGGCGGTACTTGGATCAGTGGTCGTAATAGATGAAGAAATAAACCTGATTTACTTGGAATTATGTGTGCTTCCTGGAATTTAGACTACACCACCTAGGAACTCATGGATTTAAAATCATTTCGGTGCCACGAACTGTAATTAGTGAACGGGCGTAAATCAAGCACGATTCATATTTTATATATATATATATATATATATATATATATATGCGTGTGTATGTGTAAATGTATGTATGTGCATATACAGGGTGTTCGTGAACTGTGTCGACAAAATAAGAGGGCTGACAGTACTCTTCGAGACGAACAATATTTACAATGCAACCTAGGGTCGCATTCCATCCAGTGTGTCAGAAAAGCGTAAAGTTTCAGTGTCCAAGTTGAACTTTCGTCACTCGAATATAATGAGAATTAACCAAATCATAAGTTGCACAATAACATTCAGATGAGAAAAAGACTCAAAGTAGATGCTAAAAATGGCGTTTAAATTTATGAAATTACTAATAAACCTTTAGTTTTTAACGTATTTTCGGGTAAAAATACTTTGTCCGATGGTTAAATCTTGCCAACGTTTTGAAGCACTGTTTATTATTTCCACCATTTATTCCCCACGAACAAATTTTAAAGTTTGGTAATTTAAATTTGTTAAATTTTAGCTAGGAATAAAGTAATACAATTCTTAATACAGGTACGCAGTTAAATATAGATTGAGAAGTATTGAATAATAAATTGCAAGAAAATAATACATAAAGTTTTCTGAAAACCCAGCATCGATTATATCATAAGCTACCATTAATTTCATTTCAATCCTAGAGTATATTTTGTGATATTTTGATGTATAAAAAATCCAGTATTATATTCATTGTTTTGTGTTAAATATTGGTTTGTTTACCGTTGAGTTTTTTTTTTTTTGCGGCAGTCCCTTGATAAAATTTGCTTTCACAATTTTATATTTAATGAAACTTTTCTCGCGACTTCATTCTTTAAATAAATCCTGCAACAATCTGTTAGAATATCTTCAATCCTTCTCTTTGGAACGTTTTTCTACACCAGTGTCTGCCATATGTCTAAAAAAAATTAAATAGGAAGCTTTCAGCGAAAGTGTAGGATATAAACTAAAATTCAAAAGCGGAAGTGGAATAAAATGGTTTTGAAATGAGAAGGGATAGCTTAAAAATTGAAAACAGTGGAAGTCAAGTAAATTTATGGTAGTACGTAAGAGAAAATGGATATAGTCTGGATGCAGGCAAGATGGAGGGGAAATAGTTTTCTTATGCATGAGAAAAAGATACTTGAACTCATTTTCAAAGAGCTGAATTACTGTGCTTTAGAGAATCATAGGGCAATGTTTGTTCAGCCGTGGTGATATTTTAAAACACGGGTAGTATTTTATGATTGAGGGGGTGAGAAGCCAAGAGGTACAAGAGCAATTCCATTATTTCTTGAAAACGCAGTTTAAAGTTAAATAAATTATTTTGATAAATTCGCTGAAACTCTCAAGTCTGTATAATGCTTATAGTATTATGGTTTTAGTGTATAGCCCTTGAATATTGACTATTGAATATTGACCCTGAATTATTAACTATCCATAACCGCAATTAACCCTTTCAGGGATAAAAACCTGTCCCGTTTGCATGGTGTAAACTTTTTACCGATTTTTTTAACCTAAAAATTTTGAAAATTTCTCCAATTAAAGGTTGAAAAATGTTTTACTTCTTTAAACTGATAACAGATGGCAGCACTAGCCATATTTCTGATCATTTAACTGGAAAACATTGAATGCAAGTGGGAAAAAAAGGGACTAGCTTCAGGCGTTTGCACTGTGCAAACGGCGCCCCTCAAAGGGTTAACTCTATTATTTTTTAAAGCCACTTGTACCAATTGTCTTCTCAACCACTCAAATGTAATAATTTACACATATTTTTATTAGAAGTCTGTATTAAAATATAACGCAGTTTAACTCAGTCATAGGTAAAATGTGCTCTTCGAATTACAAACTAATCTCTATATTTGAAAAAGGTTTTATAATTCTGCAAGCAGTTATAAAACTTTGTTAGATGTAAACTAGGGTGTGTGCTAGCTTTATTACGTCAGTTTCTATTGAGTATCAAATAACATTGAGATTGATGCTCTTAACTAAAGAACCACTTCAAATTTTCCGAGGTAACTCTCTGCTGAGTCTTATATAACATTTAGATTGAAATTTATGCTCTTAACTAAGAGAAAGCTTCAAATTTTATGCCTTTTGAATTATAAGGAAACGTCAGAAGGACTGTTTCTATTCGGTACAACGTTCACACGGAAATTTTGCAAAATGACCTGCATTTTAAACATTTTTTAGTGTTATCCATTAATGTTTAAATCTTCCATGTTTCCAAAGTCTACGAAATCATCAAAATCTCGATTTATCGCTGCTTTTTGATAGATAGCGTTTTTATCATTTGTTAAGCTATGCATGTGCAGAACAAAATAGTTTTTTTTTATTAATGCAGATAAACTTGTCTTAGATGGACATTCGCCCGTCTGCACCGTGATTTTATTGGCTTCTTTATTATGGGTGCATTGCATAGAGGACCCAGCATCAAATGCACCCCAGTTCTTGCATTCTCGTTGGACAAAGGGTAGTGGCATGTAAGATGTATATCTATTTCTCCCTCTTTATTTTCCATGGGGAATATTTATCGTGAAAAAGCGTTAATTTGTTGATTTGAAAATATTTTTAATCCTTTAAAAATGAAAGAAAAGGACAGATTCCTTACTTGTATTGACGCTGTCTTGAACGGCAAACTAGGCTATCATTGTTCCACGCCAGAAGAAAATTCAAACCACCCCATCAACTTCACCCCGTTAGGTTATGCGTAGACGGTCTGCACAAATTGTTCGCCTATAGTTAAGCCCATCCTTAAAATGGTTTTACAATCAGGAGGAATGCATGATTTTTTTGTGATACTCTTAACTTGTATACAAGAAATTAATTGATTGCTATAAAAACTAAAAAAAATTATATTGTAACTGTGGTTTTTCCAAGATTTTCCCATCATACCAGTTGAAAACATATTCAGTTTTCCTTAACAGTTTTGAGTAAATTGATTTTGATTTCACTCAGCCAAAAATTTTACTTTCATATTTCTAAAAGTATTTTGCAGGCTTAATTAGACATTTCATATATATATATATATATATATATATATATATATATATATGTGTGTGTGTGTGTGTGTGTGTAACATAGCAGGCCCACCCCAAGAAGAATGACGAATTAGGGACCTGCCATGCTACAATTAAATTAACATCGTGAGCCGGGATCAATGACGGCAACAGATGAGCTTCGTTAAAATATTTATTTAGGCAGACGACTTATCTCCTCGGGCGGAGACAAAACTAGAAAAACTCGAAAGGTTACATCAGGTTTATTGGGCGACAAAAGTCCGAGGATTGTGTACAGGAATCTGACCACAGGGTCTTATATAAACTTTTGAGGTGGCTCGTCATATGATCATGAAAGAGGGTAATGATTGGCTATCCATTACTCTGGTGTCAGAGGTCACGTGATGCCTTATGTAAGGATGCGCTAAAAATTTGAATTTTCTTGGGGACGCTACACGGCTGTCATTGTTCTTTAAATTGGAAACGAAATTAATCTACGCCCAAGGAAATTTAGAAGAATTTAGAATCTTGAAAGGAATTTAGGGATTTTATGTTTATGTTATATATATATATATATATATATATATATATATATATATATATATATATATATATATATATATATATATATATATATATATATATATATGTGTGTGTGTGTGTGTGTGTGTGTTTGTTTGTGTATTGAAACATAGTATAATCTTTATTTCAAGGCTAGGTAATCCTTAAAAGGGAAGTTTTAAACCCTATTGTCTCTTCTAATCAAAATACTTCACACTTTACTTTTAGTAAAGTGCTCGAGATTAAAAGTTGTACTTTTTTAGGTATTCAAATATTACAACAATAATTTTTGCATTGCAAATCATTGTTTCTTCTTCTCTATTTATTTTCATTAGTAAATTTCAAAATTTTAAATAATGTATTATTTTAAGAAAAGTTAAACATCATTATTTTCAATACATTGTCTAAAATTTTTAACAATATTAGTTCTCCAAAGCAAGCGTTTACGTAAATTGTTTATTCATGACAGTAGTATTTTTAAAAGGAAGAATTCGAAGGGCTCGCATGGACTATTTATTGATTGTAGAAGTCGCCGAGATATACAGCTATTTTTTAGAGTGCAAGTGCGAAATTGACAGAAACTTGAAATTCCACTTTGGAAGCCAGTGAAGCGAGGTTACATCTAAATAGCTTTCTCAAAAAGGAGTTTTACGTGAACTAAAATATTTGAGCATTTTAATACAGATTTGACAGATTTACTTTCGGAACAATAATAGAAAAAAAATTGAAAGTCTCAGAAATACAGTGTCCAAGTTGTAATTTTATCTTAATGGCATTTTTTCGTTTAAAAACAAATGCTAAATTTTATTTTCAGTATATAAGTTTATACTTAAAAAAAAACTGTAAAAAAAGACATCTTTGTTTTTATTGAAAGTGGCCAAGAGCCAATATTTTTTTGTCAGTCACAATGGTACTTCGATGAATGTTTTTATACTGCCATTAACAGTTTTTTTTGTATCTTTAAAAGTAAGTTTCTGTATACGCTCTTGACATTTTCAAATAATATTTTTTATTTAGATGATTATCTTAACAAGCAAACAT
Source organism: Dolomedes plantarius (assembly GCA_907164885.2). NCBI lineage: Eukaryota > Metazoa > Arthropoda > Arachnida > Araneae > Dolomedidae > Dolomedes > Dolomedes plantarius. The sequence continues at coordinate 42,942,493 of OU015496.1, forward strand.
TTAAATTCCATTAAAGAAGGGTTATTTCATGCTTTTTATCAAAATAATATTTTTTTTTCAGTCGTTATATGCTAGAGTTAAAACGTATTTTTTCCCTTCATGTGTGTGATAAAAGAATAAAAAAAATCATTTTATGTTCTCATATGGCTTGAAAACCATCTAATTATTTGTTTTACAGTTATTATGTTATGTAGAATTCAGTAATTTAACATAAAAAAAAGTTTTACGTAATCTCTATTGTGCTTACAGTAGGTACTGAGCAATATGAAAGAGAAAAAGTGCTGATAATAATGAAATTTGAAAACAAAGGTTTACGAAAATAAAATTCCATAAAATGCAATAAAAGTACAAAAGGCAGCTTGCTTTTTATGATATAATATAGTTATTTTATATACATATAATGGGTGTGAAAGATTTAAGTTAAACAATATCAATCTCAAAACCTAAAATAACACCCAGTGTTAGAAAAGAAACAACTGAAATAATTTAATAAATTTACTCTGCCTTTCCCACACACACGCTATGTTTTATATATATATATATATATATATATATATATATTATTTATTTATTTATTTGGTCAACACTTTTAATACTTTCAGAAAGCCATAACCACTTCAGACTAAATATATTTTCTTTGTATTATTTTATTACTGGATGCATATTTCATTTTTAGTTCTATTTACTGGAAACACGTGGGAATTTGTGATTTTTAACAGCAAGTTAAACTAATAGTTCTAGAAATATAATCTATATACTGCATTTACTGCAGTGTAATAAAAAATAACAAAGTAAACTGATGTCAAAATAAAATGGTGGGATGTGGTGCCAGCTTTAGTTTTTGACTGAGCCATCAAAATTCGGAGATAAAACTTGTCCATCTGTAGACTATACGTGTACCTGTAAAAGAGAACTACAAACTTTTAAAGTTGAAGAAAACAGATATTGGGCTATCAACTGAGATATCGAGGATATTTCCTATGCACAGTCTATTAATGAATCATTGAGTTCTGTGCGTATTAAATTATGTATCTTGACTGTTTTTATCTTCAGTTTGTACACCGGCATGTTCAGCGGTCCAGTACATTCTTTACCGCGTGTCGAGAGAAATACGTGTACTGAAATAGTGGGTAAAATTGAACACTACGCAATTTCACTCCACTCTTCTTACACCGGAACAATAGTAGTCTTTACTTTGTTCACGTAATTATCAAAATAAAATGTTTTAAAATTGTCATTTGCAAATCGATTGTTACACAAAGGGTTTATTTTTAGACTTTCTTCACATTGCTTCCGAAGCGGAGCCTAGTGTCCACCAGCATTGCCGTTGAAGGTGAGTCCATTTCAACGTTACAGATGACATCATGGTGTTGAGCTTTGTCATTGGTTGACATTATTAACACTGACGCTCCCCGATCAGGAAGCAATGTAAACAAGGCCTCATCGGTTGAATTGCGTTAAACAAGGCATGCTGTTTTATGCACTTAATATCACTGAAAGTAATTGAAAACGTTGTAAAGACGACAATGAACTATGGAAAAGTTTTTGACCTGTGAGTTTCCTCAATTTATTCAAGATGATTAATAAACACTCACACGCGCACGAAAGGAAAAGTCCCCCTTCATAGGTTGGCCGAATTAGGTTGCTATAACATTGTTTTTAGGGGATATAGACAGGGAACTTGGGAAATACGTGTTTCTTTTAGAATGAATGTTGTTTGGGATACTTTAACAGATGTAGATGTATTCATATTTGAGTTAGTTTGAGAAAAGGATTTTCCTCATTTATAGATTTGTAAAGCTGAGACCTGGAGAAGATGGATTGACAGAGCGATTGTTTTCGGTAAATTTAATAAAATATCTTTACAGAGTCTTGAAACACTATCTTGCACGTGCCTATAGCGTTAAACATCCCTATTAAGTCTAATCTTAATTTATTAGGCTTTGATTAAACTAATGAAATACAGGGTCTTCGGGCTAAAGTTATCCAAAAGTCAAGACTTATTTTTACGGAACTACCCATTAGAATTAAAAAAAATTATTTAAACAGAAAGAACATCTCAAGTTTCAATATCAGTCATAGATTTCTATCATAGTATCAAAGATTTCGATGTGTGCACCTTTTGTAGCACGACTTGCGTCAAAATGGTAATCCAGTTCTCTCGAAGTGCTTCGTAGCATATTAGGCATCATTAGACTTTTTTGCTTGGGGATCCATAAATTCCGTTGTGTATAAACAAAAAATTAAAACTGTGGATGAGTTGAAGAAGCGTATAATTCAAGCAATTCGTGTGATAACTCTTGATATGTTACGAAACACTTTGAGTGAACTGGATTACCATTTAGACTTTAGACGTTTGTCGTGCTACTAAAGGTGAATACATCGAAATCTATGATACTATGATCGAAATCTATGATTTGTATTAAAACTTGGTGAGATGTTCTTTTTATTTAAATAAGTTTTTTAAAATTCTAATGGGTGGTTCCGTAAAAATAAGTCATGACTTTTGGATACACCCCAGGCTTCTGGATTAGCCTTGACACCCTGTATTTCACTCATAAAGAGGAGAAGGTTGTTTTCGGATGAAAGACAACTCCATTTCAAATTCAAAAAGCACTTTTTTCTTTATAAACCCTCTGAATTAATTCATAATTGTTATTATTTTTTTCAGATTATACAGCCTTTAATCTTAAATTCGAGTTTGTTTGATTATAATTGCGCTCCCCTTTTCTTATAACTATATCTCATACAAATCTAATTTCAAATAAAGTGTTGCCGAATATGAATAAATAAGGAAGTTTAATACTATAAAAATGCTAGGGCATTGTATTTAAATTATTGTATTAACTTAACAGAATTATTTTTATTAAATTGATTTTCTAAGAACTAATAAGATATGCAGCATAGAAGAAACACTTGAACAGAATATACATTTTTATTTATAGGTTGTTTCTAAATTGTGTTATCTTTTCGCCAATTTCATATAATATTTCTCTTAAATTTACAGCTTCCTGAAAAGCGCAGCAGACGAGGATCATAAAAACGTTTTATGAACGTATAACAGCGTTAGTTTGTGTTGTGTAGTTCGATACATCTCAAGTGTGGTAAGATGCGGGTACAGACAATAACCGTTTATGTCCCGAATGAATTTTACAAGTCGTAAACAAGAGTGAAGAAACAAGAAATGAAATATATTTTGTATTTGTTCAGCTTGTTCCATTAAATGTCTTAATTCGGAGGTATTAACCACATAAACTTAGCAGCTGTACTATTTAAAACAATTACACTAATGTTCTGTGGTCATCTTAACATGTGCGTTAAAAATGGATACGCTTCCTGGTTAGAGTGCAGACGATTTTATGTATGTTAAGATGAGTTTAGTATATTTTGAGGAATATTTAGGTGTTTACAATTAAAAATGCGCTGAATTCGCAATAACTCAAACTTGTTTTTATTCATATAATGTATTATCATAGACTTATTTTACATATACAGTACAAAAAAAAAACACAAAAAAAGACTGCACAAAAACAGGTTTGAGTATTTTTAGACGACAGTTCTGTATTTTAATGTAGCACTATGTATGTTAAGATGAGTTTAGTATATTTTGAGGAATATTTAGGTATTTTCAATTCAAAATGCTCTGAATTCCCAATAACTTAAAGCAATTTTTGTGCGTTAGATAGAGACCGCATAAAAAATACGCACAAAAAAATCGCACAAGACAAAACCGCTTAAAAAATCTTAAAATTGGCATTTAGCTAATTTCTTACTTAATTTAGTTAATATCTCACTTTTTATTACTTTTTATTCATATAATGTATTTTCTTCATAGACTTTTTTTACATATACAGCACAAAAAAAAAACACACAAAAAAGACCGCACAAAAACAGATTTGAGTATTTTTAAACGGATGTTCTGTATTTTGATGTAGCATTATATATGTTAAGATGAGTTTTGTATATTTTGAGGAATATTTAGGTATTTACAATTGAAAATGGACTTAATTCCCAATAACTGAAACCTGTTTTTGTGCAACAGATAGGGATAGTATAAAAAACGAATTTTTAAAAATCGCACTAAAGAAATCTCTGAAAATAACTTATAATATCCATTTAATCAATTTCCTACTTAATTTATTTCATTTCATACTATTTCTTACTTTTTATTCATATTATGCATTTTCATGGACACTATATTTACATACACTGCACAAAAAAATCTCAAAAAAAGGGCACAAAAAATCGCACAAAAACAGGTTTGATTATTTATAGACGGCAGTTCTGTATTTTGATGCAGTATTTAGAAGGAACTGAAATCCGTGTATATATGAATGCTTATAAATACAGACAAGGGATTATTTCATATATTTAAATTATACGAATATATATTCTTTAAATGTTTGCTTCGTTGAAATCAACCTAACAATGCTTTTAATGTTGTTCAACTGATTAATGTAGTTCTAATTATTAAAGTCAGAGAATTAAAAGATTTCATAACGAATTGAATTGACTGAAGTTTTTAATTCCCTATTAATAAAATATTTCCCTTTTTTTTGCTTTTATACACATTTTAGGTATTGTAATTCAAAACCTTTAAAGATAAATTCAATTTTGTATTTAAAAATTAAGGAATCTTAATTTTAAATGATTATAGAAAAGAAAAGATAATACAAAAGCACGTTTTCTATTTTTGCGATTATTGTAAACGAAAGTAGAATATTCATAAGTTAATATTTCGGATGACGTAAATAAAGTATCTAGTAATGAAGAAATTTTAATGATATCATACTAATGAAAAACCTATAGGTATATCATTAGTACTTAAAGAAACGATAAACTATACAGAATATACTTAAATATTGGAACATATTATAATTGAAATAATGAAAGATAGGAATTTTTTTTTTCAATACTAAGAAATTTAATATGAATATATAAATATATATAAAAGAAATATATAAAAGAAATATGAATAGAAATGTGAAAAAGAAAGAATATGAATATATATAAAAGAAAGTTTGTTCTTGAAATGTTTTGTAACTATTACCGTACCAACTCAGCGTATTTAACCAAATAAGTCCCTTTCTTTTAAAACGTATTACGCGTAATGTTAGTATTTTCGGACTGATATAGTTAAACGTAAATTTACATCACTTTCTCATACACTTATGACTACTTCTTTTTAAATAGATATTTAAAAAAGTATTAAAATTTAATGTATTCATAAATTTGTTGTAGTGCATTCGTTAACTTATATTCTTTTAGCGTTTTATCTGATATTTTATTTTGTTTTAACGTACCACCGTGGAAATGAAATATGAAGTTGTATTATACCCCTAAAAACTGATGTAATTGCTTTTTATACTAAGCCCAAAATATAAAAATGTAATCTTAAACATAATTATTACCTTTGTTTATTCAGTATTATAAATTTTTCATTACTTACAGAATTCCAACATTACACTTCATACGGCATCTTTTACAATGAAACACCGTTCAATGTCAATTCAATATCTCAAGCATTCACCAGAAAATGCATAATGAATTCTATTTGCAATCTGCATATTCTATTCATTGTTTTAAAATAAATCCTCTTGTCAGAAGTAAAATTATCATTTAATATCTTTTGACACGTTCAAGCATTTTGAACCATGAGCAGCTCAAAGTGATTGATGACAAGTTGGGCTCACAGCGTTGAGACACGCTCAGCCCGAACCTCAGAGGAGCATTAAAGGTTACGCTCCCCGTAAATGAAGACTCCAGTGACACCGACTAATGCAGTTTAATCCTGTTAGACTTTCCCTCTGCGGAATTCTGATTTCATGCGTAAATGAGAACCAGCTATAGATGCATTTTGCTCTTATTTACAGCTATCCTTTACTAAGGTATTTAACTATGAAGTATTTAGCTATGAAATATTATAGCTAAATACTATTGTTATAGTTCATATAGTATTATAATTATATTAAATATTTCTCATTTTAATAATATTTATTTGTATTTTAAATGTGTTTTTCCAAAGTTGCAAGCGGTGTATTTAAAATGTAAGCCTCAAAGTTTACGCTCCCCGAAACTGAAGCCTCCAGTGACACCGACTAATTGAGTTTAATCTTGTTAGACTTTTCCTCTGCGGAATTCAGATTATATGCATAAATGAGGAGTAGTAATAGATGCATTTTATTATTATTTACAAATATCCTTTACAGTAATCCTTTACAGCAGTCCTTAAGTATTTAGATATGAAGTGTTTAGCTATGAATTATTCTGGTTAAATACTTCATAGCTAAATACGTCTGTTACAGTTCATGTCCTTTTATACAGTGGAACCCCGTTATAACGAACTTCAAGGGACCAAAGGTTTTGTTCGCTATATCCGAACCTTTAAGAAAAATGCTAGAGGTCACAAAATGTATAACTTATTAGTAGCAATGTGTATTCAATAATGATGTATTAAAAAATGATAAAATCTATTAAAAATTATCATCAATGAATTAAATCGACTAAACTTGATTACATTAAACAGACATAATACTAACTAAATTCCGTACAATAAGAAATCAGCGGGATTAAAATTTTCGTTCGTTATATCAGTGAGTTCATTATATACCGGGTTCGCTATAACGGGGTTCGAATGCAGTTATATTAACTATTTCTTATTAGATTCGTATTTATTTGTATTTAATACATTTTTTTCCAACGCAGTGTATTTAAAATGTAAATCCTTATTTTGAATTGATTCCGAGAATACCAGTTTCTTTTTGTAAACCAAAGTGCCAACTAGTTATAATTTAAGTGAAAAAAATATATACATATAAGGCGTAGAGGTAGCCTTGTGTGACTCTCCAAATGGTATTTGAAACGGCATTCTGTTTACAGCCATAACAGTTATCAAGGCAAGACAAGGATAAATATAAAACATTTTACATTTAACTTCCTTCATCATCATTCTAAAATCTCTCTCTAATCAAATGGCCAAATCTCTACCACCGCGCCTTCTCGCGGCAAATTCACACTGGCCGTAATACCTTGAACGTAGGTTTTGCCATTGTTACGTACTCCTCAGGAAGGCATACCCAATGAATACGAGGAACGGGACATAATGCCTAATGTGTAATTTTTACTGGTGACTGACAATGAGCAGAAAACCACCCCACTTCGGGAGAAATGATCGTCTATCATAAATTGTCGTAGAAAACATAAAGCACAAGAAGATATATGAAGTAGTCTGTCTAGGTTATGCCAATACTGGGTAAAAAAAAATCCCAATTTTAAGCCAAACAATGAAATAGAAAGATTTGTTGTTAGGAAGATTTATTGTGCACTAGAAATATTTATTTTTTGCTCTAAGCTTAGCATCTTTGACTAGCTTTACTGGGCCAATACTGGGTAAAAAAATCACTGTTTTAAGCCAAACAATGAAATAGAAAGATTTGTTGTTAGGAAGATTTACTGTACACTAGAAATATTTATTTTTTGCTCTAAGCTTCGCATCTTCGGCAAGCTTTATGAATTTTTTCATAGTTCTAATTTTTCAGCATCCCAAATATGATACTTATGATAAAAGAATCAGAGCTGAAATTTAAACTCTCTCCGTCTTAACCCTTTATTACTCCCTTATTATTTTATCCTTTATGGCATGGCTCAGGTGTAATACATTTTCAATTGTAATACAATTACGCCTTACTTTTAAAGACGAGAAAGATTTTTATACAACATGCAAACATGAAGCAAGAAAAGTTAGTCTTAGTGATGTCAATACACAAAAAAAAATATAATCGTAAGCCAAAAAAAATGAAGTGGGACAGATTTGCTACTAAAGAGTTATTTTATTTTGGCTTGCTGTAATTTTGCCTTACTGAATTTCAAATAGATGGTGACGTGTATTAATGTACCATTATTTATGCTGTGCTACAGAACTGTTATCGAACTGGAATGGCATACTAGTTACACCATAATTCTGATACAATATGTTTTCAACAATTTACTTTTATGCTATCTTCTGACATACTGCGGTCGGTAAAATATGATGATGTAAAAAGTCTCAAGGCCATGCTGTTTGTTTCTAAGGAAAAACAAAGAAATCGATACCCTAGATGAGCATAGGGTTTACATGATTGAAAAGTGGATATGGACCCTTACTTATTGATTTAACATATGATACACTGTATGTTAGTCAAGTATGTCCTCAAATACATAGCAATGACTTTCGAAAAAAAATCTATCTTAAAATGTATTGCTATTTATACAGAGATATTTAGTCAAATCCATTCTAATCGAAGCATGCAGTTTCAGGTTTTTAAAATTAGCAAACATTAAAACCATCCATTCGAATGAGTATTATATTACATGCTAAAGACCATCTTCATCAACGTTTTATAAAATTCAAAAGTGAATTTCCTCAGAATGTAGCTCATTTAAATCACAAGATTAAGCCTCTGCTAAATAATAGTCGATGCTTAATCAAATGGTCGTCAAAATCTCATCATGAGTTCAAATCATCAGCCATAATGAAAGATAACCAGCTCAGATAAATGTCTATAATTCTGAAAGGCAGGTTACAGGCATTTATGATTATTTTTTACGTACACCATAAAACTTCCCACCATTCCTTGTTGCATCAAAGTTAGCAATCCATTGATATTTTTTTATGCATGTGTAATTTTATTAAACGCTTACATCATTTAACATCTTGTTGAACAAATGAGAAACAATGCAGTGCTAGGTTTCGTTTTCACAAATGAATTGCCTAACTATTTTCTGCTCTTAATACATTGATGAAATATGCACAGGTCACGACTTGACTTATTATAAAATTTATCCTATAAAATTATAAGTGTCAAATCCTTTTCAATTTATAATATCTATTTTATATTTGATAATTTAAAATACATTTGAATGTTGTTTGAATTTGAAAAGAAAATAATCCCACACCATTCAATCATTTTCACTTATCCAGAGGGAGTGTTTTATTTTCTATAAGGAATAGAAAAGTTAGTCAGTAGTAAAAGAATAGGAATTCTGCATTTGAACTTACTGTATGTGTCTTAGATGGTTGGGATGCGAATAAGAACTAACTGACAAATTAAGTATATCTACGCTGCAGTGGGAACTGAATGAAACAGTAGCAAGATATGTCACTGTATTTTATCTTTTAATCTCATAGTTAGAGACTGGTAAAATAGATTACGAAATGCCAAATGTTAGTATTAAAAGAAGTATATCCCTAAATATCATGGTGTAAATAGCGTGTGTTTTGATTCAGTTAAGAGTTCTGTGAAACTGAAATAGAGCACCTATTTTTATCTTTAAATCTAGCTGAATACCCGTACTTCCCTACGGAGTACATTCAAATTAAATACAACGGTCAATGTATGCAATTAATGCCATATATATATATATATATATATATATATATATATATATATATATATATATATATATATATATATAAAACAAATACAACGATCAATGTATGCAATTGATGTAAAATATATATATATATTTATAAAAAAATCGTAAAGGATATTCTTATAGACAAAATAATGTAGAAGAAAATATTCAAATTAATCCGATAGAACATACTAAAGAATATAGGGCAGTTAATATAGTAAGTTTGAGGAAATTAACTTTTACCGTATTTTAATATTTTTTTGGATAATTTCCCATCGTCTGCCGCATTAGGAAGAAATTTGTTTTTTTGTCTATTTCGTTGTTATGCACGCAAAATTAATTTAAAATATCACAAAAAGAAAAGAAACCGCGTGATCAGCATTTAATCATTTAAATTCTAAAAATTGATCTTTAAAAATTCACCAAAAATCAGAAAATAGAGATAAAAACTCGAAAAAGATTTCATTTTAAAGGAATTTTTATTTTAAATGCAAACTTAAAAAAAGTTACAAAAGAGCTTAAAAATTTAATCTAAAAAAATCTAAGAAGAATGTTTCAAAAATCTTTTTTAGTGCACCCCTACACTATAAGAAGAATCGCCATGCAAAAATTCATCCCTTTAGGTCCAGCAGTGTGGTCTGTGCGTTATAAGTCAGTCAGTCAGTCAGTCAGTCAGTTACGGAACTGTTTTATATATATAGAGATTATTCCAGTATTTATTCTTCTATATTATATCTTGTAAAACAATGCCAAACGATGGCCAAATATTTGTTGCTGTGACATGCGCAGCCACAGTTTCTCTCATGTCATAGGCAAGGTAAATAATTAAAATGCTTTGCTATTTAAGATGTTAAAAAAGTTTTAATCATCGGAAACACTGGAAAATAAACGAAAATCAAAATACTTAAGTTTATTTTTTTTCTCCATACGTGCAACATAAGAAACATCACAGGGTAAAACAATTAAAAACAAAGCAAATTTTTATGAAATAAGAAAAGTTTAAGTGAATTTTTTTCTTAATTGCAGGATACTGCAGATCCAATCTAATGTAATACACTCATTAAGAAAACATTACGCTCTAAGTAAACAATGCCTTTTTTGTGTCTGAATAACTGAATCTTTTGTTTTGAAGAACTAAAATTTTTTCCAAAAGTACAAAAATTTTCATTTTCATTTCCACAAATTTCCATTATTGCTGATTGCAGAAATTATAGATTTATGCTGAATGAAACTCATTTTAAGTGGTGCATAATTCTTTTGGTTCTTTAATTACTTGTTTTCAAAAATAAACACCACCTGTAATCGTGTCTTTTATGCCATAAAAACCATGTTTATATTTGACTTTTTAATCACAATTTTAATATGTGTTGCATATGTTCTTTTTTTTTATAATTTTCTCTTTCTCACGTGTTTTAATGTATTTCAACATTAACCTTTAGCTTACGGGGCCCATTTTTCCGATATATCGTGAAAAAAATTTATATTTCAGCGAAAAACTGCTGAAAATGTGTCTATTGCCAAAATATTGTGCTAAATGTTGATGGCATTTTTTTATGAAAAATCTTATTGAAAATTACTATTGTTCAGATTATAATTATTCAGATTAAATTATTATTCGGATCAAGTGTCAATATACTCTAAAAGAAAAATGTTACGACAGGAAAAAGTTTTTATACGTTCACTTAACAAGAGGACGTGCTTTAGCGTTGCAATGAGACATTCCTTTTGGTCTCCTGTCCACAAGCGCTGGCTATACAAAGACATTCCTTCATGCGTCTGGTCCTCATGCTGTTAAGAAATTAGGAAAAAAAATATTCTTAAAATATCCTTTAAAAAAAATATTCGTTTTTCCAAAAGTCTTCAAAAAAATCTCGCCTCATTGAGAACATTTTTGATTCATTTTAAATCTAACATCAAAGAATTTTATCTTTGAAAACGCTCTTGAGATCTCAACTTCGCGCTTAGAAATTTTATTGAAAACATAACTTAAAAAAATGTGCAGCTCTGTCTTCAGAAACTTTACTGAACTTTACTAATACTTACCGTATTAGTAAAGTTTCAGAAACTTTACTAATACGGATTAAAATTAGTGAATATTATGAGATCTAAACTTTGCCTTCAGAAATATTTCATAAGTAATTGAACGAAAACAAATATTTTGTGATCCCTACGTTGTCTTTTGAATCATCGATATCTTAGAACATATTTCATACCTAATTCCTCTCAACTGTCCGATTTTGAAATTTTCGTAATCATTTCGTAATTTGCTTCTTTTAGATATTAGAAAGACAACAGAAGAAAACTGTAATTTTTACATATTTCTGAGGACAAATTAGGGCTAATGGTAATATTTTTTGGTTTAGTTTACTTACTGATTCATTTTATATGTGTTTGTGAATTTCATGATTAGTTTTATCCTATATTCATAACATAAGAACCTCTATCCTAACGTTTTGAACTCTTATTGCATTAACCTTTTCTTTACGGGGTGGGATAGCCTGTATCCCAAGAATACGGAATCAAGTGTATATATATATATATATATATATATATATATATATATATATATATATATATATATATATATATATATATATATATATTCTGGTTCGGATATATATATAGCATCTCTTCATCAGCTGTGACGATATTGTCTAAAAACCAATGAACTGTTTCTGATAGCTATGATCTATGCAAAAGAAATACCTAGACACCGCACAATCCATATGAAACCAGAAGAAATGATACTATCCAAGCAAACTTCACCAAGCCTGGCGCTAGACAATGTTGAAGTTAAGTGTATTCAACCGCAAGGAGACTGACGTCACAAACCTTGCATGCATGGAGGTGAAGGAAACATAGGCGCAGACTACTAAGGAGACAGTGGTAATGGACATATAAACCAAACTTAATATTGTATTATTATTTATTATTATAACTTAAGATTAAAATTATTTATTTATATATATATATATATATATATATATATATATAGCCGCTCATACAAAGGGGGTATGACATTCTCCGTTCTAAAGTGGGAATCGGAAAAATGGACTCCGTAAACTAAAGGTCAAATAATAAAAATTAGATTATAAATCTGAATAGTACCGTAAATAATCTCTATAAGATTTTATTATAACGATATGAAAGACTACTGAAATCAAACAGTTGAATTTAAAGCTAGATCGCTGCGGTTCATATTAGAACCATAGCGGTTAAAATCGATAGATAATCCGTTCAACATATTCATCACTTTCGAAATAAGTTTTATAAAGACTTCTGACTCTTAAAAATTTTTTTAAGCAACTACTAATGAGAGTGTAGCAAATAAAACAATATCAATCTCATACTTTGGTAGTGAGAGTGCATTAACTTTTTGTGCCATTGTTTAGAAATTTTATTTCCTAAAATATTAAAAGTTTTAAGTACCTAGGAATGTTATATATTCAATGATTTCTCGGTGAAACAATGGCTTTTGTTGCAGTCGATTAATTTTTGAAGGGTCTGTGTTTTCTCTTTATTGTTTCATTAGTCAGGAAGTAAAGCGAATTACATAGGAGAAGAAAGAAAAGTTGAATTCTCAATTAGAGCGTCTAGGGGAAAATGCCATTTCCTGAGAAATTGATTGCAGCTACAGATCATGTTGCCAGCTTTTTATTTATGTTAACGCTGTGATCAGTTATATTTGCATGAAGGAGTGGAAGCAGATCTTCTTCTAAGGTTTAGATGATTGTGGAAGTTATATTCTTATGTAATAATTGCGAAATGACTGCAGATAATGAGAATGTATTATGAAATTCTATGAGTACACGATAATTAGCGCAGAATTATTGAAATGCACTTTTAAACTGGTTTCTCAAAACATATCGATGGCTTATTTGCAACAGGGCGTAACACCAAAAGTTAATTGCTCAAGAAAGAGGAAAATTTTTTAAATCAGTCTATAATATTTTTTTCTTTTCTTTTACATTTTGGGAATAGTCATTTGATCTACCAAGTTGGTACATTCATGTTCGTGTTATGTGGTAAAGGTGTCTTGTAGAAGATCGCAGTGATTTGCGGTTAGTTGTTTAGTTGGATTGTAAATAAGTTTGATATGCAGAAATAAAGTTGGTGTAGGAGAAGTAATGTAGATTGCAGTGTGGTGGCTGCATTTGGGATTTGGAAAATTTTTTGGAGCTCTATTGACTCCTTGTTCAAGGTTTTTCCGATTTTGGTGCTTAGCTGCGGCAAGAGTTCTTTGTTTTAAAGTAGGATTACGTTCCCCAATAACGGTCCTTCGGAGAGATAAAAATTGCCATGCATCCCGAGTTATAATTTTGGCAGCTTGCCAAACTTAGTAGCAGTGAACAATTAAACAGAAAATTACCAAATGAAAAAAAAGGGTAAGTAAACCCATGTTAATAACCCGCGGTAGTTTCGTTAGAGGAGACTACCTGAATTTTTTTCTTTCTGTTTGTTCGTCGTCGCAGACTCTTTGAACGTGAATCATTGTTTAGCAACTGTTTGTCAGTATAGCAAGGCCGTATATCTTATTGATGAGATGGTGATGTTCTTGGATTTTACATTTTGTGAGTGATATGTGTTATATAATGAAACTATTTACTTATCAGTGATTAACACTAGAACCGCGGCGCGGGTCAATTTGACCCAAAACGATGTTTAATTTATCACCACGCGAAAAGTATCGATTGAAAAAACAATTCCTTTTATGACTTTTAATATTTTAAGGTGAACCACAATTTACCAAATTTAAAAATTCGTAACATAAATATTTTTCCGATTATTAACACTTGTACCTAGAACCGCGGAGCGGGTCAATTTGACCCTTAAGAAATGTTAATGCGCAAATAACGAAAAACAGATGCAATTTTTCGAACTGTAACTGTAAAATACTTCTACCCCACCCTAGAATTCCTTAAATGGACTGTACCAGAAGGGGGAATAGTGAAGGTTTTTCAGTCAAGGTCATTAAATTAGGTTTGAAACACGAACTAAGTTCGAATGCAGTGAAAAATTACTGCGAATATTTAGAAGACTTTTTGAAGTTGTTTTTATTCTGTAATTAGTATATGTATAAAAACTATGTCACGACGCCGTAATCTTGCTGTTCAAGAAGCTTTAGAATATTTAAAACATTTATCTGAAAAGGATTCAGAAGTTTCGGAAAAAGGTTTCTCAAGATTCGATTTTGAGTAGTGAGGATGAATACCTGCCTGCTAATGAATAAAATTTGGATTCGGATGAAGAAAATTAAAGTGAAGATGACTCTGGAAATGCTCTAACAATCCCTGGTCCTTCTCATCGCAATACTGATGATAATTTATCTGATAAAAAATAAAACTCAAACATTCCAAGAAAAGATACACACACGCAAAGAAATTTGAAAAAGAAATCAACAATAACATTCAAAGTTGGAAATAGTGAAGATGGCAAAGAAGGGACAATTTGGAATGTCGCTCAATTAGGAACAAACGAAAGAGGAAGAAAATCAAAGTGTAATATTTTGAAAGAAGTTGGGGGCCCAACACCACATGCTAAACGCAATGTTATCGACAACAGTCCTTCAAGTGCTTGGAGAATTTTTATAGATGAATGGATATTGAAACACACAAAGAAATGTACTGAAGATGAAGCTCATCGGCAGATTCAGGAAGGAGAATGGAATATAACATTAGAAGAAATAGATTCTTTTATATAAATTGTATATGCACGTGGTATATATTGGGCAAAAGGACTTAACTGGATAGCTTGTGGTCAAAGAACTGAGGACCACCATTTTTCCAAAATACAATGTCAAGAGATTAATTTCGTGAAATAATGGGATTTTTACGCTTCTACATAAAATAAACAAGATCAAAGCGTGTAGAGACAGACAAACTTGCCCTTATTTCGGATATCTGGAATCGTTTCACCAGGTCCTAATGTAACTCTAGATGAACAGTTATTTCCTACAAAAGTTAGGTGTAGGTTTATCCAATACATGCCAAACAAACCAGATAAGTGTGGAATCAAGTTCTGGTTGGCTGCAGATTTGACTCAAAATATCTGATAAATGGATTCCCGTATGTTGGAAAAGATAACCAAAGTCCATCCAACGTTTCTCTTTCTGAACATGTAGTGCTGCGACTTATAAGTCCATATGAGAACAAAGGTAGAAATGTCACTACGAACAACTATTTCACGACACTGAAGCTTGCAGAAGCATTGAAATCCAAAAACACTAGCCTTGTAGGAACTGTAAAACGCTCATGAAGAGAAATACTAGTCTCAGTAAAAATGTTAAAATCCACATTGTATTCGACTACAGTACTAACCCATAAAGACATGAGTCAAACTGTTTATCAAGGTAAAAAAGTTAAACATGTTTTGTTGCTAAGTAGTCTCCATCCAAACATAGAAATTGCAGATAACCCAAAAAAGCTACCTGATACAATCGCTTTCTACAACGCAACTAAATACGGTGTGGACGTGATTGAACAAATGGCAAGGAAATTTACAGTCAAGTCTGCTTACGTAGGTGGCCGGTGCAGGTTTTTTTGTAATATTTTGGACCTTGCTGCAATCAATGCGTGGGTTTTATATAAAGCTTAACTGGAAAATCTATTAGTAGACGGCAATTCATTCAAGACTTGGTTGAAAAATTGCGAGAAAAGTTTGTTCTCTTCCGACATAAAAAGGTGGCAAAAAGAGCATGTGAAACAACCAATAAAAACGACGGACAACCAAAAATTAAGCGTAAACGAGTCCGATGCCACATTTCGAAATGTGAAAATAAAACTCTAGATATATTTTCAAAATGTAAAGCACCCATCTGTGGAAAATGTACAAAACTTATTAATCAGTTTTGTACAAAATGCATACAATAAATTGGATTTTATAATCTGTAAAACTAAGTACTGATAAAATTTTTAATTTAAAATTTTTTAAAATTATGTCTAAACATATTAAAAAGAGATACTCTTTTTCCATTGAAATTAGGAAATTTATGTAATATTTTTTTAAAGAGACATGTTATTATACTCAAGGACATAAAATTTTAAATAATACAATTTTGTAAAAATTAAGTTAATTTCTGTTGATTTATATAAATTATTTAATGTAAATTCTGAGAAATATTGATTATTATTTAAAAAATAAAATGTTTTAGTTAAATAAATTAAGCGCTTGTGCATATTTTATAAGTTTACAATCTAGGGTCAAAATGACCCGCTCCGCGGTTCTGGGTATATCGAAAGTCCCGCGGTTCTAGTGTTAATAATTTACATCTTATCAGAATCCACTGTAGTATCAGCTGTTATGCATCATTTAACTGTCATACTACAAAATAAGCGAATACTCGCTTCCACTTGGGTGCAGGCTTACGCGGTATTGCAAGCAAGTGAAGAATGCCTATCTATAATAGTGGTACCATGAACTCAATTTTTTAAAACGTCGGTACGACCTATAAAAAAAAACAATTTTTTTCTCCTTGTAACAGTTGTAACAATATGTTTGAACAATGAAGCGAAAATTGTTTATGTGTCATTGAACATCAACCTATAATACCTGTGCCTAACTGTCACATTGTCAGTAATGGACAAAATGTTTTTTACTTTACGCGACATACCTATTTTATCTAATAATAATTGGTGTTTTGGTTGTGAAGATTTTTGCTTGCTGTTTAAATATTTGTAAATGCCTTCTAGTACTTCTTCCCGCCCATAGCTTCTGATTCCTGGAATGGCTTTGTAGAGGTATGTGGTGGCTGCGAGGCAATCACCTAGAAAATTGCCACCCGTCTAGAAAATTTGCTGTCGTTTTGGGGGTACTGGCCATCATTAATTCTTCTTGACGGACCCCACTTGTGGATGGAGGTTTTAAGGAACTGTCTGCTATCTTGGAGAGGTCGGCACTTCCGATCATTATGTCTTAGTTACTAGGGGTATGTGTGTTGGACCAACTTTTCTTGGCAACCTTTGCTTCTGTTGGCGGTTTTCTGGAAGCACACATTTTCTAGCAGCCCTTACTTTACAAAGGCTGACCACAGCCGAATTTGGATAGTTTTTTTGTTGTTCATTTTTGACTTGCTTGGGTTGATCTATTAGTATGTGCGAATAAAGTTTTGAAAATGACTTAAATGGGGTGTATTGTGGCACCGGAGACCTGGTTGTCCTAAAGAGCCTTCCTTCTCGCTTTCTACACAATGCAATGCCCGACGCAAGAGAAGAATAATGTCACCCTAACCTTTTATCTTAATTACTTGTCAATTTCTCCATTTATTTTATCCAGTCGGTCTCGTTTACCAAGGAAAAACATCTTGTCAGACATTGTAAAGAAATTGAATTTTTTTTTGGTCATTTCAAGAATGATATCGATATTTAACAATGTCATACTATGTGCAGTTTTGTGCTATATTAATTTTGAACTAAAGGAAGTTTGAAATCATCAACATAAGTGACATTGAACATCAACCCATTCCGCGTGAGCTTAGCTGTCACTGCGAGAATAATGGACAAAATGTCATTAGAAAGATAACCTTAATTACATGCCTATTTAGTGTAATAATAATTGGCATTTTATCTTAATAACTTGTTAATTTCTCTATATTCGCAAGTCGGTTACATTTACTTCAAAAGGTAAAATACCTAACAAAAAATTGGAAAAAGAAATAAACTTTATTCTCATTTCAAGTATGTTATCAACGCTCTACTAAGCGTACTCAAATGTATTATTAATTTTGAACTAAAGAAAGTTTGAAATCATTATCTCATTATCACAAAACCTACTTTAAGTATTTGTAACAGTTGTCTGTAAGTTTGATACAAATGATAATAGTTTTCGGTGGAAATATTCTTTCACATAAATTAAATTTTTAAAATGTAATCATTTTTAATATTAGATTTAAATATATTAAATATTCATCAAGACATTTGATATGCCTTAAAGTTTAATTATAAAATGAACAAAGTAAAGTACAGAGATAATTAGAATTCAGATTAAAGTTTATTTAATAATATTCAAAAAAACAATAATATATTTTTAATTAAATGAGTTTATGTTAAAAGTCTGGCGGTGCAGTAGATTTTTAGTTTTATACATCGGCGTTTATAATTTATAGTTAGCATTAATAATTTATGAAAAAATCTACTCCTGTAAAGAGGCAAAAAATTATTCATCAGAAAAAAATGAGTATTCGTGCTATTATTTCTAGTGATTTCATCGTTCGCATATTGTAAAAAAGGGGGGAAATATCACAATCATTAGCATATAAAACGAAAAACGAATTGCAAAAGAGGCTTAAATAAAAATTCTCTTCATTAAAAACGTTTGTATAGAAATTAAAATAAATAACTGCAGTACTTTATTTTTTCCTGAAAAACGTTGCATTGCCGCGTTTTGCTCCTAAAATATTTTGAGAAACTTCAACAACCCCTGTCATGCCCCGAAGGTATTCTAAAAGTTAATATGCATAACATTTCACTCCCCTCTTTCCAAGATTAATGCTGTAAATCGATTTTTAAGGTAACAAACAAGCGGTGTTTGGTTATTGCCTCATACGCCGTTTTCGCCTGTTCGTCTACAAATGTAATCAAGATAAACAACTGTGATACGGGCCAGCATACTAAACTTGATTAAAAAAAAGGGGACGAAAGCTGCCTGTAGATATTGCGTTCTGAGTATCGCGTATGCATACGCACGTGTATGCATGCGCAATTTATGCCGGGAAAAAATTGTTTAAGAATTTCCGTACAGTTGTGAAAGATTAGGCAGAAATTGAGTGAAATTGGGATGATCGCCTGGTGTAATTCAATTTCCGTGCAGGCAGTTTTTGAGCTGGCCGGAAATTGTAGGGGACAAAGAATCCTAAGCTTTACGAGTGTTGCATTATATTTTTAAGCATATAAAACTTATTACACGTCTATTTACTAGGGATTATGTAAAAAGTTCGCACGTTCAGCAGGTTTTCTTGGAAGGAATAGAGAGACGCTATGCACCGTTTAATTGTTTCCAGTCAATCAGTTTTTATATCTTACACTCCTTTCACAATTTTTCTCTCGTCCCCACCCTTTTACGAAAATATATTTCCGATCAAGATGCTAATGCAAAGGCTTGAGTATGGCTTACAAACCATAGGAAATAGAACTACGAAGTTAGTTGAGATCCATTTGTTGATTTTGAAATTAGATCAAACAAAATGAATTATTATATAGTATGTCATTTATTATTTATAATGCTAAAACAATAGCCTTGTATACTTTGAGGGAAACAGGCAAAAAGGAAAATTCATAAACCATAGTAACTGGTATATATACAGGTAACCCTCCTATAACACGGTTGATAGGTTCCTAGAAAAGGCCGTGTTGTGTGAAACCGTGTTATATGAGACCCTGAACCACTACTAAAACGGGGGTTACGTTCTGAAAACTTATTAAAAACAAACTTTATTTAAAAAATTCCATATAAGTAATTTAATTTTTATTAAAAATATAAATGTGGCCATAAAACAAAACGAAAAGAAAGAAAAAAATATTATTTTCATTTAATGCGACCTTAATTTAATAAATTTCTTCCTCTTCACTGCTCAGTACAATCAAACGAGAACGTTTTTTCGTTTGAACGATATCACCTCCACTTTCAGAACCTTTTTCTTCATTTAGATTTTTTGCACCTTCTATCCTCTTTAAAAAAAAAGTAATTTTGGTTCATTTGCTGGTTCTTACAAGGTCATTGTGGATTCACGGTACGGAGATAGACAATTTTGCAGCTCCCTTTTGAATTTTCGGCTTCTTTCAGCGGAAGGGTCGGCATTCAGGAAAAATGATTCAAGATTTTCGGCTAAGCTTAGGCCTTCTTGTAATTTTATAGAGTTACAAATGAATAAATTATAATTCGTTTATACATTTTTATGTAAAGCCACTATAGTTCATTATTCCTTCCCGTCATTATTTTAAGGAAATTTAGTTTTTAAATATGTTAAACAAAAATCATGTTATCTAGTGCTATAGAAGTACAGTGTTGTGCAAAGGTTTTCGCAATTTATTTTCGTGTTAGAGCTAAACCGTGTTGTAATATACCTTTCTGTAGGAGGGTTACCTGTATATATATATATATATATATATATATATATGTTCTATATAAATAATAATGTAAATGTTCGTTTGTTCAAAACCTCAAACCTCCGAAAGTTCTTCACCGATTTCTTTTAAATTTTGACACAACGTTGCATTCGAATACGTGAGTGTTTTTATAAAACTGTTATATACTAGATGCCACACCTGTGACAGGTATAAACATGCTTTTTTGAAACAAAAACTATACTAAGTATTTTTCCGCAAACGAGAAAGGTCTTTCCCTCCCCCCCCCAGAACAGAAATTTGTAACGGTGGGGTGCGATCCCGCTATCAGCAGTCCCCTCAGGTCGTAAAGTACGGAGGGATCGTTCGAGACAATAAAATACGAAGAGATAAGAGAACCACTGTCCGGTGTTCGACTGATTTTCATTTGAATTCAAATTGTATCGTGAAACTGGCCTCTTTGGAGTGATTTCTTATAGCGGATTAAAATATTTCGTTTCGCATTGCGTTGGAATTGAGCTGTGTCGTTTACCATAGCGTAGATTTCGTCAGTATAGTTTATTTTTATTTTTGTGTTTTTTCCTTTTTAAGGTTTTGCAAATTTCTATGTTTTTGTTATAACTTTCTTCTTTATCAGTGCAATCGATCTGCTATAGTGGCCTTCAGAAGGTTAATTATTTCGTTTGTCATTGCGTTGGGTTTGAATTCTGTCGTTTACCATAGCGTTTATTTCGTGAGTATAGTTTATTTCGTTATTCATTACTTTTTTAACAGTTTTTCTTATTTTTCTGTGCTATTGGAGGTGGAATTGATCCGTTCGATTGATTTTCATTTGCATTCAAATTATATCGGGAATTTTACCCCTTCGGCGTGACTTCTTCGAGCGGATTGAAATATTTCGTTTCTCATTGCGTTAGAATTGAGTTCTGTCGGTTAATCTGCGTTTGAATTTAAATATTTCGTTAGTATTTTTTGTTTGTTTGTTTTGCCTTTGTTTTTTAGTTCGTGTTTTTTCCTTTTTTAATGTTTTGCAAATTTATATGTTTTTGTTAAAACCTTCTTTCTTCTTTTTCAGTGCAATCGATCTGCTTTAATGGCCTTCAGAAGGTTAATTATTTCGTTTGCCATTGTGTTGGATTTGAATTGTGTCGTTTACCATAGCGTTCATTTCGTGAGTATAGTTTACTTTTTATTTTTTCATTGTTTTTCATTGCGCTTTTAACTGTTTTTATTATTTTTCTGTGCAATTGGTGGTGGAACTGAGCTGTTCGATAAATTTTCATTTGAATTCAAATTATATCGGGAAATTGACCACTTCGGAGTGATTTCTTCGAGTGGATTGAAATATTTCGTTTCTCGCTGAGTTAGAATTGAGTTCTGTCGGTTAATCTGCGTTTGAATTGAAATATTTCGTTAGAATTTTATTTATTTATTTTTTTTGTTTTTCCTTTGTTTTTTAGTTTGTGTGTTTTCCTTTTTTAATTTTTTGCAATGTTATATGTTTTTGCTATAACTTTGTTTCTTCTTTTTCAGTGCAATCGATCTGCTTTAGTGGCCTTCAGAAGGTTAATTGTTTCGTTTGTCACTGCGTTGGAATTGAATTGTGTCGTTTAACAAAGCGTTGATTTCGTGAGTATATTTTTTTATGTTTTTTCATTGCTTTTCTTTTATTTGTTTTTACTGTTTTTCTTATCTTTCTGTGCCATTGGCGGTGGAATTGATCTGTTCGATTGATTTTCATTTTAATTCAAATTATATGGTGAAATTGACCTTTTCGGAGTGATTTCTTCGAACGGATTGAAATATTTCGTTTCTCATTGCGTTACAATTTGAGCTGTGTCGGTTGATCTGCGTTTAAATTGAAATATTTCGTTAGTATTTTATGTTTTTTGTTGTTTTGTCTTTGTTTTTTAGTTCGTGTTTTTTGCTTTTTTTAATGTTCTGCAACTGTATACGTTTTTGTTATAACGTTATTTCTTCTTTTTCAGGGCAATTGATCTGCTTTAGTTCATCAAAATAATGCCTCGCAGAAAATGAAACGTAGGTCGTCGTACTCGCAGAGCGGAATCAGTCCGACGAATAATTGCAAATCAAACTGAGGAAGAACGGGCATTAGCGAACGAGCGAAACAGACAAAGAATGGTTGAAACATGTGCGGAGGAGGCAGCAGAGCGACGTGCATCCAGACTTGAGGATTCACGGTTGCGATCACGGCGAAAGCATTCTGCAGCTGCAGATCTGCTTCGTTTTCAACAGAATGAATGTGATAGGCTGAGAGTGACTGAAAGACGTGAACGAGAAAAATCAGATCAGCGTCAAACACGACACCGTGCTCAGCAATCACGCGATTAGAATCGCCTTGCATTCCGGTACAACCCAGCTGATGATTATAGTTTGAGCATGTTCTCATCGGCACTATGACTGAAGTGTGCCCTCATTGCAAGGCTCTAAAATATAATAGAGAAACGAAAGGAATGTGTTACGCCGCCGGAAAAAATAAATTGACTCAACCTGGAGAACCACCAGAGCCATTAAATACTTTGCTTGCGGGATATACCGCCGAATCAAAGCATTTCCTGTCTAACATCAGGAAATACAACTCATGCTTCCAAATGACGTCGTTCGGGGCAGAAATCGTAACGGATCAATTCATGCCAACTTTCAAAGTGAAAGGACAAATTTATCATAAAGCTGGTTTCCTGCTTCCGTACCCAGAGGATCAACAAATTCCTACAAATGTATTTCATCGGTGAATGCAATGATGAATTGAATGCACGCTGTTGAATTTTTACCGGCATAAAAAGTTTCCATCGTTTCCCAACTGCAAGAGCTTCTTCACGAAAAAAACAATTTAGTACGTTTATTCAAAACAGCAATTGACATGATGCCATCTGATACACACAAGATTGTTATTCATGCTGATAAAACGCCTGCTGGAGAACATGTGCGAAGATTCAATGCTCCAACTATAGACTAAGTGGCAATTGTTATAGTCGGAGATCAATTCCAACCTAGAGATATTGTTCTTCATCTGAGAAACGATCAATTGACAAAAGTTGCAGAAACTCATCGATGATACGACGCCCTGCAGTATCCAATAATTTTTTGGGATGGTGCCGATGGATATCACTTCAACGTTAAGATGATAAATCCAGTCAGTGGCGAAGAAACAAATAAGAAATACAGTGCAATGAACTATTATTCATACCGATTAATGATTCGAGAGAATGAAGACAATCACATTTTGAAATGCCGTCAATTGTTTCACCAATACATCGTAGATATGTATGCAAAAATCGAAACAGAAAGTTTGATTTTAATCCGTTTGAATCAGACCAAGCCTCGCTCTGAAGAATACGTTCATTTGCGGGATGCAGTTGTAAATGACGGTAATACAGCTAACGTTGGAAGACTAACGATTTTACCATCTTCATATACAGGCAGTCCACGTCATATGCATGAGTACGCTCAAGATGCAATTGCGTATGTTCGTCACTACGGGCATCCAGACCTATTCATTACATTCACATGCAATCCAGATTGGGACGATATACAAAAGCTCTTACTTCCTGGGCAATTACCGGTGGATAGGCATGACATCACAGCTCGTGTTTTCAGACAAAAGCTGAAATCGCTGATGGATTTCATGGTAAAACATGAAATATTTGGGTCTGTGCGCTGCTGGATGTACTCAGTGGAATGGCAAAAGAGAGGATTGCAACACGCACATCTACTAAGCTGGCTCTATAATAAAATCACTTCAAACGAAATCGACGATGTAATATGCGCTGAAATACCCGATGCCGACGTCGACAAGGATTTGCATGAAGTTGTGACGAAAAATATGATGCATGGACCTTGCGGTACACTGAATCCAAAATCATCATGCATGATAGAAGGAAAGTGCTCTAAGCGATATCCTCGAGTATAAGTATCTAACACAGTTACAGGAAACGATGGATATCCCTTAAACAGAAGAAGATCAGCCGAAGATGGCGGTAAATTAGTAACTATACAAAAGCAAAACGGTGACATCGAAGTAGACAACCGGTGGGTTGTTCCATATTCGCCTTTGCTATCAAAAACATACAAAGCGCACATAAACGTGGAGTACTGTAACTCTGTTAAATCGATCAAATACATTTGTAAGCATGTGAATAAAGGCAGTGACATGGCAGTTTTTGGAGTGCAACCAGAAAGAAGTGATAGGAATGTGGTCATACATATCGATGAAATCGCACAATATCAGGCTGGAAGATACATAAGCAGCAATGAAGCTGTATGGCGAATTCTTTCATTTCCCATACATGAACGAAGTCCAGCTGTTGTTCACTTAGTAGTACATCTAGAAAATGGACAACGCGTGTATTTCACTGCTGCAAATGTGCAACAAATAGCCCTGAATCCACCGGCTGCAACATTAACTGCTTTCTTCACGTTATGTCAAAATGACGCGTTTGCGAAAACTCTACTGTATTCGGAAGTGATTACGTATTACACATGGAATGCGAGTAGAAAATCATTTGTACGACGCAAACGAGGAGAACGAGTCGACGGACAAACCTGGCATATTCGAAGAAACTACGATAGGCAGACTGTACACCGTGCATCCCAATCAAGATGAATGCTTCTTTCTTCGCATGCTGTTGGTAAATGTGCCCGGTCCGACGTCTTTCCAGCAATTGAGAATTGTTAACGGCGTTACACATGCTACTTTCCGCAGTGCATATCAAGCTCTGAATTTATTGGAGAATGACCGACACTGGGATGTATGCATTAATGACGCGTGCAACACGTCAAATCCAAAACAAATTCGTGCGTTGTTTGCAATCATATTGACCGCCTGCTCTCCTTCATCTACAACAGAGTTATGGGAGAAATATAAATCGCACATGGCTGAAGATATTTTCCGTCGAATAAGCAATAAAAATTCAAATATAAACATGGATTTCACAGCAGAAATCTAAAACGAAGCATTGAGAATGATTGAAGATTTGTGCTTAGAGATCGCGAACAAAGTTCTTAATCAATTGGGAATGCCATCACCGAATTGATCCGCTGAGTCTTCATTCGATGTAGAATTGCGTCGTGAACAAAATTTAACACGGGTAATCTTTTGTCGTATGTGCAATAAAATATTCCTAAGCTAACGCTTGAGCAAAAAGGCATTTACGATCAAATAATGCAAATTGTCAATAACGGGGTTGGAGAATATTCTTCTTAGATGCGCCAGGAGGAACTGGTAAAACGTTCCTGATTCGATTGATTCTGGCAGCAATTCGATCCCAAAATAACATAGCTCTTGCGTCATCCGGAATAGCTGCGACATTGCTACCAGGTGGAAGAACTGCACATTCAGCTTTGAAATTGCCATTGAACATGGAATTCATTGAAACTCCCACGTGCAACATTTCCAAAGCATCCGGCATGGGAAAAGTATCGCAGAAATGCAAACTTATTGTTTGGGATGAATGTACAATGGCCCATAAAAATCGCTCGATGCTCTTGATCGATCATTGAAGGATTTGCGTGGAAACATGAGACCTTTTGGGAACGCATTAATATTGCTTGCAGGCGATTTCAGGCAAACATTACCTATAATTCCTCGATCGACACCAGCGGACGAAATAAATACTTGCCTGAAATACTCTACTTTGTGGCGACACGTAAAGACTTTGGAATTATCTTACAAATATGCGTGTCCTTCTGCAAAACGATCAATCAGCTGAGTTATTCTCACGCCAATTGCTGGAAATTGGGAACGGAAAAGTGCCGGTTGATTTGACATCAGGACGAATTTCATTGCCTCATAACTTCTGCAATTTAGTATCGTCAAAAGAAGAATTGGTTGAAAAAGTATTTCCCAATATTTAAAACATTTATAAGAATCATGATAGGCCGAGTGAACGAGCTAGTCTTGCCGCCAAGAACAAAGACGTCTACGAACTTAACAACATCATTCAGTACAACATTCAAAGCGAGGCAGTCACATACAAGTTCATCGACACTGTTGTGGAAGCAGATGAAGCGGTTCATTATCTAACAGAATTTTTGAATTCACTCGACCTGCCAGGGATGCCACCACACGTGCTGCAATTGAAAATCGGTGTGTCAATTATAATGTTGCGAAATATCAACCAACCAAAGCTTTGCAAAGGCACGCGGCTTGCAGTAAAAAAATTACTGAGCAACGTTGTAGAAGGAACGATCTTGACAGGACCATTCAAAAGTGAAGATGTTCTCATTCCTCGAATTCCCATGATTCCAACAGATATGTCATTTAAATTTAAGAGATTGCAATTCCCAATTCGATTGGCGTATGCAATCACCATTAATAAAGCTCAGGGCCAATCTTTGAAATTGTGCGGGTTAGATTTAGACACGGATTGCTTCTCACATGGACAATTATTATGTTATGTGTTCTAGAGTCGGCAAACCAGACAATCTATATATCTGCACAGACAATGGAACAACAAAAAATATTGTATACCCATAAGTATTGTAAAATGAAGCATTTTTAAAATTTATTTTATTTCCAATGCAGCGGGCGAAAGGGAACACAATTATTTCGCCAAGATATTACATAAAACAAGCAAGTACTAAAAATTGAACTATAAAATATGTTGGGGGTAACGTTACTCGCGTCCGTAGCATACTTTAAGCTACACGTGCCCCCTGGGTAGAGCTAAATGAGTAACAGATTTGCAGCCTTTATAAATTAAACATATTAGAAACGTGCTTTCTCTTTTCTTTCTTTTCCATTCAACCAGACTGAGCCACAGCAACGTGTGGCTGGGTACAGCTAATATATATATATATATATATATATATATATATATATAATGGCTATACTGATATTAGAAGTTTTACAAATTCTAACTAGGATATCCTTCCCAATTTTTAAGAACAAAGTCTTTAAAACCATGAAGCATAAGAAAATTTCTTAGAAATTAGAAATTTAACTTTTCTGAATTGCAAATTTTCCTTTGTAATATGATTATGCATGTTTGGAGGATAATATTCAGTTCCATCGTAAGACGTTTTTTTAATTTCGTTATATAACATTTCTTTTAGATTTGAAATACGGATAAAAAACTAATCGGGTTTGCTGTAGAAAGTGGTATTAACCAAGTAATAAACAAACAACCTCACACACACCTACATACCTATAAATATATATATATGTACAGGTATATATTCTCATACAGATTATAAGTATGTGTAATACAGTCCGAGCGAAGCTACTAAGTGCCCCAAATAAATGATGAAAATATGTACAAAGGAAATAGGTCGATATCTGAAAAGATTTTAATTATAAATAAAACCACGTACAGCACCAGATATTAAGTTTAGCATTTCAGATTCAAGCAAATATTATAAATTATATTTTGATAAATTGGTATGAACCCTTTGAGACGCGCCGTTTGCACAGTGCAAACGCCTAAAACTAGTCTTTTTTTTTCACTTACAATCAATGTATTCTAGTTAAATGAGCAGAAAAATGGTTAGTACTGCCATCTATTATCAATTTGAAGAAGTAAAAACATTTTGAAATTTTTAAATGGAAATTTTTTAAAATTTATTTAGGTTAAAAAAATCGGGAAAAAATATCTGCACCGTGCAACCGGGGGGAGGTTGTTGCCCCTGATCATTTTTTTAAAGAATAACTACCAGTCTGCAGTACTTATTTTAAATTTCTGTGGTTGGAGTCTCACAGCG
The DNA here is from genome assembly GCA_907164885.2 of Dolomedes plantarius. Classification (NCBI taxonomy): domain Eukaryota; kingdom Metazoa; phylum Arthropoda; class Arachnida; order Araneae; family Dolomedidae; genus Dolomedes; species Dolomedes plantarius. Next base: position 42,970,662 of record OU015496.1, read on the forward strand.
TGGGGAAAAATTTTAATACCGAAAGTTGAAAGATTAAATATTAATATTTTTCATTATAACTTATTTTCCCTAGTTAAAAGTGTTCGGATTAAAATATAAGTTAATGAAAAATATAAACAAACGTATTGAAAAAACTCAGTATAACTATAGGGAAAAGTCTTCTAATGTATATGTACTATGATTTATTCAGGATTATAATCGAAATTTTAAAATTAATTACTTGAAACAAACTTACCTTTGAATAAATATTAGCTCGGAATATTTAAATTATTGAAACTTAAAAAAAATGTTGCTGCATACGATTAAATAGATTGTTTGAGAGAAGTTAAGTTTCTATTTAAATAATAATCAGTGTATATATTTAATAAACCGGCATATTTTTATAATAGACTTTTTCAATGAAAGTTTTGATAATTTGCTGCAACATGAATTTTATTATTATTCTTACAATTTTAATTACTCTTAACTACATCTCTTTTCCAGTCACGAAATATTTTTATAAACACACAATTAAATATGGGATATGCATTATAAATACATTTTTATTTACAATATCTTTGCATTTTTTATTAATATCTGTCTCTCAACATTCCTTTGCATCATACTTTGCAACTATATATATTTTTTCCTATTTCGTAAGTAAGAAAATCTATTTGATATTATAAAGTAAAATTAATCAGTAATGATGCTTTTTACAAAAGTAATAAATAATTCCTTAGATGGATATTTACTGCGCATATTTTGTTAATTATTTCAAATTGAATTTCCCCGAAAGAGTAATTCTCTCCTTGTCCTTCGGTTCTTTTTTCTTATTCCGTTCCAGACAGTGCATAAAGCAGCTCATTACTTTCTTTCTAGGCGCATTCTTTATAATGTTTTCGGTAATTTACATGCCTTCCGAGAATCGTGGAGCTACTCCATATCACAAGAGACTTGGGGGAAAATCAGTTACGGAAATCCCTCTCCAACTCATCGCATTTCCCGAAAACGGGGAAAGGTCTGCGAACAGCATCTGAACAAATAATATCAAAGATGCTTAATGAGCGAGTCACGTTTTTCAGACGGATGGGATTTATGTGGAGCCCTGTAGTGGATCGATTATTCTCTGATCAGAATGGTTCTTTGGAAAGGGAAGTTTGTGGAGAAAAAAAAAAAAAAAACCTTTTCAACGAAACAGCGTAGGTTGACATGCATGTCAGGCGTTCGTGTAGAAGGTATTGTGTTTGGCGATGTATTTGCATACATTATTAGTAGCCGAAACTAAAGACAATTGGTTGATTTAAGAATATATCATGTAAGATATCCTGGAAACTAACCTTTTGAAATAATTAAAAAATTCTATTTTGTATGATATAAGGGATTGGGTTACTGTATAAAGGGTGATGAATTTGCATGTATTATTAGTTGAAACTAAAAGGCAATTCATTGTTTTAAAACATATATCAGATATTTTGAAATAACTAAAAAACTCTTTAGGTAACCAAGATCTGAATAAAAGTGTACCAGTTTAGTAAAATGTAAGGAAATGGGTTACTGATTATAGGGCGATGAATTTGCATATATTATCACTTGAAACTAAAAGTCTATTGGTTGTTTTAAAACATTATATCAGACATTTTGAAGTAACTAAAAAAATCTTTAGGTAAATAAGTATCTGAAGAAAAATATATCAGTTTGGTAAAATCTAAGGAAAATTGGAAATAGGACGATATATTTGAAAATATTATTAGTTGAAACTGAAAGGCAATTGACTGTTTTAAAACTATATCATATAAGACAATTTGGAAAGATAATTTAAAATAACTAAAACATTATTTAGGTAAATAAGCATCTGAAGAAAAGTGTATCAGTTTGGTAAAATGTAAGGAAATGGGTTACTGGTTATAGGGCGATGAATTTGCATGTATTATTAGTTGAAACTAAAAGGCGGTTGGTTGTTTTAAAGCATTATATCAGACATTTTGACGTAACTAAAAAACACTTTAGGTAAATAAATATCTAAAGAAAAGTGTATCAGTTTGGTAAAATGTGAGGCAAATTGAAAAGAAGACGATATATTTAAAAATGTTATTAGTTGAAACTAAAAGACTATTGATTGATTTAAAACTGTATCATATCAGACAATTTGAAATAACTGAAACATTCTTTAGGTAAAAAAGCATCTGAAGAAAAGTGTACCAGTTTGGTAAAATGTAAGGAAATGGGTTACTGGATATAGGGCGGTGAATTTGCATATACTATTAGTTGAAACTAAAAGGTGATTGGTTGTTTTGAAACAGTGACCACATTGGAAAGACGATTGCAATAAACAAAACATTCTTTAGGTAAATAAGCATCTTATGAAAAGTGTACCAGTTTGGTAAAATGTAAGGAAAACCGGGAATAAGGCGATATATTTGCAAATATTATCAGTTGAAACTAAAAGGCGAATGGTTGTTTTAAAAATATACCATGTGAGATATTTCGTAAACTAACAATTTGAAATAACTAAAAAAAATTAGAGGTAAATAATCATCTTAATAAAGGTTTATCGTTTTAGTTAAATATAATGAAAGGGGAAATTTTTATATAATTTCTTTTTCCATGAAATTAAAAAAAAAACTGCATTAACTGCATTATACAAACGACTCATTCTGTACCATACGTAGACATTTGTAACGATAAATAAAGGCATAGGTTTTAAAAATTGTATAAAATAAAAATTACTAATAATGCATATACTCTTCATATATTATCTGACATGACATGATTTTAAGATATTAGGGAACTACCTTAGCACTTACGGATCATGTATTAGTATTCCCTAAAGAACTGTGCTATTCAGGGGGATATAACATGAGATATCAGAATCAGTTATCATTTATTAAAACTATGTGTTATATCAGTATTAATTTAAGATATATAAAGATTATATATTTATAAAACCAAGAAATCTGAACCATAAACAAAATCAACAATTACTGGGTGCGCCAGAATGACTCCCACATTTCTGAAGGTCACTTGTAAGACAGTGGTGAGGGTAGGGCTACGCGGGGGTTGGAAACAGCTCGGACGGATTTTCTAGTTGTCGGTGGACACCATGAGTTGGTCGAGTGAACATCGAAGTTTGCTTATGGCGGCGTTCTTTAAAAGCAACGATTCTGTAACCGTGACACAAAGGGCATTTTTGGACGTTTTTCGGGCTTTATGCAACTGATGCCATTCCTGATCGAAAAACAATACCGCGATGGGTTTTCAAACGTGAAAGCAAGTGGGTCTGTATTACCAAGGGAACCATGTGGTCATCCTCGGAACATTAGAACACCTGAAAATGTGCAACGAACCCGTAGGTCCGCTATTCGGGAGGAAATTCCCCATGGGATGACCAACAGAGTGACGGGAAAACTTTAGAGAACGGCTTCGGCAGTGCATCGCAAATAACTGGCGCCACCTGAGTGATGTTATTTTCAAAACCTAGTGAAAAAAATTAGATTGTTAGCATTTGAGATGAAGCTTTATTTCTGTAAATTGTTTCGTTAGTTTTTTTATGACCCTTCGAAATATTGGAGTCCATTTTGACGCACCTTGTAATAAATGACATGTAAAACGACCATTATAACAAAAAAAATCTAATTTAAGACACTTCTGAGAGAGATTTCCAAGTACATGGATATGAAATGAGGTACAAAACACCAGAACAAAGTAAAAAAATACTAGTTAGAATGTCTGTTTTCAACAACAATAAATTTTCAACTGAACGAGGGATTGTAACTGAAATGTCAATCCCACCTCGGCATTTAACAAATGTAAATAATCCATAAAGTAAAATAATTAGTGGTAGAGAATGCTACACTAAATGAAATCGTACCACTTTATCATATCAAGAAACACAATTCTACGGGCAAAATGCTGAGTAAGTATGCAAGATAAGAACACTGGAAAGAAACTGGAAGAAAGCAAATTGAAATAACTCCTTCAAAGATATTAAAATTAATGAAAAGTAAACCAATATACAAAACTCAAAAAAATTAAATTATCCATAAAATTTACGTGTTAATATTATTATCCTATAGGTATGCAAAAGATATAACTCTCGACCTTAAGTGCTGAATTTGCTATTATGACCAGTATTTACAAATATTTCATATAATCTAGCATAACAGCCAAGTATACATTAAAGATAATACTCAAGTATACATGTTGAACATGTATTACGCTTAAAGTAATTTATTTCTTTTAATTAGGACGTTTGAGTGTTGAAAATCTCTTTCTTTTCAACATAAGTGTTTAAAAATTGCAAAAATTTCCCTAAATATGTTTATATGATTTCTTTTTCAAGATTTCAGTTAGCATTTGTTGAATTGTGATGATAAGGAATATAATAATTATTAAGTTTTTGTTGTCGCATATGCCCCTTCGCCGGAAGTTCCAGAGTAGGTCCATATAGGTTTTGCGGGCTTAGGTGTGCGGTTTCGGTTTACAAAAGCACCACAAGGGTGGACTTTTGTAAAGTCCAGCTAGGTGCCCCCACCATTTTGACCGAGCACCACCAAGGGTGACATCTGGGGAAATTGTACCTTCTCCCACCCTCTATGACCTCATAGGACTTTACAGCGTACGGATTTAACGGGCTTATATCTGGTCTAGACACGAAGGTACTTAATGGCGCGTTTCAAGATTCGAAACGAACACCCTCAGCACCGAAAGCCGACGCTCTACCACTAGGTTACCTGGGATCCATAATTGTTACTTTTAACAGAAAAATAACTTTATAAATTAGGATTTAATAATGTTAGGATCTAATAATGTCAAACTGTAATAAAGAATGAAAATTAAAGACTGAAAAATCCGCCTTGAGAACAACATCAAAAGAAATGTCTCAACACAAATTGTTGCAAAAATTTCACAGAATCGCAGGCAAGAACGTTAATATCGCCATTTCTCAAACCCAAGAATCAATACCAAATATCAATAAAATTTTTCCAACATCCTTGTCATTTCTCGCAGACTTTTCGGGCCTTTAATAGAACCTGCTTCAATAGACTTTTAATTTTATACTTGGGAGAAAATTAAATCAAAGTTTCGAACATTTGAAAGACGCTCCTTTACAAAGAACTCAACATTAGAATAAATTTCCATCGCAGATCGTCAAAATGTCATCAGTAAGATAAGTCGTATGAAATAAAATGGTTATCGTCGCTTTTATTCTTTGAGAAATTCAATTTAAACCAGAGCCCCCTTTTTAAAAGACGACGCCTTCCGAAATTTATGACAAAACTTGTCCTGCGATTCCATAAAATTCTGAAACAAGCGAATCATTTAGTTGCTGGGGAGCGTTCGAGATTTATGGAACCTTAAGGAGTCCAAAAATTCATACTCTGAATGAGTACTTCTTACTAGTGAAATGAGCAGTTTATTTCTTTGTTAAGGGAGCAGCGTCTTTAACAACACATTTCTTTATTTTCTCGGTTTTTTTTTCTGCTGGAATGAACAAAATTGCACATGCTTTATTTTCTTAGAAGTTCTATTTCGTTTTTATCTCGATCTTGACAAAGCAGTAAACATATTTTTGTGGAAGTTACAATTTTGGCACGTGGATATTTTCTCGTCGTGTTTCTATGGTTCATTATCTTTATTTACGTCAATTAACTGGGCATAATTTCATTTATAATTCTTTCTAACCACGGTCTAGAATAAACACTGCACAGGTTCCTCTATATTACATTTTAAATTATTGTTTCTGATAAAAATATAAATGTTGTACTCAAAACTATTTCAAAATTAATGAAAATTTATGTTTAGTGTAACTTCTCTCGCAGACAACCCCTCTAAACGGCCATATTTTACTCAGAACGGATTGAAGACTCTATAGGGCCAATATTATGAAGAAACCTCTTATCTAAGGGAACCCATAAGAACGGCCTCTCCAACCATTGTTGACGCCATAGAGATGTTTCACTGTACTGTACTACGAGTATATATATATATATATATATATATATATATATATATATATATATATATATATATATATATATATATATATATATATATATATATATATATATATATTAATTAAAACCTCGTTTATCTGGACTATCTGGGGCCATAGGCAATCCGGATAATCAGAGTTATATCTTTAATAAGCAAATAAAATCCTTAACTAAGCAGACTTACCGTTTATTCTGATAAAAAGATATGTTTTGTAACAATATTACTTAGTATTGCTCACCAGACATTAAAATATATAAAAATAACTTTTCGCATCATTTCTTAACAAAGAATTCGTAAGTCCAGTGAAACTTTGTACAGTAAATTATGTTGTTATTCATAATCTATGCGGGAACTATACATTGAAACAAGCTAAAAAGCAAATATTTGGCGTACATGTAGTTACGTTCTTGCTATTATAGTTGAAAATTATTATATAACGTGAACATTAAATAAAAATGTCTACAAATCTTATCCGAATTATCCTGAGATTCGGACCAACTAGGGCCGGATAAACGATGTTTTAATTAATATATATATATATATATATATATATATATATATATATATATATATATATATATATATATATATATATATATATATATATATATATATATATACGATGGAACGTCTCAATGGTGGCCACTCATAGTTCCGAAATAAAGTTTCCGTTTTGAGGGGTGGCAGCAGAAAAAGAGGGAATAATGACATTACCTCTATGGAGTGTATTTAATTGATTCTGGACAAAATATGGCCGTTTAGTGGGTGGCCAGATAGATAAGTTTAACTGTATTTATATATAAACATACACATACATACATTATATATATATATATATATATTTAGGAAATAACTAAATCCAAGCAATACTATCCAAACTATAAATGTGGTAAATATTACACGTTTAAAATATGAATAGATACAAAGTTTACTTTGAGATACACAGGCAGAGATACAAAGTTTACTTTGTCTTAGTAGAAAATATTCATCGCTTACACATGCAAGGATTTAGATACATTCAGAGCATTAGACTCGTTTCAGCTGATTCGAAATAAACGCGAGGGAGGATAAAGGCTGCATTTTCAAAGAAATGGACGCAGAGTAAAATATAGTGCTTCGATAAATATTTAGCTTAACTCTTGAGAAAGGGTGTTTTGTTCGCATTGACATCATTTGAATTTTATTGCATCGAGTTACTAAGTACTTTTTGTTACCTTAACCGTTATAACTTGTGTCTGATTCAAACAAAATCTAAATTTATGTTACCTATGTTTCCAAAGGGACACTAAATCTCAATGCATGGAAAATTGTTCAATATGTTAAATGTTAGTGTTTAATATTTATGCAATACAAATAGATACATATCATATATATATATATATATATATATATGATTCATACATATAAAACACTTGCAAGCGATTGGAGCACATCCCCAGACGTTTAATCTCAATTTTCATTCTTACATAATTTATATAGCTTACCGATACAAATAGAAATAAATAGCTGAGCTCAAACTATTAAAATTGAGTTTCCAAGAATAACGAATGGATGACGGTACTTAATCATTAAATTTGTATATAATACGTAAATTAATATATAGACTCTCTTTTTTAAAATTTCGCATGCATAATACATTGTGGCATTGGCATATATATATGTTCACACATACACATACACACACATACATAGCGAGAGAGTGATGCATTTAGCACTTTTATTATAATTGTTTAGTGTTACACGTTTTTTGAATGTTATTCCCTATGGTATTTACCTGCAATTAATTATTTTACACATACATAAACATACATATAAATATATATTTGCACATACATACGTTTATATGCATTCATATATACACATATATAAATACAAGCATATGCATATGCATACGTATACATATACATATACGTACATACGTTTACGTACATACATATATATATACACATATACATACAGATATATACATACGTAAGTACATATTTATACATATATACGTATAAATACGCATACATACATATACGTATACATACGTATACATACACATACATATACATACCTATACATACATATACGAATATGTACTTACGTATATACATACGTAAGTACATATTTGCACATACATACGTACAAATAGACATACATACATGTACGTACATACGTATACATATACATACGTAAGTACATATGTATACATACATACGCATAAATACACATGTATACATGTACGTACATACGTATACATTCATATACATAAATACATATACAGACAAGCAGACATACGTACGTGTGTGTGTGAATGTATTACAATGTCATAAATAGTTTGATAAATACCACGGGGAAAAACTTCAAAACTTTTTATTTGCGATTTTTTTGCTCTTTCTTTCATAACCCAGTCTATGCCCTCAGCACCACTCGCCTTTTCCGTGTTCATCAATTGAACAAACACCTTCCCATAATGAAATTTCAAGGCATATACGACCCCCCTCTGCAAGAATTGTCCATCGAAGCGAAAAGGTTTTTCCCCCAAATCACTCTCCTTACTCAACTATCTGGAGTGTGTGTCAGGATTGGACACGTTAGCCCACAAATCTTTCACTCGCATTTCTTCCCTCGGAACGTGGATCATCAGTCGGAAGGAGCTGTCACTGGAGCGTGAAAAAGGAACCCACATCAGAGACAAGAAAATATCTTGGACCACTGCCCCCTATCTCCTCAGGTGCGGAGATCGATTGCTGTCACAGAGAGAAATAACTCGGCCCACAAGATGTATTATTCTATTACCGGCGGTACACTGCAAACAACGAAATTCACGTAGCAGTGAATCGTGGGAGATCAGATTTTATTGCGTATAAGATGCCTGAAAATTTCGTCATATCGATACTTTAATCGAATCGAATCGATACACTCCTAATGGCTAAAGCGATTAGTGAACCGATACACAACTCATTGGAAAATGCTGAGTTAAAATGCAAGCGAAGAAAACCGTTTGATTAAATTAACTTGAACTTCCAGGAGATAAATTAAAAGAACCCCTTAATAGAAATTTAAGATTTATGAAAAATAAATAAATGGAAAAAAAAACTTAATTAAATAATTCGCAAAATTTATTTGGTAATAGGATTTACCTATATGTTTTCAGAAGATAAAATATTTATTAATAAGAGTCAAATTTATTGTTATGATTATTATTTACAAATAAATTCAATAATTTAAATAGCAATCAGCTGCTCATTACAGATATGTCATTACAGATAATAGTCAGGTGCTCATTACAGATAATAGTCAGGTGTACATGCTGTCAATATTTTATGCTTCAAGCAATTTGCTTAGTCAGGAAGTTGGATTATTGAAAATTACTCTTAACATAGGATTACGTTCCTCCATAACGGTCCTCCGGAAAGCAAAATTTCAGACGCTAAAACCGTCCGTAAGTACCTCGCGAGGTATAATTTTGTCAGCGCGCCAAACCCAGTCTATATTGCTTGGACAAGCAGGTTGGTTTGTTTTGAAGCGCTACGGTCATTTTTTGCCACACGAGGGGTAATTAAACCGGGACCTACAGCTTAAAGCCGCTTCCGAACGGCTACAAACATCCATGCCATGAGTGGCACTCGAACCCACAGACTCCGGTACCGAATGCCAGCGTCCTACCCATTCGGCTATCGTACGGTCATTGGACAAGCAGTAAACAGTTAGACAAAATAGTACCAAAATTAGTCAAAATTTTGACATGCATATATTTATATATATATATATATATATATATATACATACGTACATATATATAGATACATATATATTTGACACATACATATATACAAAAGTGGTAAGCAACGATGAGTAATCCTACGTTAATAATTCATGGTAGTTTCGTTAGAAGAAACTACCTGATATTTCTTTATTTTCCAACATACGTTTTAAAAATTTACAAACATTTTATAAAATTCCCCTAAATATATTTATATGATTTCTTTTCTAAGAATTCAGTTGATAATTATTTGATTCTGATAAGAAATTTAATAAATGTTTTTACAAATAGAAAAACTATCCGATAAATTAGGGTTACATATCCATTCATTTATTATATAGTAATAATAAATAACGAAACTTAATCTCTCTGAAAGAAATCTCCCAGAGCAAAAGTAAAATAAATGTATCATCACATTTTTTTATAATTTCATACAATCGCAGGCCATATTTTATCGAATCGAAAATGAGATATCACAGATTTCGTTTTATCCAGTCATTACACGAATACGGAATGTGCTACCTTTGCAGGTAAATGGAACGAGCATTATTTCCATTAATATCTTTAAAAAAATTACCCATTGTTCATTTATGTTATATTGGACATTTTAAAGTGGAAGCTAAAAAATTCATTAAAATCCATTAGGGAAAAATATCTCAAGATTGTACTTAATTTGTCTTAAAAAAACAAGTACTAATTGCGACATTATCTGAAATAAGGAAAAGCAAAACTATAATAAGCAACTATGTTCAGGATTTTAAATATGAACAGCATTTGAAATATGTTATTTATTAAATTCATCCCTTTTCCCTCTCAGAGGTATTTCTGCATTACTTGTCTAATTGGAAATATTGGCGAACTAAATAAAAAAAGAAAGAAACACGAACCTATCAATTGCATAACAATAGTACCGTACTAATAAAATATTGTTGTTTCTAATGCCCCCCCCCCCCCTCGGACGGAATTTATTCCAGACCAGGTCCATACAGGCTTGAAGGCTGAGGGGTGCGGTTCCGGTTTATAACGGCACCAAAAGGGTCGGAGTCTGAAATGGCCAGGTGCCACCTCAATTTACACCGAGTACCCCCCCCAAACGACATCTGAGAGGGGAATCGTACGCTCTCTGGCCTTATAGAGGGACTTTCCGGTATACGGATTTGACTAACACACACACACACACACACACACACACACACACACACACACACACACACACACACACACACATATATATATATATATATATATATATATATATATATAAATATATATATATAAATATATATATATATATATAAATATATATATATATATATATATATATATATATATATATATATATATATATATATATATATATATATATATATATATATATGATGATGATACTCACGACATCATGATGGAAAACAGGCCGGTGAACTCTTAACGTCCCATATTATCTTTGTAGTCGTTCCAAAGAAGAAAATTGGCAAATGGCGAATCACTAATCCAAACAGTTGATGCAATAACTCGTTTTATTTTGGGAACAGTTTTTCTGGACGGAGTTACAGTTCGTATTCAGTACATTTGTGTTCACCACAACACTCTCATAATTAAAAATAGACATGATGCTGCCGGAACAGCACAGGATAAAACAAAAGACAAAGGAACGCAAAGCGGCTAGCGAGGGACGGGGCCCCGCTAGTGCAAATTGACAGCAACGAAAACTTTACATGTTTACTACATGGGAGCAGACGCACAAAAGCTACAGAGGCGCGAAATCTCTCGCCCGAGTACGGGTCTATTAAACTTCTATTTGGTTAAAACTTATCACCTGACCTCATCACACCACTACGACGAGGTCACGCCCAGCTTCTAGAACACTCCTGTTATGTAAGCTCTCTTTCCGCACGTGGACTTCGGGGAAACTAATAGATTACTCTGGTTGGATATAGGTCAAAATCAGAAATGAGGGACGGTGTTCTGTTGCGATAAGATGAAAGAATTTTGAATAGAGACGTGTTAATGATAATAAAAAGGTTTGAAATTTATTTCATATAAGACAAAGTTGAAAGGGAAAAACCAGCATAATCTCTATTACTACTTGCAGCCAGGAACTAAAAACATAAAAGATAAGTATTAAAAAGGTTTTAGACAGCATCTCTTCATCAGCAGTACCGGCATTGTCTAAAAACCAACGGATTGTTCCTGATAAGTATGATACCAATAAAAAGACGTAGACACCGTGCAATCCATAAGAAACAGAAGAATTGAATAAAAAGTTGCTCAATCAAAGAACACCAAGCCTGGCGCTAGAGAAAGTTGAAGTTAAGGGTAGGAAACCGCAAGAAGAGTGACGCCACAAAACTTGCAACCACGGAGTTTATGGATATACAGATACAGACTTACTATGGAGACTGTATTACAGTGCATATTAACCTAAATTATGTCTTATTATTATTACTAAGAGTAAAATATTATTATTTATTATTATTATTATTCATTAATGAGTATTATTTAGTATATATATATATATATATATATATATATATATATATATATATATATATATACATACACACACAGAGAGAGACATAGATGCCCGGTGGCATAGTGGTTAAAAGCGTCAAGCTGCCACACCACAGGTCGAGGGTTCGTTTGGGCAAGATCAACTCAGCTTTTCATCCCTTGAGGGGGCCCATAAAATGAGGACCAAGCATGCTTGAAACTAAACTCTGGGTTCACGCATCATGTTGACCGCTTGACCGAGACATATGCTGTATGGCACCCCAAGCCCACGGTCAAATAAATGGCGATGGACACTGCCGCCTTGGCCCAAATTCGGACTGTTCTGCCGTGAGTTTGGTTATATATATATATATATATATATATATATATATATATATATATATATATATATATATATATATATATATATATATATCTGCACTAGACACGGAACTATTTAACAGCACTTTTTCGAATTCGAGCCGAGCACCTTCAGCAACGAAAGTCAACACGGTACCGCTAAGCTACCTCGTGTTATTTTAATAAAATATATTACGATCAATAAAGAGATATATTGATACGAATTTTGAACACGTAAACATTTCATTAATTCTTTACGTAATTAAGAAATATGACACTAACATATTTTAAACTGAAAATGATTCTTAAGAATTAACTTTCAGATATACTTAAAAGTTTTAAAACACCTCTCCATATAAAATCTTTAAAGAATGGTTTGGCTATGTAATTTGAATAATTTTGAATGATTTTGTTAATGGTAACAACGATAAACTTAATGTTGAGTACGGTATGACTATGTATTAAATATTTACGGTAATTATTTTACTCATTAGATAAAGTAAAATAATTACCGTGTTCTGTATGAATATGACGAGTTACAATAAAGAACAAACGTAGAAAATGTGCATAATACAGAGAAGTACAATGAGTAAAGAGTAAAAGGTTAATCCTTTTTACATTTACAACTTAAAAACTCCCTTAATTAAAAACTCCCTTAATCAGAGTTTAGTTTCCCCAAACGTAGAAAATGTGCATAATACAGAGAAGTACAATGAGTAAAGAGTAAAAGGTTAATCCTTTTTACATTTACAACTTAAAACCCCCCCCAAAAGTAAAATAGAAATAACTGTGCTTTCCAAATCGTAATTTACAATGGCTAAGAATGAAGAAAACTGTAAGTTATAGATAAAAATATTTACCCGAAGATAAACGTAATCTTCTGGAGGTGTCAAAATTCGATGCAGCTATTTATACAAACAATTAACTATCGCAATATATAAACTTTCAGAATTTACTTTACAACATACCTGAGAATTTTTTAAATTCCCATAAATTAATAGTAAGATCTAAATGTCCCATAAAATGTAAATAAGTTTTTATATTTTGCCGAGCTTTTATTATGGCATCCTTCTCCCATTATATAGCAGTTATATAGCAGTTTATATTCTAGAACTGAAAATTTAGCACTATAAAGGGAACATTACTTGTATAAATAGATAGACATATAAATATCTCTCTCTGTGTTACTAATGTTTTACGAATATTACGTGAATACTGTCCCATTAAACATTTATTTTCTCTTTAATCTTTAACTTTTTATGTTTATTCTAAACTGTTTTCTTTTTCCGTTATGATTTGTGCGTTGTATGACGTCATATTAAAAAAAAATATTTAAAAAGTGTAAAGTAACGATTCAGAAACTGCTGTAAAGTAATGGCTTTTTGAACACGGCATTTGTTTTAAAGAATAAGGTTAGTTTTTCTTAGTCAAGACTGTTTGCGTGTTGCTGAAGAATTTATAGCAGTTTTTATACTGTTTTAATAGGAAGGAATTGAAATCGCAGAAGTGAAAGAGCTGGGTGTAACGTTCAAATACATTTTTTTAAAATGGATCCATGCAGAGTTTGTAAGCCGGTTTGTTGTATACAGCATTTTACTTTACTAGCTGTGCAACAAACTAGTTATCTCTGCGTAACCAACATCTTACTTTTGTAATTAAAAAAATGTTTTGTAAAGCAATTATTCTGGGGGGAGGCCTCAGACCTTTATCTAATTGCACTATATGGAACTATAAGTCACTTGCATGGTAGATTCTAACACATTGATTTTTAACCGATGCTCCTGGAGAAACCATGAATCACCGCAATTTTACATCTTTAAAAGCTAACACAAGCTCAAAAACGCTCAAGTTGGCTTTTATGTTACTATTAAATTTATTTTTACGTGAAATTTGTTATAATTATTATGTTAATTAGTATCTTTTTATTAAAGTTGATTATCACAAAAAGTTCGTTCATTCTGAAAACTGAACTCATATTTGGACCTAAAAGGGTTGATTCGAAGAGGGCACCCGAAAAAACTTTTATTTTCACAATTGTTACCTGATCGACGGAAGTCTAAGGACCTGTTCACATAGAACCAGTCAACGTTACTCGTATTGAAATATACACTGGTTGTCAAAAATTAAGGAAATGTCACGAAATTAGTGATTACTCAAAAAGTTACGCGTAGAAGTTAATGAAACTTATACACATTATACAACACATAGGGAGGTATAAAACTGCATAAAAATAAATCGACAGACAACTATGGTGTTATGGAAACTATCATATTAATTCAATGAACAAATCGGATGTGTCAGTTTGGTATAGGAAAAGAACGTTTAATATGGTGTATGATCCCCCCGAGAATCAATACAGCACATACAGCAATGTGTGCACATACAGCACATACAGCAATGTGTCAATTATGCGGTCTATGAGTTCAGTAGGAAGTGAGAGCCATTGCTCTTGCAAAGCAGTTGAAAGCGTGGCTAGGGTCCTAGGAGGAGAATTCAGAGCAGCTATACGCCGTCCTAAAGCGTCCCAAACATGCTCGATAGGATTCAGGCCCGGTGATCGAGCTGGCCACCCCATGCGCTTAATTGTTTGCTGCTCAAGATAAGCATCCACGATGCGAGCCCTGTGCGGTCTCGCGTTATTGTCCTGTAGCACGAAAGCATCACCTATTGCCCCGGCATAAGGGCGCACATAAGCACCAAGGGTGTCATCTCTATAAGTGGGATAATTGACATTTCCACGGGGAAAGACATGTAGGTCTGTGCGTGCATCCAAAGAGAGGCCACCCCAAACACACACACTGCCTGATCCGTATGCATCTGTTTCACGGATGTGTGATGGATGAAAACGAGTTCCAGGTTCTCTCCAAATCAAAATATGCCTACTATCGCTTTGGAAGCTAAACCTGAACTCATCCGTAAAGAGAACAGCCCTCCAATGATCACGCGTCCAGTGGACATGTTGACGTGCACACTGCAAACTTTCCCGCCTATGGCATGACGTGAGCGGGACGCAAATGGCTGGTCTCCTCGCTAAAAGACCACCTTCGTGAAGCCTTCTACGCACGGTTGACGTTGATACCAACCTTCCAGAGCTTGCAGCGAGGGAGGATCTGCAGACGAAGCTTGCAGACTGAGTTACAGTTCTATTCCTTCGTGAGCATAAGGACAAATATCGGTCATCGGAACTTGTCGTAGCGTATGGCCGTCCTTGGGTGAATCTCCTGGATGCCGAATCCGTGGTTAGAAATTGTTGCCAAAGTCTGTGAACCACAGACGGACTCGCATTTAGCCTTATGGACACTTCTGTCTGACTTTGTTCTGCCTGTAGGCTCCGAATAGCTCGCCATCGCAGTTCTTCGGCCAAATGATGCCTGGAAGTTTTTGTTACAATTTGGCTATGCCAGATGTCTAATCTCAGCCTCGCAGCAACAATTACCGCCTTGCTCTGAGACATGCACTTTTATGATCCTTGCAAATGACTTATTCCGACTGCAGTGCCACTATTTTTCATATTGTTCAACACATTTTACTTAACTACATATTCAAATTTTAAACAGATTGGCCTAGTTTTGAACGTGTTATCCCTCTTTTTGTGATTTTTCCTTAATTTTTGATAACTTGTGTATTTAACCAATTACAAACCTCCAAACTATAAGCCACGAAGTTGTTAAAGTGTGTGATTGGTTTAAAATATACCAATACGAATAACACTGACGCAACGGATTCTATATGAACAGGTCCTAAGAACCACTGCTCTAACAGCATATCTATGGCATTATGGCAGATGCTGATATGTCATTTTTTTCATGTTTTCGGCAAATTTAAAAATAACGTTTGTTGTGAAACATAAAATCGCCCAATTAAGTTTTTCAATCCAAATATTCTTTATTTAATACCCATATTCAACCTCCAGCGTATGGCTGGTCTTGAATGAAAATTTTCAATTAGGGACTAAAATTTTGGGGGAGGGTTGGGAAATCTTTTATATATAACAGAATTTGCCAATACGAATAACTTAGTATTATTTCCTCATTCCACATATCAGCTTTTGCAACATTAACCCTTCAGCGGGCGTGCCAATTTTAGGAACACCAGCAGGCGCGCATGGCACAAAGTGCAACCTCTCTTTCATCCCTGAATATTCCTTTTCTAATAAACTTTTATTTTTCAAATTGGAACTAATAATTCAGCGTTTTATCGCAAGATATAACATGTTGATAATATTAAGATATATTTGTAACTAAAGGCCAAATAATTCAGATACTATCACATTATTTCAGAACTGTCAGGTTTATTGAGTATAAGGACAACTTGCGAATGGATTCCTATTATGTCCAAAAACCTAAAAAACAATGAGATTGTCCACCTTCGAGATATGTGGGATACCATGTAATAGCTGCACATTGGATCGACTACATCAACTCCTGCTTTTGTTGCATTCTAATCCAGTATAATCGCTGATTTACCACGTTTAGTTCACGACTAACAAGAAATGGAAAGGAATACAAGGGTCAGAAAATCAGACCTGCATTAGAGAGGGTGTAGCAATAAATAGAAACGGCTTAGAACGTTCAAACCTTATATGTAAAAACAAACCATTCAAAATTACGAAAATGTTCCACTTAGTACACGCACCCGCCCGCTGAAGTGTTAAAGAACGGTTTTAAGTGTGACATATCAACTTAAAACATAAAATGGAATTTTTCGGACACATCAATATCTGCCATAACGCCATATGTATCTAGCCCCAAAAATTCCTCGTCTATATGTGACCCGAACGCACTTCGCTTGAAAAATAACTCAAAAGATATTCAAATTTATAACTTTTGGATTGTTGTATAAATATGTATGCTTTAACCGCACTTATAATGTTATATCAATCTATAAAATCATGTTTTACCCGCGTTGTTAGAGAAAGTGAATAAGAAAGTACATAATAATAAATTCATTAAAGTTGATGAAATTAAATATTTATCCCTATACTGTAATGCTATTGTTTATACTTATTTTGCTATTTTCTTTTGGAGCGCGGCTTATAAACATCCTATTCTTCTAATCACTCCTTGTCAAAAGATGCTGAGTTATAACAACGTTGTTAAAACAAAGTACAGTACACATAAGCGCTATTTTCGCCCGAGACTTGATCGATCCGAGAATTTCATGCATACAAAAGAGAATTTTCTTTAATGGTAATTACTAAGAGAGGGGTTTGCGAATGATCACACGATGAAAACACCCCTTGATGAATAATTAATTGGAAGTGAACGAAGAGGTTTCTCTTAGTATCTCGTCCAAAATTGCTCTCTTGATCAAAGACGTAATCAAAATTATCAACTCTCTTAAGTCTATCTTAGTCGTTTGTTCTAAAAATGCATGTATTGGTTTAAGGCATTTAAAAAGTAAAATATTGGATGATCTATCTATCTATCTATATAGGGTAAGTATGCCGAATATAAGACCCCCTTTTTATTTTCATATATAACTAGGAAAGTGAGGGATTATAGTACCAACTTGATATCCTTTTAATACATATATTTTACTACATATAACAATGTCAGAAAATTGAAAATTACCTTACAATTTTCTTGTATGAAATTATAAACACAAGTGTTCCATTTTTGGGGTCTGTAAAAAGTAGTCCTAATATGAGAACCCCTTTTCTACAACTCTAAATATGAATTAGAATTACTGAAAAGTTCGTAGAAACAAAACTGTACACAATAATTAGATAACAGTTACATATATACACTAACAGGTGAAAAAGAAAGGTGACATTTTAAAAAAATAGTTGGTTTACACTACAGGTTTTGTTTACTTTTTGTTTTTAGATTCAAACTTTTCACATTGTTTACAAATAAAAATCACACAATCTAAACAAAAATCTCCACAATCTTCATGGGCCCACCTGAAACACCTTATACATTGACGCCACTGCTCTCCCCGTTTATCTTCTGAAAATAAAAATAAAAACAAAAAAAAAAGGCTTTCAGCGTCCGTTTTACCAATGCTATCATCACTGCTGTCACAGAGAGAAAGTTTTGCATCATCTTCAAATGAGCTGAGATCATCATTATAATTAGGTTTATTCATTCTCTGTTTTTAACTAGTGTTGCATTTTCATCCATCCTTAATTTTCCCCTTCCTGTTGGGACCCCTTTGCCTTTTCCCTTTATTGTTCTCTTATCCTTTTCTTTTTTAATCTTCATCCCTCTTTCCTTGTTTATCCTTTGATTTCTCATCTTTTAGGTTTATTCTTTTTTCTTGTAGGAAAAAAGTTTTTTGAATATGCTACAGATTTTTTTCTTTATACAATTTATTTTTATAGGGCGTTGATGTGATATTATCGGCTTTACGGGCCCTACTTGGTTTCGAGGTGTTTTTCTCAGGTAACATAGGCAAGGGATTTATATCTTCAGGAGTCACTAAGAACTGGTTTGTTGTTAGATCAATACCTTCCACATTTTCACTACTGCTACATGGTTGTGGATTTTACCTGGGCGTCATTGCATCTGCAGCTTCAGAGGAAACAAGGCTATGAGAGTGAAAACTAAAATGCCTAATATGAGATCCTATCTCATATTAGGCATGCTTTGGGGTCTCATATTGGGCACGACCATGCTTTTGAACACGCCAACGAATTTATTAGGTTAGTATTGACGTTAGATTAAAAATAAACAGGCGTGTTTACACTCCACATTTATAGCTACCTATCCAATACTAACAGTTTTAATGATAGTTTTACCTTAATGGTGAAAACAGCTAATGAAAATGGTGATGCAAAAAAGTCAACGAGCACACATTCAGGAAAAAAAATACTGCACCTTTGTGTGCGCTTACAATCACTCGAATGACTCACCGATTACGAATGATGCAATAGACTACTGTTTTACGCTCCAGGCGCCTGGCAGCAGCACTTTATACGTTCTATAAGTTGGGTTCCCATATTCGGCAACGTCTCATATTAGGCATACTTTTCAATATATATATATATATATATATATATACACACACACACACACACATATATATATATATATATATATATATATATATTTGAAAAGACGAAGATCTATCACACATATAAAAATATTTCATACAGGATGAATAAACTTTTCCAGATATCAAACTCTAACCAAGGTGTTATTTATTAAATTAATAATTTTTTCTCTGTTAAATAGACTTAACCAAGGACTGATACCAATAGACTGCTACCAAGACACTTGTCTTATTGTAAATTTTGGCGAGTTTGAAAAAGGATTACACAAGGACGCAGATCTGTCAAAATGATAACAATAGTACTTTAGTGCTGAAAACAGGGATTCAGTTTACAGTTAACAATACGACTGTTACTTCATAAAAACATTTGTGTGCGAGTGAAACGACAATCTAAAATATCGTCAGCATCTCTGGAGATCATAAGGGAATTATTGTGACCGTTAAAACAACTTCTTTAGGTGTACCACCATACATCATATTATTTACGTTTAATATCGGCAGAAACACAAATCTGTCAAACTGATAACAGCAGCACTTTAACGCTAAAATCATGTCCTATAATTACTATACAACAACACTATTATTGCCTCACAAACATGTTTGTGTGCGAGTTTATAGTTGGAGAAACGAGAATGTGAAATATCCTTTTGTTTAGCATCCTCTGGAGATCACATGGAAGTTACTGTGAGAGTGAAAACACCTTCTGTAGGTATGGCATCGTACATCATATTATTTACATAAAATATCCTCTAAAAATAACGTTAGCTGTTCAGCGTTACGGTACGTTGGTTAGTAAAAATAATGCAACTTTATAACCTGACTTTGTAGTGACTGAAGTAATTATCTCGGCGCATTGTTGGGGCATGCACGCGATAAATGAGACTTCAGAGCAAATTTTAATTATTTTCTTCCACAAAATGCTTATCCTTTTGCAGATGCTTTAGGCTTGGATGAAAAGTGCATGGAGAATGTCTTGAGACCAATAATAAATGATATATCAGAGGAAAATATGTTATTCAAAAGATTCCAAATAAGTGGAAAGAAATGAACTTATTTGGCGAATAGTTTTTCCTAATATTTTAAATAGGGGTGTGTTGCTAGGATGTTAGTGGGATTTGCTTTACAAAAGTACGCAATTTTCGTGAAGTAAGACTTTTAAATTATCATACGGAAAATGAGAACGTGAAACAACTAAAAATTATTATATATTATTTTAAGTTTCAAACTGAATAATTTCAGTTAAATACAGTTGTAATGTAGTTTTTATTAAGTAAAATTCTTTGAAGAATAGTTTTTCCTAATATTTTAATTAGGGAAGTGTTGCTAAGGCGTTAGTGGGATTTGATTTACAAAAGTACGCAATTTTCATGAAATAAGACTTAAATTATTATACGGAAAGTGAGAATGTGAAACAACTAAAATTTATTTTATATTATTTTAAGTTTCAAACTGAATAATTTCAGTTAGATATTAAGCTACAGTTGTACTCTAGTTTTTGTTAAGTCAACTTCTTTGGTGAATAGTTTTTCTGATATTTTAAGCAGGAAAGTGTTGCTAGGGTGTTAGTAGGATTTGCTTTACAAAGTACGCAATTTTTGTGAAATAAGACATTTGAAATATTATTTTACATAAAATCAAAATAATAAAAAAATTAATAAGTTTTGATTTTTTAACAAAGTTTTAAACTGAATAATTTCAATTATATAATAAGCACGGGGAAATCTACGTATAATGAGAATGTGAAATTATTAAAATTTACTAAATTTTTAACTTTCAATATGAATGAATTCATTTTCCAAGCAGGCTCTGTGAACACGGTATTACATAAATAAGAACATGAAATAATTTATTAAATATTATTTTGCGTTTGAAACTGGATAATTTCAATTAGAAAGGAAGCACAGTTAAAAACTGGAGTCGCACTTTACTTTTCATTAAGTAATCGGCTTTTAAATTTTTTATTTTTTTTATTAAAAAAATTATTCTTTTAATACACTACTGAAATTTTATACCTTTTTCCGAAGTTATATTTAATACTTTGAGTGTAATAGACTTTAGACACATGATATTATGAATCGACCGATACACAGATGCAAAGGGAATCTAATTTACATTTAATCTTAATTTATGTCAAATTTTCACAATGTTGACTTAAGTTAATCACTTTGTTACAGTAGTGTGTTTTTCTGATTAACAGTTCCTTTTTCGATTAAGGGAATAGAATTTATACATATTGTGTCCTTTCTATTTTAAACCGATACGAGTTGCACATATTGTTCGAATTTGTATCCATCTTTTTAGGAGAAATAAGTGTTTATTTGGCTAAAATAAATAAGCTATAGGGTCTTTATTAGTAAAAGGAATATAACTTTTATCGATATTGTTTTCTATAATTTCAGACCTATATAAACTGTAAATAGGAAATAGAATAGATTAAACACGGAAAACTGAGTGATAAAGATTGCGAATATGAATTAAACTCGGGATAAACTACCTTTTGAAATTTTGAATTTGCAGTTTGTTGAAAAATCAATAATTAATGATTTTTCAAGCTTTCAATTTATCCTTACTTGATTAAATATTTTATGAAATAATATTAAATTTATGGAATTAATAAAACTTATTTGAACGTGACTGAAGTAGCCTTGAAATTAGAGGCTATGAAAATCCTTTGCCCGCACTTATTAAACTGTGTTCGGAAAGTAACGTTTTCCATTCAATTTATTGTTATTTAACAGAAAAGCAGCTAAGAAATTCCAGCTCCATACGTATTTAAAACGTATCAGAATAAAACGAATGGTTATATTTTCTACAATGAAACAGACCGGACAATAGATCTTCAAATGGTTACGCTTTTATTTAAAAGTAAACCCATAAAGCGCATATGACAATATAAACTTTCTCATCATTGCTCTCTCTAGATAGCTTTGTAATACTCTTCTCTAACAAAGAACTTGAATAGTTTATACAATATTTATGTACCCCAAAAAAGTATAAAGTCACAGTCATTTCTTATTTAAAAAGTGCGGAAATCAAAATACATAAAATACGTCGAGGTGTGCCAAAAATAATTTTCTCTGAATTTTTAACGGTCTAAATGATTTACACACCTAATAAAGGATATAAGATGTGTATCATAGATCAGAGGTGCTCCAACTCTGGGTCAGGAGAAAAATTTGGAGGAAGTCTCGTGGAGACATTGATAAAATTTATATCTTATTGAATATACAAGTAATTTAAAAATGGACATTAGTTTTATATAATTTCATATTTTTAATATTTTTATTCATATTTTTATATGTTAAGAAATATGTGATATCATGTTGTTAAATAGACTTACAATAAAAAATCCATCAGCAAAAATTTATTTTTTACAAAATAGAAATTTAATTTTTTTCTCAAAGTTTAACACTTTCAGGCCTAACATTCCATTTCGAATCTGAACTTTAACACAAATTTAGTTATAAAAAGATTGGGATTTAGAATTAGTGTTTTAAGTTTCAGTGTTTTAGCATGAAGCTTATAATTTTAATATTATGATTTTTTAAAGTTAATATTTTTTTTCAATTTATTTAAATATAATACAAATGCATATTACTTAAATATGGAGTTTTAGTCACGGGATTTGATAAAAATAAGTGTAGAAGATATGAAACTTTCTAAAAACAAATTTTATGATGCAAAGTAGCTATGAACAAAGTAATACCCAAAATTTAAAATTGATTGATTCTTGCAGTTAAATTTGTTTATTTCCTTTTCTTTTTTATAAACATTTTTTAACAATATCATATACAATATGTTATTATTAAATAAGGGATCAAACAGGCATACAATAAAACTTTCAGCAAAAATTTATTTTTTACTGAAATATAAATTAAATTTTTTCTCAACGTTTAACACTTTCAGGCCTAATATTTTATTTAGAATCTGATCTTTAACAGAAATTTAGTTATAAAAACGTTGTGTTTTAGATTTACTGTTTTAAGTTTCAGTGTTTTAGCATGCAGCTTATAATTTTAATATTATGACTTTTATACAGTTAATTTTTTTATTCAATTTACCTAAATAAAATACAAATGTATATTATTTAAATATAAAGTTTTAGTCACGGGTTTGATAAAAATAAACGTAGAATATAAGAAAGGATTTTTTTTTTAAATTTTTACTATGAAAAGAATCTATGAACAAATTAATATCGAAAATTTACATTTAAAAGATTTTTACAGATAAATTTGCTTATTTCTTTTTCTTTTTTATAAACACTTTTTAACAATATCATATACGATATGTTATTATTAAATAAGGGGTCAAACAAGCTTACAATAAAAATTTCATCATCAAAAATTTGCTATTTACTGAAATAGAAACTTAATTTTTTTCTCAACGTTTAACACTTTGAGGCCTAACATTCCATTTCGAATCTGAACTTTAACACAAATTTAATTATAAAAACGCTATGTTTTAAATTTATTGTTTTAAGTTTCAGTGTTGTAGCATGAAGCTTATAATTTTAATATTATGCTGTTTTTAAAGTTTAATTTTTTTCAATTTATCCAAATAAAATATAAATGCACATTATTTAAATATGAAATTTTAGTCACAGATATGATAAAAATAAATGTAGAAGAAAGGTTTTTTTTAAAAATTTTTATGACGCAAAGTATCTATGAACAAAGTAATATCCAAAATATACAATTCATGGATTTTTAAAACAGTTAAATTTGCTTATTTCCTTTCCCTATTTTTTAACATTTTCTAATTAAAAAAAAATTCTACTACCAAAAAAATAATTAGGGATTGAGCAATTTTTTACTTAAAGAAATTGGCTCGTGGCCGAAAAAATTTTGCGCACCACTGCCATAGATGATACGCAAATTTATATCAAATTTATTGTTTCAGTGAGTTTAATTCGCAATTCTAGTTTCGTAGCCAAAGAAATGTGATACATTTCTATGTAGCTTTAAAAAAGATGAGGGGTTACTACAGCAAAGGATAAAACCTGCACTCCTATGCATTTTACCGCTTATTTTTTTCCAGTTGTATTTGAAAAAAAAAAATAAATGACTGTCAAGGAAAATCTCACAAAAAACCTGAAGTAAAAAAATGCATATTTTACGTATAAAAACTTGCAGTTACTTTGATGAGACCTTGTTTTTTTTTCCGGGTCTCCAGTGTTTTTATCCAGTGAATACAGGAAAAAAAAAACTCAACTTGAATAAAGGAAATGATTCTAATGCAAAAAAGTTCTTCAAAATCTAAAAGAGAATTTGTTTCAAGAGGAAAGACTACTGTAAGTTTTAAAATATGTTTCATTTCTACAATCCCCCAGAACAGAAAAAAGAGGAAATGTAAATAAGGAATCTTTATCTTAAAAATAAGAAAAACATGCAGTTTTTAACTTTTCTTATAATTTAATCTAACGGAATAGTAGAAATAAAACATATTCCGAATTCATATATATATATATATATATCAACTTATACTGAAGAATGAAATAGTCATAATTACTGTTCTATTTAAAACGTTTTACTATACTGCTACTATGGGCTTGTGGCGGCCCAGTGGTACAGCGCGCTGGTTTTCGGTGCTGAGGGTGCTCAGATCGAGTCCCAGCGTTGCGCCACGAAAAATGCCTCCGTTCGTGTCGTCCCTTCATAGGGGGTAATGCTGTCCGCCTATATGGTGCCCCCACAATAAAATGGACAGTAAAACTGCGGAGTAGTAAGGGCCAATGTTTGAATACAAGTGCCTCCGCATTGGATATAAAAAAAAAAAAAAAAAAAAAAAAAACTATACTGCTACTAAATATTTTGTAGAATTCGCTGCTCTCATTTATAAGTTCTGTTTAATTGAAAAACTTTATATTTATGAAAAATTTTGTAATGTGTATTGTTTTATCTTTTAATTTTAAAATATTTTACAAAACTTAACAAGTGTCTTCAAGAATTAAAACTTTGATGTATATACACGTTGATATATTCCACAGCTATAATTATTGGTATACTATATTATACAGTGGAATTTTCATGTTATCATTTACCACAATATTACGTATATTTTTCCGCTACTATATTGTCTCATATTTTTTCTACACATCTATAAAACAACTTCCCATTCAGATAAAGTTGCATACATGCGCTTCAGAAATTTTTTTTGAGTACTGAAAGGGAAATAGTCTGTGTGTTTAAAATAAATAGATAAAAATAATCTATTGAATGGTCTACCGGGAGTGAGATTTGAAGAAGGGGGCTCTGAACTAGGAGCCATCCCAGATGAGGAGTGAAATCCCTTATTGGGGATTCCATTCCTCATGAACTCCCCCCCCCCCACACTTCTTCTGAGGGTAACGCAAGAGATTTCGACATTTAATACTAAAGAACAATACCTTACGTATTTTTTCCCGACCTCCTTGTTTCTCTCTTGAAACGTGCCTTACTTATTTCAATGGGGCAAAAACCAAATGAAAAATAAATTTTTTTTTTATCAAAGTTATAATAATGAATTAAACACACTGACTGAAGGATAAAAATATATTAATGTAAATTTATTCGCCTAAATATGTAATACCTAAAATTATTAAGTATGGACAATTCTTGAAAGGATTATTAAATAAGTTAATATTTATGGATTATTAAAAAGTTAACTTATCGATTATTAAATAAGTTTATACTTATGGATCATTAAATAAGTCTATACTTATGGATCATTAAATAAGTCTATACTTATGGACTGTTATTATGCCTACACTTATGGATTATTATATACGCCCATACTTATGGATTATTATACATGTCTATACTTATGGATTATTAAATAAGTCTATACTTATGGATTATTAAATAAGTCTATACTTACGGATTATTATATACGCCCATAGTTATGGATTATTATATGTCTATACTTATGGATTATTATATATGTCTGTACACTGTTCTTATAGCATATTGTTGTACAAAATATGAATCAAACCTCCTAAATAACCGACTTAGGTAATTAAATTTCTCTTTCTAAACGTACCTGATGCGCGAATGCAAAAAGTTTGTATACTGTCTCGATAAAATTACTTCTTAACCGTCGTGTATTGAAGTCTAACAAAATGTTTCTATGCCTGAAATAACGCCAAGCTGGTTGCTCCAAAGTCTCAGAGAACACTAATGATGCTTTCCCTAAATCTGGAAGAAGTAATGAATTTTGCTGTAATAACTATTACCGTACACATCAGTAAAGCCGTTTATTTCAACTCCACGCTAAAATTTTGCCCTCTCTCTGCTTCACATTTAAGATGCGACTGTTTACCTCAGATGAGTTTCCTGGTATTATTAAAAGTTTTAGTCTTAAGTAAAGCTTACATTTTCGTGTACAGGCCCTCTGTTTCTTGAAGTCTAAGAGAACCTGATGTAGGAGTTTATATCTCCCAAGTTTTCCAAATTTATTATCCTGTATGATTTAAAATAATGGAAAGCTATAAATAATTTTAAAACTTATAAACGGAACATTTTTTATTCAAGCCTATGTGAATGGGGGTGAAAATTATGGTTAAATAAATGAGTCATGTACTGCAAATAGGTGACATATAAAAAGCTTTAACTTTAAATTTTTATAAAAACTTAAGATTTCATGAAACAACTTGTCTAATAGGATGGCAAGTGTGATTTTGAAGACTTTTTTTTTGTTGATTTGCAATTTCCTAAAACTAAAAAAACATTTTCACTTCTTCTTAAACATTTACAGTACAGTAGAGTGTAAGATTTTAGACGATCAGCAAATTGTTGAAATGGTTTTGACAGAAACTGCCAACGTCTCAGAGAGTGAAGGTGAAGCAGACGATGACAGGGATCAGAGGGTATTTCACCCAGACGAGAGAGATGTAATTGTTATAGCGCTAAGCTACGTAGAGCAACACTCAGCCACGACCCCAGGGGACACACGTACTAACGTAATTTGGCTTCAAGGGAGAGGTATTCTTCTCTTGAACAAAAAAAAAATTAACAGATTTTTTTTTCAAACCAAGGTAGTTCAGTAATAATTGTTTCAGTACATTGCCTAACTTTGAATTTTCTTGTAATTTTCAGAAATATACTTTATATTACTTAGTATCACTGTGGTTTTATTGTAACCTTAGTTCTTTTTGACTTTCGGTTTCGGATAAAAGGGACTTTCGGATTACCGAATTTCGAATTATCGGGGCTACACTGTATCACTAGGTTTGGAATCCAACTCAACCCGGTGCCACTACAATGTCAACGGAGCAACCCCAGGGACAACATCTTTTGGGCTCGTACCCTCCTCCCCATCCTACCACCGCACGGATGGACTTCTGGTCTACAGCTTTGACCCCTCGGTGAGAACATGATTCTTTTCCCCTTAGTGGGAACATCTGCCTGGAAGGAGGATATAGATGGGATATCTTTTTCCCAGGTATTCCTTACTAGTAATTCAGACGGTATTCCTGTTTTATTACATTTCCTGGTAGCCACAGTCGTCAAACTATTTCTCATTAATTCTTGACTAGTTTCTATTGAACAGAACCAATCATCAAAGGCTATGTTGCGGTTCGTTTTGTAGAGGCCTTTAGTAAGTCGAACGAGTGATCAGGTTGGGATTTTTAAATTTTGCTCTGATTAATCTAATTTTTACCTGAACCGTAGAAGGCTGGCGTCACGTGTCACCCTTCCTCACTGAAGACAAAATGTTGACTGAAGCATGTGTAGACTCACAGTACCCAAGGTCGAAGGGTGGTGGGGTCGAGCTTTGAATAAAGAAACCTTAGCTATCTGAGAGGCAGATGTTCCCACGGAAGGGTTAACGTTCCAATATCCGGCGTAGACACGAAGTAATTGAGTGGCGCTAGCCTGGATTTGCACCTAGTACCCCAGGTCCAAAATACCGACTCGTAAACCACTAGGTTACCCCTGGACGTTGTTTTTTCTTATTACAGATAAACAAATAAAGATTTTTAGTATTGATAAGGATTATTATTTTTATTTATGTCTGCTTATTCATTTACTTCTTTAGCTACTTACCTATTCCTTTCGCATTTATTCATTTATCTATATATCTGCTTATTTACCTCCTTATGTAGAACTCTGCAAATTCATTCATATCATTTAAGAACTTTGATGATCCCAAGCTTCCTTCGAGCTTATATTTAGGAATATCAGAAAATATTTACTTGCTAAAGATTCCACGACCCCAAAGCATCTAAAAGTCTCTAACAAAATCTTTCCCATTCGAAATTTTTCCATTCGAAACATTTGCAACCTCAATGCTTCTGAAAGAATACTAATGGTTTCCTTCCAAAGCCAACAGCAAGTAACGAATTTAACTGCTATGTATGTTACCACGAGTATCCGTTCTACAGTTTAGCTGCCCCCCCCCCCCCCCAATCTAACCGCACCACGCCGTTAAGGTGAGACTATATTTAATCCGAGCGTGTATTCTGGTCCTGTTAAATGAAATGCCCTAAACTACAGGCCGTATTTTAAAACAGAAGAATCGTCCTTTAATACGGGATAATTTGACGCTTGCGGTGAAATTGCTTCCGCAGTTTTCCAGTGTTTCGAGCCTTAGGCAGAAATAAAGACGAAATGAAATGAAAAGATATCGTTATGTCTGTAACGCAAAATATTTTCTCAAGGCTGGGTAATAGAAGCCATATTGTATTCACGAAGCTCAATGTTAACTTATGGAGAAAATTTTTCCAGCGGTTGTCGACTTGGATTTAAAAATTTATTTTTTTAAATTGTATTCCGTAATAGAGAATATATTTTTTTTACTCTGCTACCCTATTCATTTTAGAATGTCCTTCACCAAAGGAAAACATTCACAAGTAAAACAAAGAAAATATTTTTTCCCTGAATAATTCCAATTTAACGTATCAGTACATATTTAAAACGGCATTTTCGGTCAAAATGTCGAATTTTATTTTTGCAATAACATTAATGCCTAATGTTTTATCTTTCTAATTTTTTTTGAATTTATAAATCGTTTTAATGTAACAGCTAAATTTTTTATACATTTTTCCAAGTTTTAACTTATTTGTCACTATAAAAAATAAATAAAAAAACAAAATTTAAAATTAAAAAAATTAAAAAATTGCTTCAGATGGTTTACGGATGTAAACCATCTGAAAATAATAAATACTATGAAAAATAAAAATTCTATAACCATCAAATAATAATTCTATAACCATCTGAAAATAATAACCACTTTAAAATAATATTAGCGTTTCTTTAAAGACTGACAAAGTCACAAGTAAAAAGTTTATTTTTGTATTGCAGAGATTATGTATATTTAAAAAAAATCTTTGTATAAAGAGTCAGCAATGACTGGAAAACTTTCACCATACATTTCATATAACACTGAATTGAGCAATTCCTATAGAAGAGCTTCCCAGCACCTGAACACAAGAAACAGATGCAGAACTGTTTGAAATAAAATGCCGCAAATGTATGCAGCCTAAGAAATCAAATAATTTAAGCATTATTTGGGACTATGCATACTGTTTTGAATTATCAATGCTATTACTACAAACAAAATACTACATTTGTCTACACAGATTTAAAAATATTTCTTCCCCAAATAATAATGGATATATGCACAAAATATAAAGCAATCCCATTACCAACATTTTTCACTTATTCTCTGTGATGTTTAATGAAAAGTGCATAATATTGTTAAACATTTCAAGTAATCAAAATAGCACTATGAATACTGATTTTAATTATCAGTGGTGTTACAACAAACAAAACGCCTTTTTGTCTATTTCGTTGTTATAGACTGGACGATAAATTAATTTAAAGTACCAGAAAATGAAATCACGTGATCAGCATTTAAGAAATTAAATTCTAAAAATGAGTCTTTAAAAATTCACTAAAAATCAGAAAATGGAGATAAAGATTCGAAAAAGATTTTATTTTAAAGGAATTTTTACGATCTTTCTCGTGATATAAATTTTATAACCCTCAGATTATTATTTTAAATACAAACTTAAAAAAAGTTACTAAAACAGCTTAAAAATTTAATTTAAAAAAATCTAAGAAGAATTTTTCAAAAATATTTCTTAGTGCACCCCTACACTATAAGAAGAATCGCCATGCAAAATTTCAGCCCTTTCGGTCCAGCGGTTTGGTCTGTGTGTTGTATGTCAGCCATTGAGTCAGTCAGTGAGTCAGTCAGTTACGGAACTGTTTTATATATATAGATATTGTTTAATGAAAAGCGCATAAGATCTTAAACATCTCAATAAATCAAAATGCGATCAAGCATACTGTTTTGAATTATTAATACAGTTACTTCAAACAAAATAGTACTATTGTCTATAAAGTTTAAATAAATTCAGTTAGTTGGATACGAATCACACAAAAATTTCTTAAACCCATCTGTAATCATGTACAAAAAAAAATAATGCATATACAAAAACATTTCATTCATTCTCTATAATTTAATGAGAAGAGCCCAGGATTGTAAGCAGTCCAAGAAATCAAAATAGGAATATGCATACTGTGTTTAACTATTAATATAGTTACTACACACAAAATACTACATTTGTCAGTAAATGTTTAAAAATTCAGTTAGTTGGAACGAATCACATAAAAATTTCTGAAAACCCTTGTGTAATAATGTACAAAAAACGCAATGCATATACCAAAATATTTCACTCATTCTCTATAATTTAATGAGGAGAGCGTAAGATTGTAAACAGTCCAAAAAATCAAAGTGGGATTATGAAGATTTTTTTAACTACTACATATATAGCTACTACAAATAAAATACTACTTTTGTCTTCAAAAGGTTTAAATAAATTCAGTTAGTTGGATACGAATCACATAAAAAATTGCTTAAAACCCTTATGTAGTCACGTTCAAAAAAGCAATCCACATGCCAACATTTTTCAATTATTCTCCGTAATATTTGATGAGCAGTTAATAAGATTTTAAACAGCCTATGAAATAAAAATGGGTCTATTCAAACTGCTTTGAATCACTGATACAGTGCGGATAAACAACATACTATTTTCCTCTACACAGATCTAAAATATTTAGTTATTCGCGGCAACGGATCACATAAAAATATCCTAAAACTAAAGTGTAATAATTCCACGTATTAATATTCTATAAGAAAATAATCTGATAATTTAATTTATTTTCCCTGTTACCATAAAATTGGAGTAAATATTCCAGAACCCTTCTCCCGCAGGAGGAGACATTAATTTGAATTATTGTTGTGCAAAGGAAAATTTTATAAATTTTGCTTCAGTTACAGCCGATGTAAATTCAATATTTGATAACCATTGGTTTGGATACTCAGCATTCTATTTCGTATGCAATATTAATTTTTACTCGGCCAAATAACACGCAGTCTCGTGTGCTTTAAGACTGTCTGTTGTAAACAGAAATTATTGAATAAACGTTATTAGCGAAACTTTAGGGAATGCATGGATATTATTGACGATCATCGATTATTTTAAGCACTTGGGACATATGCACGTTCAGTTTCGAAATTAGGGTAACTTCCTACTCATGAGGTTTAGATGCTAAGGAGCTTTATTTGAATCCTAGTTTCAAATTATTAAAAAAGGGGGGGAATCTAAGGTGTATTTTGTTATGATTTTTAATCAACAGAATGAATGAAACACAAACCAAAAAGAAACTTCCCAGATAAATGCATATTACTATCAAACATATACAAACCATTTGAATTGTCACAGATATTTTCATAACTTTTTGTAATGATGCTGTTCCGTATGCTCACTGGAGATTATCCAGACCAGGTTCATATAGGATTTAGGGCTAAAGGAGTGCGGCTCAAGTTTACAACGACACAACAGGGGTCGGAGCCCGAATTTAGCCAGGTGTCACCTCAATTTTGACCTAGCACCCCCCGGGGAGACATCTGGACGGCATTTTAACTTCTCCCACCCTCCTTGATATCATAGGACTTTCCTGTCTTCAGATTTAACATGCCCATACGCGGCTAGACATGGAGGTATTTAATGGCGCTTGTTAGGATTCGAACTGAGCACCCCCGATTACGAAAGTCGACGAGCTACCACTAGGCAACCTCGGACCACTTTTTTTAATATATATATATATATATATATATATATATATATATATATATATATATATAACAGTTCCGTAACTGACTGACTCCCTGACTGACATACAATGCACAGACCAAACCGTTGGACCGAAACCGCTGAAATTTTGCATGGCGATTCTTCTTATGGTGCAGGGGTGCACTAGAAAAGATTTTTGAAAAATTCTTCTTAGATTTTTTAAAATTAAATTCTTCTTAGATTTTTTAAAATTAAATTTTTAAGCTGTTTTAGTAACTTTTAAGTGTGAATTCAAAATAATAATTTGAGAATTATGAAATTTATATCACAAAAAAGATCATAAAAATTCCTTTAAAATAAAATCTTTTTCGACTCTTTACCTCCCTTTACTTATTTTTGGTGAATTTATAAAGATTAAATTTTAGAATTTGATTTATTAAATGATGATCACGTGATTTCTTTTTTCTGTTACTTTAAATCAATTTATCGTGACGTCCATAACAATGAAATAGACAAAAAAGTACTTTTTCCCTTGCTAATGCGGCAGACGATTGGATATTATCCAAAAATATATTAAAATACAATAAAAGATTTGTTCCTCAAACTGTACTATATTAACTGTACTATTTCTTTAGTATGTCCTATTAGATTTAATTTGAATATTTTCTGCTACATTATTTTGTCTATAAAAATATCCCTTACGATTTTTTTTACAAATATATATATTTACATCAATTGTATACATTGATCGTCGTATTTATTATATATATATATATATATATATATATATATATATATATATATATATATATATATATATATACTAGCTTTATATACCCGGAGTTGCACGGGTGTACCCTTAATAAAGCTTACTTGTATGATATGTATATTTGTATTTTATGCCAATCTATACCCCTCTCCACTGGTCAGAATCCCATCAGCATATTATAATAACCCCCTCCCCCCATGCTGATGTCAGCATTAAAATGTTTCTTTCAATTTGATATCCCACTGGATCATGGCCCTTCGAGAAGTTTGAGGGCTTCCCCGTAAATCCTTGTGAAAATCACCGGTTTCATAAACAAAGAATTACCTGGCGTTGCCCAGGATAATAAAAATGAATGGAGTTAACCTGAGCTCTAGATGTATACGTACTAACAACCGAAATATATTCAATTCACACACACACACACACACACACACACCCTTCCACACTTCATTTAATTAAGGTTGATTTCTCTCTTTTCCTCTACCACCAATTTGGTGTTCAAAATAATGATATATAGGAAATAAAAATTATTGGATTGTTTCTAGCAAGTTTTACAAAATCTAATGTGAATGTCGAAAAATCGCAACATTGATCGTGTTTGTTACATTTAATCGTGTTTTTTACATTTTCAATAAAGAATCTTATGGATATCTGTTTCCTTCTTTGAGATATGACGGAATATATAAAGAAACACGTAAAAACACGTTTAGCTTCTCTAACCCCCTTTGGGCCAAATTTTAAAAAATCCTGAAATTGGTTTTTAGGCGTTCGTGTTCCTTTCATTTTAGAGCAAGAATCTTATGGATATCTGTTTTCTTCTTCGAGATATGAAGGAATATGTGATAAAACACGTAAAAACATGTTTAGCCCCCTCCCCCTCTTGGGGGCCGAATTTTGAAAATCCTGAAATATGTTTTTAGGTATTCATGTTCCCTACATTTTAAAGCAAGAATCTTATGGATATCAGTTTAGTTCTTTGAGATATGAAGGAATATGTAAAAAAACACATTTTGCCCCCTTCCCCGCTTGGGGGGCGAATTATGAAAAATCGCTTCTTAAATGACGCCTTCAGCACAAAAGTAATAAGCTCCTAAAATTTGATATCTGTATCTCCAATAGTTTTTGCTGGGCGTTGATTCCTTTATATATATATATATATATATATATATATATATATATATATATATATAAAACACGTAAAGACACGTTTAGCCCCTCCCCCCCTTGGGGGTCAAATTTTGAAAGATCCTGAAATTGGTTTTTAGGTATTCATGTTTCTTACATTTTAAAGCAAGATTCTTATTGACATCAATTTCCTTCTTTGAGATATGAAGAAATATGTAAAAAATACGTTTTGCTCCCTCTCCCCCCTTGGGGGGTGAATTTTGAAAAATCCTGAAACTGATTTTTCGGTAATCGCCTTCCTTTCATTTTAAAGAAAGAATCTAATGAATATCCGTTTCCTACTTTCAGATATGAAGGTATATGTGAAAAACAAGTTTAGCCCCCCCCCTCTCCCCCACCCTTGGAGCCGAATTTTGAAAAATCCTGAAATCGATTTTAGATAATCAGGTTCCTTACATTTTAAAGCAAGAATCTTATGGATATCTGTTTTATTTCTTTGAGATATGAGGGAATATGGGAAAAACACGTTTTCCCCCCTCCCCCCCCCATGCGGGTCGAATTTTGAAAGATCCTGAAATTGGTTTTTAGGCATTCGTGTTTCTTTCATTTTAAATCAAGAATCTTATGGATATCTGTTTTCTTGTTCGAGATATGAAGGAATAATGTAAAAAAACATGTTTTGCGCCCTTCCCCCCTTGGGGCGAATTATGAAAAATCGCTTCTTAAATGCCGCCTTGAGCTCAAAAGTAATAAGCTCCTAAAATTTGATATATGTATCTCCAATAGTTTTAGCTGGGCTTTGATACCTTTATATATATATACATAAAACACGTAAAAACACATTTAGCCCCCCCCCCTCCTTCCCTTGGGGCCCGAATTTTGAAAAATCATGAAATTAGTTTTTAGGTATTCCTATTTCTTACATTTTAAATCAAGAATCGTATGGATATCAATTTCCTTCTTTGAGATATGAAGGAATATGCAAAAAAAAAAAAAAAACGTTTAGCACCTTTCCCCCCTTAGGGGGCGAATTTTAAAAATCGCTTCTTAAATGACGCCTTCAGCACTAAAGTAATAACCTCCTAAAATTTGATATCTGTATCTCCAATAGTTTTTGCTGGGCGTTGATACGTGAATATGTCAGGACTTCTTCCTTTAGATATATATATATACACACTGAAGTGCCACTGAATTAGGGATACCTACCTAGTAACGAGTTGGGCCTCCTCTGGCCTTGATTACGGCTGCCACACGACGAGGCATAGATTCAACAAATTTCTGGAAACGTTCCACGGGAATGGCTTGCCAAATATTGGCTAAAGCTGTCCATAATTCAGTAAGGTTCTTTGGGGCTGTGTGATGGCCTTTCATGCCTTGTTCCAAAACATCCGAAAGATGCTCAATAGGATTTAAGTCTGGGCTTCTAGGTGGCCAATTCATGACAGAGAAGTCAGAGGAATGCTCATCCAACCAGCCAGTAGCCAACCGGGACTTGTGAGAGGTACAGTTGTCTTGCTGGAAAACTCCATTACCGTGCGGATAACAGAACAGCATAAACTGATGGAGGTGATCACCCAGCAACTCTACCTACCGAATTGCATTGAGGGAGGTTGGTACACGCACCAAAGATCCCAAACTGTGCCACGAAAAAACACCCCAGACCATGATTGAGCCACCATGCCCTTGTACAGTTCCAGCCAGGCATGCAGGATCCATGGCTTCATGAGACTGACGCCATATTCTCAGCCTCCCGTCGGCGTTAAGTAGTCGGAATCGAGACTCATCACTCCGTGCTACTCGTTTCCAGTCCTCTACACTCCAGTCTCTGTGCTCTCTTGCCCAGGCAAGACGTGCAGCCCGATGGCGAGTATAGAGCAATGGTACTCTTGTAGGTCGACGACTCTCGAAACCCATACGGTGAAGCGAGCGTTGCACAGTCCGTTTACTGACTGTACGACTGGCACCGTCATTAAACTGGATGGTAATTTGAGCTAATGTTTGGCTTCGCTGGCTACGTACAATACGCCTGAGCCGTCTCTCACCACGCACTGTCAAGGCTAATTGTACTTTGCAGTTTGCCCGATCGCTAGTTTTTTTTTTCCACCATCCATGTATTCTTGGTATACTCTTGACACTGTCGACCTTGAAAATCCTAGCTGTCTGACGATTTCGGAAATTGAATGGCCCATGCTTCGCGCACCTACGATTTGTCCGCGATCGAAGGCGTCTAAATCAGGCAGTTTACCCATACTGGCAATTCCAACAACTAATTCAGGACAACCACAGTACGCGCTATATATGCAGTTACCACAACGCCCTCACTTGCGCATACATGATGCGCAGCGCTACACAATTTGCATAGGCTTTGCTATCCCTAATTCAGTGGCACTTCAGTGTATATATATATATTCATTATTTTGACATTAATTGCTTACATTGACCGTGGTATTTAATTTGAATGTACTTTGTAGCAAAGTGCGGGTTTTCAGCTAGTCCTATAATAAAATTAAACTTTCCATTTGAAACTTGTAATCACAGCGATTTTATATCCTTTTTAAAATATCCTTTTGATTATCTATAAATAAAAAAAATATTGTCTTACATAACAGTATTTGTTAACTGTAAAGAAAAAACCCATTCATTTAACATCAGTTGAAATATTTCGGAAACAAACTTATTTACGTTTCCAAATCGTTAGTTTTTCTATAAAAAAGGCCACTAACGACTAAAAAAAAGCTATCAAGAAAAAATATTTTTACCTTAGACATTGTCATTTTAAGATATTTCCATTTCATCGAAAAATATTTAAAAGAAAGGCAAAACTGTGTTTTCCTTTTAAGTCATCAATACGTGCAAAGATGCAAGCAAGAAAAACAACGCTT
Source organism: Dolomedes plantarius (assembly GCA_907164885.2). Classification (NCBI taxonomy): domain Eukaryota; kingdom Metazoa; phylum Arthropoda; class Arachnida; order Araneae; family Dolomedidae; genus Dolomedes; species Dolomedes plantarius. The sequence continues at coordinate 43,008,068 of OU015496.1, forward strand.
TTAAAATGTTCAAAAAAGTTCGGGGTTTTTTGTGAATACTGTATAAGAGTAATCTGTTTTCGCTTGAGATGAATTGTGAAAGAAACATAAAACATACAAATGTGAATGCCGGCCTTTTTTGTTTTTGCTCTCGAATATTTTTCTGGATAACGATGATAGTGCCTTCCGATTGAACCACTTCAGCTCGTACGTGATATGTTTTGGTTTAGAGCAGATTTATCAAATCAAAGCTCATTTGAATAGAAACCCACGCATAAATCCAAACCATTTCTTATTTTGGAATATATACATTGTTACGAGCAGTTCATAGCGCTGGTGTTTAGGAAAATACTTCCACGAACTTGTTTTATTTCATACTATCTAGATTTTGGCAACAGTGTTAAAACAGTGGCAACAGTGTTAAAACTGACTTTATAAAGCAGTACTGTACGAAATTTAATTATTTTGTGTAATTAAATATGGATGATAGTTTTTTATTGCATAATTTTTTTGCAATAAAAAACTATTTATTGCAAAACTTTTTATTGCATAATTTTAATACAATAAAAAACTATCATCCAAAAATGACATTATATAGTGATTTATACACTAAAGAAAAATATTTTTTATAGATTATATACTATATTTTTATAGAGAATATTTATAATAATATATTTTTATAGATATTATTTATTTTTATAATATATTTTATAAAAAAATTATATAAATAATTATATAAATATTATAATTATATAAATATAATTATTATATAATTAATTATATAAATAATAAATTATTAAAATATTATATTTTATTATAATATATTTTATTTTATTTGAAAAATCATGAAATTAGTTTTTAGGTATTCCTATTTCTTGCATTTTAAATCAAGAGTCGTATGGATATGAAAAAAAATGTAGATATTATCTACATTATTATTTTTATACATTATTATTTTTCTTCAATATACATGAGACTATAAAAAAAAATTAAAAAAAATAATGACTGTTAATAAAAAAATGTAGATATTATCTACATTATTATTTTTCTACATTATTATTTTTCTTCAATATAAACGAGACTGTAAAAAATAAAAAGTTTTGCAAAAAAAAACTAAATATTTTAAAACACTAAAAAATAAAAAGGTTGCAAAAAAAAATATTTTAAAACACTAAAATATTTTATCCTAGTAGTTCAGAGCTAAATAATGTTTTAAAATATTATCAAATCGTATATAGTTATCTGTACATTAATTTATGATAATTTTTTTTTTTGCATTAAATATTTCTTATAGACTATGTTTTACAGTCTTATATACATTAAGAAAAATATATCTTATAGATTATATGATATAATTCTTACAGATTACGCTATAAAGTCATATTTATATTGAATTATTTTTATAATTAATATTTCTTATAGACTTTTATTATATAGTCATATATTTCATAACAATTTTTCTTATAGATTATATAGTCATATTTTTATATCAAATTACCTTTATATTAAAAATTTCTTATCGACTTTATTGTAATCGCAATCAAAGTGTAAAAGATGTTTCTTATAGGTTATATTATATAGTAATATATGTTTTTATATCAAATTATCTTTATATTAACTATTTATATGGACTTAATTGTAATGGCATATACAGTGAAGAAAAATGTTTCTTATAGATTATATTATATAGTCATATGTATTTTTATGTCAACTTCTTTTATGTTGCATATTTCTTATAGAATTTATTATACAGTCTCATGTATATTGAAGAAAAATATTTCTTATAAATTAAGTCTTATGCATTTGTTTTTCTACAGAGTTCGGTAATTGTTGTGAGACACTGCCAAGTTCTGTCATAGTATTAACGACTTAACATTTCAGACGTTTCTGCAAAAACGAAAGTCACAGCAGATGATAAACACACTAAAAGATTTTATCCTAATAGTTCAGAGCTAAATAATGTTTTAAAATATTATCAAATCGTCCTTTGATTTCGTATGTGATGAAAACCTCTAAGAGCATAAAACTTTAGAAAAGCAAAAATAAATGCTTATTGTACTTCGTGTTACTGTGAGAAATGGATAAATCCACACGAAAAAAAAAACACTCCCCTAAAAGCTTTTATTTAAAATGAATGGTATTCTTCACTTTTTTTTACTGGGAGTGTTGAAATCTTTGCCATTACTCATTTTATGAACTACTTTCACCCAATGAAAATAAAAAGATACATAACATAGATAGGTACCCTGGGAAATATTTTTCCTGTTTTTTTTCTTGGTTTTAGAGAGAAAAATCTAAAGTTGTTTGATGACTCGATGTTATTGCGATGTTAAAAGCCGACCGAAGTTGAAGTAAAAAGCAAATATTTTTCTTGGAATTCTACTTTTTCCATTTTCCGTTTCTAATAACCCTTCCCTGTTTAATCAAGAGGTGGTAGGGGCCAGACGCTGATGAACGCAACGCCGAAGATAAAATTTATTTGGAGGGACTGTTTACAAAGTATTAAAAATCAGACGCGTTGCCCATGCGTTGTTGATCTAGGCCACTAGTTCTTAGCCTTTTGTTCACGAGGGACTAATTGCCAAAAGAAAAAATAACCTTGTCGAGACCTACTCAAAACCGATCTTTTAAGAGAGAAAAATTGGCTTAATTTCGTAACTAAACAAAATATTTGTTATTTACAACTTTATAATTCAGCATCTTTTGAAAAGGAGTGACTAGTAGAATAGGATGTTTAAACTGTGTCCAGAAAAATATAGCAAAATAACTATGAAAAAAAGCAGAAGAGTGTAGGGATAAATACCTCATCTCGTTAACTTCAATGAATTCGCGTGAAACACTGAATATCCATTTCCCTCTGCATATATATATATATATATATATATATATATATATATATATATATATATATATATAATGTTTATGTGTGTGATTTTAAAATCTAATTTTATTTATCTTTTGATTTAGTTTCCTTAAAAATTCAAGTAAAACACAATTTATGGCTTCATATAACAATGCAAGTGTAGTTCAAGTATTCATAACTATACAACAATCTAAAAGATATAAATTTGGATACCTTTTCGAGTTATGACAAGTGCAATACGCCCTGACTCACATATAGAAGAGAAATTTACGTGGTCAGAGATACATATTCTGTTAGACCAGTGGTTCACAGCCATTTGTTCACCAGGAACCACTAATAAAAATAAACACCTGGGCCCTCTCCCACATTTAAGCCTTTTATGGATAAAAATGGATTTCATTTTCTGGTTAAAATGAGCGTTTGTGATATGCAACTTTAATAAAAATTAACAAATATACCTAGTAACGATAACAAATGTAACGTAAAAGCAAACTTATTAGCATACGTAAAAACCAATGAAAACTTGCACTTGCTTTTCTACCTGTAAAATGGCTGAAACGCTGCGACCCCGGGTCATAGTAGATAAATTAACGTAAAAGCAAACATATTAGCATACTTAAACGCCAATGAAAACTTGCATTTCATTTGCTTTTCTACCTGTAAAATGGATGGAACTCAGCGGCCCCGAGTCATAGTAGACAAATGTAATGTAAAAGCAAACTTGTTAGCTTACGTAAAAGCCAATGAAATCTTGCATTTGCTTTACTACCTGTAAAATGGCTGGAACTCTGTGACCCCGGGTCATAGAAAACAAACGTAACGTAAACGCAAACTTATTAGCATACGTAAAAGCCAATGAAAACTTACATTTGTTTTTCTAGCTGTAAAATGGATGCAGCGCTGCAAAATGGCTGGAACTTTGCGACCCCGAGTCATAGAAAATATAATAGCCATATTTAAGCACAGCGGGGATTTTTTTGTACACGAAACGGCACGGAACGAAAGAATTACAGAATTTTTCAGAATTAAGATTTATATGCTTCCATATATCTACATCTAACATTTCTATATTTTTACGGCATGCGCGTTCCTCGTTTACCATTGTACAGGTACAATTTTCATAGTTGCTTGATTTTCATATCCACTCCAGCAGGTTTCTATTTTCCGAAATAAAAATTTGATAACTGTGTTTGAAAATTATTCTAGCGAAAATTCGGAACGTTCCAGTTCCCTTGCAATAATATCCTCTCTTCACTCATATTTGCACAAAATTTTTATACCTGCCTCTCTCTCAGTACCCGAAAGTTGAACCGTACGTGAAAGAAGGTTCAAAATTAAAGGACAGAAAAAAAAATCTGTATTCCATCTAAAATTCATAGGAGAATGTGATCCAACAAAGAAAGTGCATTTTTCCTCCTTGACGTATGGCTTACTATTGAAGGAGAAGGAGCATATGTCTCCCAAGGAAGAGCATTTGTGAGCCGCCTGCCTCACAGCTCCATTTTATGGTGCTCCGAGGAATATTCTCAAGCATTTCCTTTTGCCGAGAGTCGTTTGTCAGAAAAATTCTTTCCCTGGGACAACTTCTTTGATATCTATAATGCTGAGTAATGTTTGCATGAGGAATTCGCTTTAGATGCTTGCAGAGGTTTAAAAATCATTAATGCAAAACCAAAAAATGCGGCAGGCCACTCAGCAGATATTATGTGATGTATTTCAAGCGCACATTCGCTTGAAAACATCGGGGAGATGCATTGTAAATTGCACATTTGCTGAAATTACGCACCCAAGGTTTGCATACATATATATCTGTGGCTTGGTTCTAAAAGGGCCAATGTCAACAGAGGCCGTTTTAGAAACGAATCAGAAAAGACTGTCAATGCCGTTGGGCGATAATATAATCTCTTTCTGTTCATTATTTGACATTCACCCTTTTATATATATATATATATATATATATATATATATATATATATATATATATATTTATTTATTTATTCTCAGGGTGTTCCAAAATTCGACCGGCAAATTCAGAGGGGTGATTGTAGGCATCAAGTCGAGCAATAATCACATAGGAATGTATGACCGGAAACACAAACCTGACGCAGGAGGGAACTGTTTACTTAATCGTACCGTATCTCTTACCAAACCTATTATATGGCCGTAAGTATCACATTTTTCTGGAGGAAGTAGAAAACTCAAAAACAAAACTGAATCACATAGTAATGTATGACCGGAAACACAAAACTGATCCGCTAGATTATAAACAAAGATGAAGAAATGAAAAGCCAACATTTTTGAAAAATGTGTCTACAAATATGAAATGCTTAGTATACTCTTATCGTTATATATATATATATATATATATATATATATATATATATATATATATATATATATAAGGCAATGAAAACTTGCATTTGCTTTTCTACCTGCAAAATGGCTTCGACGCTGAAAGCTGGCTGGAACTCTGCTCCCATCCTTATATTTCATAAAAGGACTGCAGTTTTAACGTTTCCATATCCGTCGTAGACACTGGGGCATTTAATGGCGTCGTCGAGATTCGAATCGAACACCCCAAGTGCGAATCGCAACACGGTACAACTGGACTACCTCGAGCACATGAAAGTGATATTCGTGTCATTCTACAGCAGTATTCGGGATGAAAAGATAAGAAATCCAAACTCAAACAATATAAAGTTTATCTTGTTCTGTGGGAGCATTTGGGTTGTACCAAATATTTACCTTCCCTCTATACGAACACTTAGATCAGTTGTTCTTAACCGAGGGTTCGAGAGAACGCAAGAAGTGGTCAACAAAGCCAGTAGTGAAAAAAAATTTGATTTATTGTTTCCAAATGACCTTGTTAACAATTTAATAAAGTTGAGAGCAAAAAATAAAAACAAAATTGCTCCAATTTTTTTGTGGGAATGATAATGTGAGACACTGAATATACTTTTTCTCTTCAGATTATATTACATTTTTTATATACATTTTAAAATTGCTTGAAAAGCAGCTAAATCAGGGCTCTTGAAAGTTCCTAAATTAATACCAGCATTAACACTTTACCAGAAAGGGCGAGATGTGATGTATGATAAACTGTTAATGCGTAAATATTTACAGAGACATGCTTGTAAAATCGAGTAAAATTTAATTTCAAAACATGAACAACTAACTGGTCAGAAATGAAGTTAAAAATGCTATATTATAGTTTTGATTTAATGCGCTGGAAACTCATTGGTCACGGGATGCTGTGATTAGTAAAATGTTTATGTAAATATCGTTTATTGCGCTCAAGTTTTATCGTTCATGTTTGTTATCCAGTGTTCAGAAATAACATATTTATCTATTTATCCTTATCTACAGTAAATTTGAGTGTATATACGTTTGCAATAAGAAAAAAATATGCCTAAAAATAACCAAGACCTTTCTGATATATAATCTAATGGAAGAAAATCCACTATAGATAAAAGAATAAAATTAACATTACTTAATTGCCTTAAAAATAATACAAGCTTCACTTAATTGAATTAAAATAAATAACATTAAATACATTCACATAAAAAAAACCTTACATGACAGTAGCAAATGTTCTTTGATATTCCTTACCTAGAAAAGAAAAAAAAGTCATTACTCACACATATTGCTCGTATTAAATTTATATACAAAGTAATAATTATAAAAATTTTCTGAATGACAATAGAGAATTTTTTACATTATTTACTTATTTACATTATTGACTTATATTTTGAGTCCTAAGAAATACATTAGACTGGGAGTGCACGGCTTGTTTCGGAAGTGAATGGCACCAGGGTGATATTCCCAGAATACTGAAAGGGATTCCACAGATCTCTCCAGAATAATGCAAGCTCAAACACAGATGTTTCCAATGCTGCAGAATAAATCTAGGTATTTCCACTAGAATGAATTGCTTACCATCGTCCCAATCTCAGATTTGAAATTGAAATATAGAAATTTTTTTTCTGTACAAAAGATTTACGGATATATTTTTCTCTCGGCATTTTATAAACGCTGAAAGCAAGATATTTCAAAGAAAAATGAGAACGAAAATAAATGCATTTCATACATTTGAAAAAAGTTAGAAAGTTTCGAGTAAAGGATGTAATTTTTATTGTGCGTATGTACATATTTTATTTCCAACAAGTCTTCCCTTTTCCTGTTTGAACAGACCTGACGAATTTTTAAACATGTATGGAGTATGTAACAATCGGTTACACGAGATTTTTAGTTGATGGTTTCCGGATTGCTAGTCATGATTTGTTACATACAAGTGGTAAAAAGACAGGGACTAATATTTTAACCCTTTCAGGGGCAAGAACCTTGACCGTTTGCATGGTGCAAATTTTTTTCTCGATTATTTTAACCTAAAAAACCTTTAATATTTTTCCCATTGAAGGTTGTAATATGATTTTACTCTTTTAAACTGATAACAGATGGCAGCATAAGCCATTTTTCTCCTCATTTAACTGGAATACATTGAATACAAGTGAAAGAAGGACGAGATTTAAGCGTTTGCACCGGGCAAACACCGCCCCTCAAAGGGTTAAAGCCAGTAGCACACATAGCATAGTTCAAGAATATTTTAAAAGTATAAAATTAGTCTGTTTGTCCTTAGTATTCATTTATATTTCCCGTACTCACATTGGATAATGTTATTAGTTCAATAATTAATATGAAAAGAATAAAAAATTACATGGAACTCTCGATTTACGCGGTTTCGGTTTCACGCGGTTAAAAAAAAATTAAACCGCGTTAAAAATGTTAATTTATAAACTAATAGCTAAAAAAACAAAAAAAATGTTTAGTCAATAAGGTACTCCGTGTTCTTAAAATAATTTTTGAAGTTATTTTAATAATTGATAGTCAATAATTTTTTAAAACCTCCTAGTTTTATACGACTTCCTTAGATTCAATTTACGAGGTTTCGCTTTAACGTTGAAAGTATCTGTGGCATAAATCGACATATGGGTGTACTCTATAATATTAAATAATTGAATTCGGGTTGTCTGAAACCATTCACAAGTTTAACAAAACTGTTTAACTTAATGGAAACAAAATTATTTTTGTCTTATTTTTTGGCTTTGCGATTACATATTTAAATTTAGGCGCATTTTCCCAATTTTCCTTTATATTTGCCCCATACTTCTAGACCAGTACTTAGTTAGGAAATAGATTACTTTTTGTAAATAATAAAATTAATTTTTATCAAGCACCGAACATGTTTTCACATGTAAAGCAACAGTTGTCATTCAAAAATACCTTTCAAGTGATTATCGTTTGAAATAACGTTAAAAAGATGTTGAGGTATTTCAAATTGTAACATCTTTTGGACGTATTTTGGTGAGCTATAAGCTATTTTAAACACTTTACAAAAATTTAAGAAATTAAATTTCACGAAAATGTTTGAGATATAAATTGAGGAAGTACTTTAAATATTAGTGTTTCTCTGGGTATTAATGTAGCAATTAACAAAAGTTTTATTCAAATGCTGTCGTATCATTAACATTTAAATGTACAAAAAATAAAGAAAAACGGTACATTATTTGAGCTAATATTCTTAATTCTATGCGGCCATGCATTACTATAGTAATTTTTTTTTGTACATCCGTCGTGGTTTTCGGTCTTGAATATAAAATCTAAGTTTATAAGAGATTAAATAATCTGAAGAGTATTTCTTTATAAAAGAGACATATTCTAACTTTAACATCCGTGCAAATTTGCGCGCAATGCAACAGTGGATAAAGAAAAAAATCGATTATTGAAATGGTTTTTCTATTAGTGAGAATGTGATTTAGGCAACTGCCAGTATTAGATAATTTTCTGAATGGTTTCTATTTTATAGAGGAAATAATTCACAAGTCTTTCAACACTGAGTTACAAATGTAATTAACCGAACAAAACTTTGACATATTCGATAGTAAATCACCAAATTCAATTTTACATATGCCTTATTTCCGATTAGCCTTAAGCTCACATTGCGATTTATTCGTGCACAGTAAAAATATTAAAGGGTTAGAAATTAAATACAAATTACCCAAAAAGATAACAGCAATGGTCGTACGGAAAGAAAACAGACATTTTGCCAGAACAGAAACTGAAAAACCTATAAAAGTTAATTATATTTGTTGATGTCTTCCCCTCACACTTTTCGACTCGTGCAATCATCAATATGGAACTGAGTCATCTGACCTGTGAAGTTTTTATTGAAAACTTCTACCAGTAAACTAACTTAATTTCTGATGTGCTGTAATATTCAGAGCAGTCACATGGATTAACTGTTTTGAAAAGATTTCCACCTTATATCATAAAGAAGCACTTTTCTTTGTAATTAAATAATCCAGACTTCACTTTACTAAGTGCATATTTACTTTACTTTCACTTGAACATGGTTTTCTTCTTTGGCATCGTCACGCCACTGTGGATTAGAATGCATGATATTATTCCAACTGGGAGGCCGATTTTCAACTTCCTTTCTAACTCACGTAGTATGTAGTTTTTTTTTTTTTATATATCTCGCTTGTCATGCCGCATTCTCGAATTGGTATCGAGTAGATGTCAAGAGAAAGGCTTAAAAAATATATATATATATAAGAAAAAAATGGGAAAATAAGCAATAATGTGAGGATGTAATAAATTTATTATCGTTTTAATTCCCCTCCTCTACAATTGGTATGTGTAATTTCTTTAAAATCTAGGAATAGTTCATAGCATTTATATCAGCTATTTTTTACTAAGTTTAATGTCACTAAGCATGGATTTATTCACAAGAATTCGGTGTATACAATAGGGAGAAAACTACATAGTTTTCTGCGAGAAATAATTGAAAGAGAGTATTAACAAAGATATAATTTTTAATCTACTATTGTTACAAATAGATCATAAAAGGATCTAATTTTTATTTTATATATTAGTATTTTTACTCTTGAGAAAGATTTCTACATAAATTGAGTAAGAGAAAAAAGTGCCGAAAGGAAGTTATTAAAAATTTTTTATAGTACGTACATATTTATTCGTTTGTAAATAAAACATGCATAACTGCAGCTTAAAATAATAATTTTTTTCTTAAAAAATATCTTATTAGCCCAATGATTTACAAGCAGATTTCATGCGTTTTTATTTAAAATTCATATATATTGCTCTTATCTCCATAATACTTACTATCTTAAAAATACCAAACAAAAGTTATTAATCCGAGAATAAACGGTTTAAATTTATTTGGGCACTACATCAGAATATGTCTTATTTTCTAAAAAAATACTTTGATGTCTTTTAAATAGGACCTCTTGCTAAATTAAAAACTGACTTGAATTATTATACATAATTTCCAGCAAGAAACTTCACTTTCTGTATCTCTTTAGAAAAATCTCTTTGAAATCCCAGGTCAAAATTACTTTGATCTTTTCAGGCACTACCATAACAATATTCACTCTCGAATGCATTCTTTCACGTCGTTCTAACAGATCTGACGACACGGAACTCAGAGCAAAGCCTTCTGTTTTTCTGGCAGGGCTCGTTACCAACAGAGCATGGAATATTTTTTTTAACACTCCATCGGGCGCGTTGATCTGACAGATACACGCGTGTCAATATCTCTGCTTTTTTCCCCTAAAACTTGTTCTTATGACCTTGACCTTATCAGTATCTGTCCATCTGACCACCTGCTTCTTTGGAATGCAGTAACGACTAGGTCCGTGTAGGAGTATTTCCCGTTTTGAAGATTGTTTGAAGGTTTGTATCTGTTAGATACACGCGCCCGATAACGTTTGTCTCTTGAAGCCTAACGGAAGTATCAAAATACCCTGTACGTTTTTGATTTATCTTTTTCCGTGATGAGTTCTAAACGCTTTTTAGATTTGAATAACCAAAAAGACCTTGAGCTAGTTCATAGTATTCTATTTTGTGATCGAAATGAGGAATTAAAACCTGAAGAATTTGATGAAAGTGATGATGACGAAGAATATATTTTAGAAACATGTGAAGTGGATTCTGATAGTAGTGAAAGTTATTATAATGACTCAGAACTTGATTATGATGCTAATAAGGATGATTTTTATGCAGGAAAAGACAATAGTACTAAATGGGCAAAATGGATCGGAAGAAAAAATGTCAAAGGTAGATAGAATATTATCACAAAATTACCTGGAGTAATCGGAAGTGCGAAAGATATAAAATCTATATACGGCTCTTGGAACTGTTTTTTTTTCTGACGAAATATTGGAAATAATTGTGAAATGCACTAAGAATACATTTCTGCAGTTTCTAATCTATGTAGTAGAAAGAGAGATGCAAGACTCACAGATAATATTGAAATAAAAGACTTTATCGGTTTACTTCTATTAGCTGGTGTTTTGTGAAAAATAAAACTGTAAAAAAATATAAAAAAAATTAAAAAAGGTCCGGGTGTAAAAGAATAAACCTAAAAAGAATAAAAATAGAATATTTAAAGTAATACAAATTAACAGAAAACACATTAAACACAGATGTATCTGACAGATACACCGCGCCCGATGACGTAAGTTTCCAGACGCGCCCGACGGAGTGTTAACCAAGGTATCCCAGACAGTTATAAACCTCGCATTCTCTCTTGAGAGAATAGTACCAGATCAAAATTACTTTCATACTTTCTAGGCTACACCATCACCATTCACTGGACAACATTTCTTTCATCGCCTCCTGTTTTTGTTGCAGGGCCTGTTACCAACTAAACATGCTATGATTCTCCTCCAGGAACCCCTTACTGTTATCAGAGCAGCTTTGTATTATCAATTTCCAGGAAACTTGGGGAAATAAAATCAGTAGAGAGAAAGCTTCTTGATAACCAAAATCATTTACAATTACTGCGGTAATTGTTTGGATCTAATTAACAGATCATCACCAGGCAGAGAAGCATTGGTGAAATCACACCAATGCTCCTCGGCCCGACGATGATTCATTAATTAAAACCAAACAATTGTAGCCGTCCTTTTATTTCTTTGGGGTTATTCAGAATCCTTCTTGGGCGTTGTGGCCCAGTTGCCAAGAACAGCGGGCCAGTGATCTGATCGTCCCTGGTTCGATGTTCGTCGATGTAAATCCACCGCCGTGTTTACTAATAGTGACCTGGGAACGTAAAATAGGTCGTGGCTTCAATATCCTCCAAGTTCTCAAATTTACCTCTGGAGGTGCGGGTCGAGTGTCCCGGTCTCGTCAGTAGACTCTGTTCAAAATTTAAGGACCTGTCATTTAGACATGTCGGACTCCGACCGTTGTGGAACTAATTCGAAACAGGAGCTGCACATTTCAGCCCAATAGCCAATTAGGACATGGTGAATGGAATCTCCAACCAGGGGACATTAGCAGCAACAGAAGCCTTCTTTATTACTGTTTACAGTTTTGCATTATTCTGATGAATTTGGTAGATTACTGTTATCGCTACTTTAATAAACGAACACTATAGAACGAATATTATAACATAAATTAATAAATTTTCCAATAGGTAGAATAAAATGAATCTTTGTTTTATATAAATAATGTTCTATTTTGTAAATATATAGAAAAATATTAACAAGTTGCACCTTTACATGTGCGCATTACATTTGCGGTTTGTTTAAACAGCGAGTTTACTTTTTAAAACGATAAGCAAGAGAAAAGCGAAACACTGGTACTTTTTACTCTTTATTTTTAAAGCAAAATAGAAAAATAAAAAAATGATTAAAATAAATCATTAATATAGTTATTTTAAACGATCAATGCTGTTTAGCACATTAGAAATTTCTAAATTTGGCACGTAGCGTTATATTTTAATGTATTTTAATACAACACCATCTTCACACCCCCTCGTTATACCATGTATGCAAAGGATTTTAACTTGTATAAAATTACTTGGCTTGTCTGAAGTTCTAATATCGCCTCGGTAACAGCTGGTACGATCTAAAACTTCCTTGTCCAGATAAAGTATAGCACAAAGTTTTCGTTATTAAAATCGACTTAAATACCCGCTTTACAAGAGGCGAATAATTAATCAAGTCCACCTTCAAAGATAATTGCTAAAAAGAGAAATAACAACATAGTCTCCGAGGCAAAATCCAATTCATAAATACATCTCACATTGTGCCATTCAATGTTTACATTTGTGTTCACAGAATGGCTGCGGGCCAATGAATTCGGTGTATAAGATCCTAGTTACAAATGCGAAGCGTCTTTAATGACTTGAATTATAACTTCTAATGATCTCGTTTAATTTTCTAGAAATGATGATTTATCCCTTCATTAAAATCTGTAATCCATTTATATTTTGAGCGCAAGTACATGAAAGAGATGGCTGTTCGATTAATGTTCTCGCATAATTTTATTGTAATCGCTGAGCGTTTCCTGTTTGGCATGATTAGAAGAAAACCATTAGAATAGAAACGGGAGAAATAAATCAGATGACTTGATCGCTTTTTTTTTATTCCTGTGAGATTTCATTGTATATATTTTGTTACTTTCCTAAATCATTTTAAGCAATTTTTTTTCCTGGTGAACCCAATTTACAACCTATACCTTTCCAAATAAATCTATGAAAAATAGGGTGTATCTGCTCATTTTAAAATATAAAAAAAATTTGGAATTTCTTTTCTAGAAATCTGCAAATCTAATTTGATATGTAATGCATTGAAAAAGTAATTTATCCTGGGGTGCAATACATGAAGGCAAAGAGAGCAATTTACAAAATCGATTACAGGGATTTGTCTTAAATTTCGAATCATGCATCATTAGAAGATCATTGGAGATGCTCAAACAAAAGTTCAGCGTTGAAAATTTAGAAGAGCCATAAAGTGATTTAAAAGCAATTTCAAATAGAGCGACTTATTCTTCTAAGGCGAATAAATCAAATTTAAATTCAAAACATGGGCTACAAAGTGCCTCTAATCTAGAAAAACATGGGCCAAGAACTGCTCTGGAAAACTGTGCGGGCTTAGAAACTTATGTTAGACGGCACTCCGATAGAGACGAATGCGACTTAAATGTTTTTGCAAGTATTCATTAGCTATTAAACCCACCTTCGAGAATAAAAGCTAAAAAAAAACCCCTGAATATCCTCATTTTATGATGGCTGTCATCTATGCGAGATAGCGAACATCATGGTGTCGCTATAAGCTACTTTTCTGGCATAGGTGTCTTAAAGACCCCAGTGAGGTTTGCACGAATCTTAAAATGTTTATTAAAAGTAAGGTATTCTATGTTCCAGCCCAAACTATAATAGAATTTCTTTTAAAGCCAATCAAATTTTGCTGCAAATTTTACGGGTAGTAGAGACATGTGTTTCTGCGAAGAAGGTTTCGAAAAGCTGATGTAAAAATCAATAAAAGCGATCTGGTTAGCAAAATTAAAGGACACATTAAGTCAGGATAGATAACAAAATGTTACTTATTAAAAATTCTATAACATTTTGGGCATAAGCTAATGTGAAACTAACGATGGTGGAGACATGTACCGTCAAATCCATTAACAAGCATTGGAAATTACGTAAATGCGATTGATTGAGGAAAGATTTAATTTCAGGGCTCATCTTTATATCCTTGCGACCTAAAGTTTACCAGTTAGAAAAATTTAGATATCATTTAATATGTTTCTATAACGTTCAACAGGCTAATGTCATCTGTGGCAGGCCGTCGGTAGACTGGCAAGTTGACAATCACCGTCGAAAGTCTCCAGTCTTAGGGTCTGTTCACATAGAATCAATCAGCGTCAGCTTTACTCGCATTGAAATATATTTAACCAATTAAAAACCTCCAAACGATTAGCCATGAAATCATTAAAGTCTGTGAATGGTCAATACGAGTAATGATGACGATGAAAGATTCTATGTGAAGAGGCCCTTAGTAGCTGTTCGCGTTGTATTCGGAGCGTCAGCGTAAAATTTTTTAACTCATCATACAACTGAGCACTATGACATCATCCGTTGATTCAATTTCAAAGTTGGCGAAAAAACACGTTATACGTCGAACCAATCACGGGCCATATCAAGAATCATCTGCTATGGAGCACAAGTCGTTCTTCGTACTGAAAAATACAAGGAGTAAAAAACACGTGCGACCGTCAGCCAATCAGATGAACTCGAGTCTTTCTGTAACGCAAGCAGTGTGAACAAGTTTTCTTCTCAGCGCCAACGTAATATTTAACGCTGACGTATTCAATGTGAACAGTTCTTTAAAAATTCTATAAAATTCGATTTCTATAATACAGAAGTGTTTACTTTACACAGATTATGCTTTTCATGTGGGCGAGTAACGTCCTCTGAATGCTACTACTGCATACAAAGTCCATCACCTCTCTATTTTAAATAGCTGCATTGGTCATGCATCTACAACAAAAAAGACATTTAATCTTTCAACAGCCATTGACTGGTGCAATAGGAAGTGGGATCATGGCATACCGAGAATAAAACAAGAATAACCTTTATGAGAAGCTGTGAATGAGTGTTCTTGTCTTCCTCTATCGTTCAAGTGGTGCTGATGGTCTAACACGAGGTTAACAACATCGCCGTAACGACAGTCTGAGTTTAGTTATATATCCGGAGAACATGGAACACACAACTTAATGCGAGAATTGGAGTTTGAACGTGACTTTTATATTCGAGCATAAACTCAATAAAGCGAGTTTTTCCCGAACAATTTTGATCGATTTCTTATCATTCAAAAGTACTTGAAAAATTTTCTTTTCTTTATACTAGGCCTAGAGCCGCTTTATTAAGGTAATGTCATTTTTCAGAAAATCACGTAGCTTTGACATAACCGTAATACTGATCTTTCAATCGACAGAGTGTGTAGCAATAGACTTTCAAATTAACAAGTATTTTATCATAACTTAATGACTAGTGAGTTTTATATAATTTTTTTTATGTTTGCCAATAGGTAACTTATTTCCAAATGTAATGCCTAAAGAATTGCACAAACCTGAAAAACAATCAACTGATAGGTTATTTTTAGGTCGCAGTTCCATTTAACTTATTCGATAAGTTTCAGACCGCTTTTACAATGCCTTATTTATTCCATTTTTAATCATTCCATGAATAATGCAATTTTTTAACTTAGGATTACATTCCTCCATAACGGTCCTTCAGAAAGCTGAATTTCAGACGCTAAAACCGTTCGTCGTCATGAGTTATGATTTTGGCAACACGTCATGCACAGTCTGTATCGCTTGGGCAAGCAGTAAACAGTTAAACAGAAAAGTACCAAAATGCGTCAAAATTTATATATATATATATATATATATATATATATATATATATATATATATATATATACATACAGGTGGTTATCAAAATAATGGAAACACTTATCCATATTAGTAGTGTTTATGAATGTGCTTCATATTCCTTAAAAAACAAGTCTAGCAACCGGTATTTTTTATATAATATAGTGTATGTATTATTCTACTGTCAGGTAGCAGTAATGAAGGTACTGGCATCGTGATTTTTCACCGTGAAATCTCAAATCTTGTAGACCTTGCGCGAAAAGGGCAAATTGTTGGAGCGCGTTTAAATTTGAGTATCTGTTACTGCAACCCCCAGGTTAATGGGTGTTTTTCGAGCTTTGGTATCAAAAGCCATGATAGAATAAAGAGTGAACGGAAAACATCCTTTACCAAACAGAATAGTGGAGAAAAGGGAAAGCTGAGTGAAAGAGACGGACAAGGTATGAAAGTGGATTGTGATATGAAGAAAAAAACAACTGCAACCAAAATGACCGAAGAGCTCAATCGGTATCTGCATGTTCCGATATCAACCATTAGAGGTAGAACGGAACTTCACAAACAAAACATTTACGGAAAAGTAGCTATTCCCAAGCTACTTGTAATAGATGCAGATACAAAATATCGTTCACAATGGTACCAGGAGCGCAAATCCGGGTCGAGTAATATGTCGAAAAATGGCATTTGGTTCGACGAATCATTGTTCACATTGTTCCTTGCAACAGGACGTGCATATTTCTGGAGAACACCTACACAAGCGTATGATTCTGGCTGTCTCATCTCAACTGGCAATCATGGAGGTAGATCTATCAGGGTTTGGGATGGTATCTCATGGTTTTCTTCAGGCCCTACTGTAACCCTAAAAGGGAGATTATATGGGACGAATTATGTCGAAATTTTAGCTTACTTGTCCATCCTATGGTACAAATATTGTTTCTTCCAGGAGATAGCGTTCTCAAGGATGTTAATCCCCCTATACATACAGCTAAATCTATCAAGTATTGGTTTGAAGAGCATGAACAAGAAGTCAAGTGTCTGATCTTGCCCTGTACAATCCCCCCCCCCCTGAATATGAATCATGCAACCACCGTGATCTGTATAAGCGGATAGATAATGGTTTCGATATCCACCACAGCATCTCTACAGGAACTTTCATGATTTTTCGATGAAGAATTGTATAACATATTCTTAACCTCTATTCATGACTTGGATAATTCAATTCTAAGGTGAATCAAGTGCTATTACATGACAAATGTGATCCTGTGCCGTATTAATAAAGATCTTCTTGATGTTTCTTAATGTTTCCATTATTTTGATAACCACCTATATATATATATATATATATATATATATATATATATATATATATATATATATATATATATATATATATATACCTATACCTATATATATATATAGATAGATAGATAGATAGATAGAGATAGAGAGAGAGAGAGAGAGAGATAGAGATAGAGAGAAAGATATATATATATATATATATATATATATATACATAACACATACATACATATATACATACAAAAGAGGTAAGCAACGATAAGTAATCCTGAGTTAATTACCCGCGGCAGTTTCGTAAGTAGAGACAACCTGGTTTTTTTTTCAAATATGATTTTTTTGTGAAGTGTGCATTAAATTACAGACAAATTCAGAATTTTAACTTAATACTTATTGTACTGAGAAAAAATAGTTATATATATATTTTCTCACTCCAGAAAGTAGGCATTTTTTTATTAAATAAGATTCTACCATGACTCATCTGCATCGATTTACAGAAAAAATAAGAGTTTCCACTTAATACGTCTTATGCTACTTTACAGAGAATCGTGAGAGAAATATCGATGAGTTACGACGTATTGCAAATAGGTTGTAACCCACATAATTTTTCAAACTATATTCTTGGAACCAATAGTGTAAATCAGAATTCTCCTCTTTCTTGTAATAATTGCATAATCGTACACCCAATAGGAAACGAGTATTCGCTTAGTTTGCACTGAAAAATTAATAATTCACGTCTTATAAGAATTAACTCTAGTATCAACAGTTAAGGGTCATACTGCACACTGTAAAAATAAATTGCGGTTTCAGAGTTTAATGTTTCAATATAGCAAATTGATCTGTGTTGGGCATCCAATACTTGCATCTTTAACATGTTTCCGTACCCTTCGAGTTACACTTCCATTTCTGCACTATACATAAACAGCATCCATGCACTGATATTAAACATATGCCACCCAGAAACATTATATCTTGAAACAGCATTTTATTTTTACAGTGTGCAGTATGACCCTTAACTGCTGATACTAGAATTAATTCTAATAAGACGTGAATTATTAATTTGTGAATGATTAATCCTTCAAAAATGATGATTAACTACTTTAATAACATAACGAACTATGTAAAATATTTTAATAAAGGGGGATCTTTTATTTGTTATAAAATTTAATAGTTTTCCCTCTTTTCCGAACAATTCATCTTTAAGGGTTACGTTCTATCTCAAATAAGCCATCGATATACCAGGTCAAAATATTTAAGTTTGAATTTTTTTTCTTTCAGCTTTTCAGCTTTATTAAAATGGAATTAGTATTCACTAAATTCCACTTTCAGAGTTTTTGTTATTGTGAAACGCGCAGAGAGTCTGGTAGGAAAAAAACACCTTTCAGAGCAATCCATACAAACATTTCTAAGTGTCCATTAAAAATGCATTTCACATAATAAAACGATTTCTGAATAATTCATGAAATGAATATGCTGAATTCTTCAAAAAAAAAATCTAGTAAGCTTCTATGTTAAGCAACGGCAGCTATCGAAGTCCACAGGGCAGTTCGAGCTGATCATTTGAGAAAGTAAATGGGGTTTAGAATTTTACTGCAGTTTTTTTTTTTTACCTTTTTTTTTAATTTACTAGCGTCAATTAATGAAATAATCTTGAAAATATTTAAAAATAAGATTAAGAATTGCATGATTTGCACTATTGAAATTCCGTGACATTTTGCAAAGTAAAAGGTCTCCATATAAAAATAAAAGATCTGATATAGAATGTATTAAATATGAAAGGAAAATTAATGTCAAATTCTATACGCAATATCAATACTGATCTTGAATTTCTCCATTAAAATAACAAAGGAATATTTAATAACAAAAGATTCGACAAATAAGGAAAATAATGTTCTGGAAAACAAGTCAAGTACTTGGGCAGATGTAATCTCAGCTTAGAAAAGAACTTACAACCTTAACCTATAAGTTGGATAAGAACTAACAACGCCAAGCTGCCTGACGTAACCTTCTAAAGTACATTATTGATTTACATAGCCTTGCCAGATTTACTTAATTATAAGAAAACAAGCTCCATAACTAGTGATAGAAATCCAGACATAGAAATAAGCTTAAAATTCCTCTAGTAATGAAAGTAAAAGAGTTTTCGGTAGCAAAAATAGCTTTCGCCATTACGAAAACACCAAGCGAGCACTTACAGACTAAGCTAAAATCCAAGGATTTAAGATTATATATTAGACTTTTTAACTGTTATATAAATTATGTTGTAGCTATTTGTATTCTGCTATTCATTTTAGTGCATTGTTTATTTTTCTTTCTTTCTTTATTTATTTACATTACTATAAAGTATACTTGATAGAAACACATTTAGCTATAACTGCAGCTGTCACTGAAAGTATTTTGAACAACATATTAGCTGATGGAAGCTGTTAAAGTAATAGTATAGTTCTCTAATCAAACTGAAGGAAGTGTTGCACATTCCTTGAATTACTCTACATCTATACGTGGAGGGTACACTGTCCAGCAAATGTGAATCGTTTTATCAGGTGTTACGTAGCTTTCTCCTTTATTTTTGCTATTAGAATCCCCCTTAAAAATTTAAACTTATAGACTGTTAAATTTTTCTGTTTTCATTAAGACTATAACATTGTAAAATTTATATATATATATATATATATATATATATATATATATATATATATATATATAATGATAATGTGGAGGTGGCACATGCGCAAAATATACCACAAAAATTATTGACTACTTAACTGGGAGCAACATACAGGTGAGTCAACATCACCCCCTGATGCCACATTAATTTTCACCGAGCACCCCACCCCCACCCCAGGGTTCAATCTCTGGAGGGATCGCACTATCTCCCATCCTTTCTGACGTCATAGAACTTCCCGGTCTATAAGGTTTAACGTTCCCGTAAACTGTCTAAATACGAAGATATTTAATGACATTCTTCGGGATTCGAACTAAGCAGCCTCAGTTCGAAGCACCACCACTAGGCTACCTCGGGCCCATTAAGAATATAATATAACAGGAATGATGATAAACATAATTTGAACTCTGCATTTTGTTTTAAAGGTACTGACGCATACATAGGTTTTACTTATGAAAATTAATTAAATTCGAATATTAGGATATGAATTTTAGGTTTTTGAAATCTCTTGATTTTATTTACTTTTTATTGCACATATTCTAAAACATTTACACGTGTTATTTATTCACTATGCGTATAAAATGCATTAGTATAGAAATTAACAGTTTTTTTAACTGTCTATACACTCATTATAGTCAGCTGAAAAGAATGTTCAGCATCTAAGTTAAGAACCCCAAATCATTTATATTTGCGATAAAATTTAACGAATGCTTTTACTTAAACCCAAATAAAAAGTATGGGAAATCCTTCAAAAGGAATTTCGAAGTAAAAACAATTTAGAGTTGTCCGCCAGAATTTTTTTATCTTACTAAATAAAAGAAAGAATAACTTGTATCTTTTAGATAATCAAAACAGAAAACTAAAACTATTTTCCTAGATGCGGTTTTTTTATCTGTCTTGATAGATTTCATCAAAGCTTATCATAGGATGTGATTAAAGACCACTTCTTGAAATGCGTTTATTTTTCGTACGCAATGTTTATTTTTTTCCCTTTAAAATCTTTTAGGTTGAATCTTTTAAGGTTCAGTATTTTAAGGTTGATTCTTTTGAGGCGCTTTTAAGGTTTGAAATTGTGGCCCGTTTAAACAAAAGTAATAGACTTTTCTGACGTTCAGTGAGAGATGAAGGTATCATAAATAAAGTATTCCGTCAAATATTAGGCAACATTTAGTTGAAAAAGCAATTCAGATATTTGTAATGTGAAATCGTAAATAAATACTGAAAAAAGGCGCAAAACGAAGTGAACAACATGGTAAAAAATAATCTTTTATTGAAATCACAGTTTGCATTTCAGTCATGAAGCCATTGTATTAATGAATTGCAATTAAGATTTTAGAAGTCGAAATTTTATTGAGATTTTTGTGCTGTACAGTTTGTGTTAAAGAGAAGAGCAATGGAAATGAATAGGAATTTACAAATTGCACAAGACATAAAACAAAGTAAGTATTTTAAATTATTTCTTTTCACTATGTATCACCTTCTTATGCATTAAAATGATACGTTAACGTATATTTAAGTCAAAGTTTTGTGAAATGCAAATAAAGAATGAGTTTTGTTTTTCTAATCACTTAATAAGTAATTAGTATCGCTTAATAAGTAATTAGTAATCGTATAACACACAAAACAAGGTAAGCATTATCAATTACTTCCTTTTACTATGCATGATCTTTTTGTGCATTATCATGACACCCTAGCTTATATTTAAATCAAAGATGTGTCAAATGCAAATAAAGAATGACTTTTGTCTTTTGAATCACTTAATAAGAAATTAGTAATCTTACAACACATAAAAGAAGGTAAGCATTATCAATTACTTTCTGTCACTATGTATCAGCTTTTTATGAACTAAAATGAAACGTTTGCTTATATTTAAGTCAAAGATGTGTGAAGTGCAAATAAAGAATGCTTTTTTCTTCGAATCAATTAATAAGAATTTAGTAATCGTACAACACACAAAACAAGGTAAGTATTATCAATTACTACATTTCACTATATATCATCTTTTGTGCATTATAATGACAGGTCAGCTTATATTTAAATCAGAGATTAGTGAAATCAACATGTACAAGGATATTTTTTCACATCACTTGAATAGTTCAGGTGGCAGAAAAATGGTTCTGAGGTTGTAGAATTTACGTTTGATCCTCGGAGACGTATAGACTCTCCTGACACGGAAGTTCATCGATGGAAGGAATGATAATTTCCTATTATCCGAGCAAATTACAACAAAAAATGCGATGGAACACATCAATATCGTCGAAATATAAAGAAACAATAAATAATAGTCCGTCCTACACACAAAGGTGTTTAATGGCACTTGTCGGGATTAGATTCGAGCTCCCGCAGCACCGAAACCCGACGCTATACCACTAGGTTACCTCGGCCCTAGTATTTGTCATGTGGTCGATCAAATGTAACGAAATATGAACTTCATCAACCCAAACATAAAATTCATGTTTACAGTTTATGAAAGTTTATTAAATAATTTAATTGGTAATAAATGCGAACGTCTTGTGTCTACCAGTTCATTTCAAAGCAAAGATGCCAATTAAATTTTCATTTTTTAGATTACTGAAGCTAGGTTCTAGGGAGAAACAACATCTTTAGATTTAGTAATAACTGCCTGAAAGATAAGTAATGGATACACATCACCATTCCTCTTCAGTTATTATATAAATGGGAGAACGTTGTTAATAAAAGACAGTTACAGCAGTCTGAGAACAGAGAAAAGGGAAAATGCTCACAGTAAACAACAGGACTATAGAAAATGCTTGTTGCAGCCACGATAAAACTGAGAGTTGTACCTTGGGGATAAATTTGAGAATAATATCTGCTTTCTTTTGGGCTATGTACTTCGCAAAAAATGCACTATAAATGGCTAACAAGAATATAGAGTTGTCATCCTTTTAACGCTGAAATACCTCTGTGCAACAGTTTAGCTGACGCTGCACAAGTGTTTTAGCTACTATTTGCTGCTGCATATATAATTAAAGGAGGGCTGTTTTAGAATGGTTAAAACAGAGAGAGAAAAAATTATTATACCAAAATGTAAAAAAAACAAGTTTCGTTATTGAGGAAAAGTTTGGTAGACCATTGGAATTTCTTTGCGATTTCTTGATAAAAGGTAAGCGTAGGAAAAATAACAGTTTTGATAATATAATAAAATATAACTTAATCCATTGAGATAGAGAAGTAGAATATAGGTATAGAATAAAGTCCATGTGCAAAGCACATTTATATAATATCCTAGAAGATAAGTTTTTTGGTAGTATTTCAGACTTGTGTTTTTTAATTTATTATAATACATTATTAATTAATTGCAATTAGAAATTCGAACATGTGATCAATAAAGAACTATTTTTTTGTAAGCATCATCTGACAAAGCAACAATTGACAAATGTTTATAGAATAT
>OU015496.1:43034021-43081521 GCA_907164885.2 Dolomedes plantarius
GAGGCGAATTTTCGGGCCTGTGTTTCTATCTTTATCTATTCAAAACATATCTGATTCATAATGTAATTTCATAGTTTTTGTTTCTTTCTTCCATATAACTGTTATGTTCAGAAAACATACCCGAATATAAGGAAAATGCGCGAACAAAACTCTTTCGAGAGTAGAAACACGTTCCCTGTTTTACACTCCACGGGATAAAAATTCATTTTAAGTGCAAAACAATTGAATAAATACGGTTGAGCCGCAAAAGAGAATTTTCCCAGCCTTCCGAGAAGTTAAAAACTCAGCTAAAGGGGGTATGGAATAAGTCTATACCAGGCTACTGTTTTAAGAATTTCGCCCTTTCCCTTTAGTAGCGGGCAAAATCAAACGCAATAAAAGCGTAACTAGGTTTGCGAATTCAAAGAAGCTTTCAGGCAATTACGTCATTTTTTAGGAAATTGAAGAAAATTCTTGGAGTGTAAAATTCCCTTCGGAGTTCCCAGCGAATAGTTTTAGTAATCTCATTTTTCTGAAAAAAGTTTCAAGGAATTTCAGTCTCGAGATGTATACCTTATTTTGAATAGCAGAGGAACAAAAAATCTCAAAAGTATTTATATTTTATTCTAATAGAATAGTTAAATGAAAAAAATATATATATAGCATATGATTAGTTTTTGATTTACTTTAAGTGAAATGATGTTTATGGAAGTGTCTGGTAGTGATATAATATTTAATGGAAAACTCTCGAAAATAAAAAAAATAATATTAAAGTAGGTTTCTATTATTTACGCTCTTAAAAATTCTTGAGGGAGATTTAGCTTCTTATGACTTCAAAAATAATAACAATGGCACTATTTTCAAGGCAAGCACACTTTTAATTTATTCGAAATGTGTTCAAAATAAAATTGCAGTTCCTCTTGGACCCAACAAACGCAAATAAGAATAGAAGACTTCTTAATAAGCACAATCTAATAAACAGGACGACTTACATTTCACCATCCCCGCAAGAAAATTAATTTTAATCTAATCTTAACTCATTCATTAGTACTTCATTAGTACCAGTAATACCGAAATTAAAATAAATTTATTGCGCGCACCTACGGAATTCTGGAATTTCATGAACGCCATTCGTCGGTACTATGTTAGTACCACAGAAACTTTAGTTGAAGGCCTCATTTGAATAGTGGTCCAACTCCACTTTTTAAAAATTGGAGTTAGCCTCACTTTCATGTTCATGCAAGTGATTTCTATCTTATTTTTAAACTGGTACCTCCAGCTTAGTTCTGCTGCCAACAGAGGGCATTGCAAATCAGACTCCAGCACTTCAGACTTTAAGGCTCTGTATCTCAAAACGAACAAGAATCGAGTTGGACCACTTTTCATATAAGGCCAGTTAGTACCAATAAAATATGATTAAAATTAAATTATTGCAATTTTAAATTGGGTACCGACGAAAACTATTGCAGTACTAATGAATGAGGAAAGTATGAATTAAATTTAATTACGCGCGATGATAATGAATGGTACGTAAAGGATACCCAATACATGTAGAGGAAATCCTTGAAGTTTTAACTGCGCAGTCCAAACCTTTAGTTTGGTTTGGGGTGCTACGGTCAACTCTTTGCTACAAGAGGGCTAATGAGACCGGCACTACAGATTAAAGCCGAATCGGTAAGGCTAGAAACATCCATTCCAACAGTTGTACTCGAAACCACAGGATCTGAACCTTATGCCAGCGCCCTAGTAAAATCATTTTTCTGAAAACAGTTCCAAGGAATTTCAGTCTCCAGATGTATACATTATTTTGAATAGCAGAGAAACAAAAAATCTCAAAAGTATTTATATTTTATTGTAATAGAATAGTTAAATGAAAAAAAAAATATATATAGCATATATATAGCCAGGTCATGGCCATTCGGCCATCGCCTGGCTCTAAAACTTTAGGATTTCCCCGTCATGTGTGGGGAAGCATTTCAGACCGGTGGAGGACTGTACAGTCCCCGAAATTCTGATTTGAAAATATTTCACGCGTGTGCTCTAGGGTTCAGATGAAGAAATCCTGCAGACATTGAGGATATCCTACAGATATCCTCAAGGAAATCCGACAGACTTTTTGCTGGAGGATTTCCTAAACGTGTATGGTCACTTTTAAGTATGATTTTTACTATGAATTATTCACAAATGCAAGGATCATCTAAGCTCTTTGATATGAATAGGGGCGACGCCCACAAATTCTAGAAGAATGTGTGAGAGGTGGCGTGACGCTACCAACATGGAAAGGAATAGGTAAGGGGAGA
Source organism: Dolomedes plantarius (assembly GCA_907164885.2). Lineage (NCBI taxonomy): Eukaryota > Metazoa > Arthropoda > Arachnida > Araneae > Dolomedidae > Dolomedes > Dolomedes plantarius. The sequence goes on from OU015496.1 coordinate 43,036,301, forward strand.
AGGAAGGGGAATGAGTTTTACAACCATGAAAACCGGTTTTTCTTTATATGTAAACTAGCCTTTAAAAAAACTTTGAACACAAATTAATCTTATTTGTCAACAGTAAGAAAATAAGCCCCACACACACATTATATATATGTGTGTAAAGGTTATTTACTTACTGCTGACAAATAAGATTATTTGTGTTCAAAGTCTTTTCAAAGGCTAGTTTTTCTAACATACTTTATTTTAATCTAAAAATTCTGACATAAAAAATGAACATCGTTCCAGAAAACATTAAAATCAATATTTGTATAAGGAGAACTTTTTACTATGTACATGAAATACTAATGCAATTCAGCACAAACTGAAAATTTAGTAATGAAATCCAGGAAAAATTAAAAAAAAAATTTTTTTTCTCGTAATCAAATATACATCATTACTTTAATATTAACAATAGAATTTTAGATCATTTGTTTTCTGCAAACCACTATGAACTGTCATTACAGTCTAAAGGTCCATGACTGCTCCACTGCTCTGACAATTCTAAGCAGTAGACATACAAGACATGATTTTTGAGAGCCGAGTGAAGAACTTTCAAAATTTCCCTTACTGTTCAACGTTATATGTCCCCTCCCACATTATTGAAAGTATTGACGTCTGAGGGGACATTCTCCTGGATAAACTGGACTTATTCAACAGCGCGACTTATACAACATGGTGCACTGGAGTTGTATTGCTGTATACCTAGATCATGGACATTAGTGATAACACAACACAATAAAGAAATCCTTTTTAAAATATTATACCCTTGAATGCGTTTGCATTAGTTACCTCTCCATCGAGAGTGTGTTTTAATAGTTATATGCAATTCGTACCGCTATATATATATATATATATAGCTTACAAAAGTAAATTACTTAATAGGAACCAAAAATGAGTAAATAAATTTTAGGCGCTAAGCTGCTCACAAAAATATTTACGATATATAGATATTTAAAATTAAGATGACTAAAAGGGCAGATGCGACCATTTAATACTCCTATAACCTGAAATAAGATAGACATATATAAATAAGCAAAAAACGGAATTGGAGGTGGTATAGTTGATGACTGGGGGGGGGTTGTGACCCCCCAACCCCGGTTAAACATGTTTTACGCCTGGCAACACTCCCGGAGGTCGGCTATAACACCAAGACAGTAATAAACAATTATGAAGAGGAAAAATATTTTAGATGAAATAGATAAGTAAACCAGATGTCTTTACTAATATAGTAAACTAAAACATAATTACAAGATGAATAGTGTTTTAACCTTTTAATAAAAAATTTAAAGAGAAAAATCTTAATACTAAGATACAGAAATACAATAATACTAATTAACTAAATAATTACTCACTAACATATACACTATACACATTAAGATACAAAAATACTTAACTCCACACCAAGCAATGTGACACGAAACTCATGCACACTCACTTTTATAGACATAGTAGGGATAAATATCGCCGTATTAGGGAAATTTTTGGTGTTGCCAACTTATGTTAAAACGATTCACACAATCTTTATTGTCTAAATTAAAAAAACTGGGTTAGAATTGATACGAGGAAATTGACAGGAAAACCCTGGTCAATAGCTATAGTTATGAATTTAATTATACTGACGTCCATAGTTTTTTTGTTTGAATGTAAACGTTGACAATGTATTAACTGTTTAGTAACTATAGTCTGTTTAATATTTGTAAACGCAATATGTTTAATATATTTAACCTTTTAATGTTTAATATATTTAACCTTTTAATGTTTAACATATTTAACCTTCGACTTAATTTTCGAAAATAACCGCCACGAAACAAATACAAGTTTAACAGGTGAATATAATTTAATAAACCACAATGGCCTTCAAAAATTTTGTAATGTATATTACTCTTTATAAGGAACAAAATGAACAGCAGGTTAATGGGTAACGTTATTCAAATAACACAAAAATAATAAACATCTCATAGCTTATCATTTAAGCTAAATATTTTAGTTCTCATAGATTAATACTTTTAACATTTTAATGGCGCTAAAGTTGAAATTTGTTTACATATAATAAATTTATACCGGAGTTAAGTTTTACTTACACGCAAAGAATTACGCATTTGATACTTAATAATCACTTAGATGACACTTTTGGAGATTTTTTATGTAATTAATGAGGTAGCGTTAATTAGTGTCGTCCAATTTAAGAAATAAATTAGTTACACGTGATATCCCTTGGGTGATTAATTTCAAAGAAGATTAATTGTGACATATTGTATATATTTAAAAATTAAACTCATTAAAAAGTGCAATAAATCTATTTTTATCCAATACTATCACCCTGTGAATACGAGCCTAGATTATCGCTAAAGGTGAATTTTGTTTATTGATAAATTCATCACAAAGTTTAGCCATCTGATTAAACAACTCGAATGGTGTTTTTTTTTTCCTTAACCCTTTCGCGGCGAACGTCACGTATACGTGACAGCAGCTATCCGCGTTTCTGGCCGATCGTCACCTATACGTGACAGCAGCTATCCGCCTTTCTGGCCGATCGTCACCTATACGTGTCAGTAGTTCGGAACGTTTTATTAGTTAATTTTTGGGGCACAAGATGGCACCGCATGTCTATGAAATTTGGAGTACACGTAGTTGGGACCTTCTATTCGAAAGCAAGACTAGTATGAATCACATGCGGTCTATCATTTTATGTAAACAAACGGAGGAATGGATGTATTGCGTTTGGCTGTCAGCGGGTAGGGCATTTTAACTTTGCACGTGGTCTTTGTTTACGAGATATCTTTGTTTATTTTTCTTTTGCGGTGGGATTGTAGCATTGGGTATATGGGTTTTGAGTCAGAATCAGATTCTGTTGCAGTGAGATTTCTTTCCTTTGATGATTTAATATGGAGAAAAGGAGAAAATATTTAACAGAAGACGAAATTTCTGAATTGATAAGAAATGTGTCTGAAAATGAAAGTAGTGACAGTGATACAAAAATCTCGTCGGGTGAATCTGTTTATTTGGAACACGGAGATCAGAGTGATTATGAAGATATATCAGACATTTCTATTCTGAGTACATCGCGGGACGGTACTTCTTTGTGGTCTTCTCCCGTAAGGGATTTAACTCTACTAACATTCACAGCGGCATGCGGAATAAAAGTCGATGATGCTGTATCAAATGAATTGTATTATTTCAGATGTTTTTTTGATGAAACTGTAATGGATTTAATAACTAAATTAATGCGTATTATATTATACTAACCAACTTAATGCGTATGAGAGGTTCATAAATCCGGAAAGTGAACAGAGTTTATCCTCGAAGAATTTTTGCCTGTAACTAAAGAAGAAATGTTTGTTTAATTTACTTTGACAATTTTAATGGGTATCGTTAAAAAACCAAAAATTAAGATGTACTACTCAACGAATCCAATGATTGCAAAACCTTTTTTCAGTAAGGTTATGAGTCGGGACCAACGCATCGAAATTCTTCGATACTTGCATTTCACTTCTACTAATGCCAAAAAGATTGAAAAAATTAAACCTTTTTTAGATTTAATCATTCAAAACTTTCAGAGTTCTTGATATATTATTGACATATTCTGGATATATTCCTGATAGGAATATATCAGTTGATGAAAGTTCCTTACTGTGGAAAGGGAGAGTAGGATTTCGACATTATGTCCCAGCGAAAAATATTTTAAACTGTATAACAAAAATTTTTTAGTGGAAAAATAATAAAAGAATGTGTAAGTAACCCATATATAGCTTAAATAAATAGATTTGTTTGTAAATGTTACAATTTCGGAATTTTTCGTAACTTTAGGCTTAGCTCTTAAAAGTCCGCCGGCCTGGAGGGTACGCTCACGAGAAAAACTTCCGGCCTCAGAGGAAAGCGCGTGATCGGAACTGCCGTCGCGAAAGGGTTAACTGAATGTAAGGTCACATATTGATGGAAATACTTTTCCCGCTAATGGAGTAACAACTATTGGGTAAAATGTCAAGTTGTACGTGATCCTTGTAGAATAAGAATTTTCCTAAGTATTTTGGTCAAATAATCAATTCAACGGTTTTTTATTAATAAATATATATTCATTATTTAGACTGAATGTGTTCGTTACGTGATTTAAAATATTTTTGAAATTGTGATATATTGTGTTTAATTGAGGTTTGTATCGTTTGATTACCATTTATTTGTTATTTATATTAATTGTGATTGTGATTATTTTTTAAGTATAATTTTAAAAAAATTCTCTAAAATCATGTAAATATTATTGTGTAAATGTGGAATAATTATTTAGATTGAATGTTTTCATTATGTGATTTTAAAATATATTTAAAACTATGGTGATTTAAGCTATTGTGATTACCTATTTTAATTTGAGTTTTAATTCTCATTTGTATTGCTTTAATGTTACTTAAAAGTGGTTTAAATTAATTGTGATTTTTTAAGTAAAGTAAATATTTTTTTAAACACTTTCTAATCACGTTAGCACAGCTAATTTGAGCATAAAAATTACTCATTGTTGTTTTCCTTTAATGTTAGAAACAAGTTATAAACATCTCAAATTATTTATGAATAATTTTTAGGAAAAGTATTGCCTACCAAGAAGTAGAAGAAATAGAAAGATAGATAAAGAATTAAGAAATATTAAAAATACAGTTGTAATAAAATACACTTTCGGATAAATAATCCCTTATTTATATTGTGCATTCTACTTTCTTTGGCAACTCGCATCTGATAAACAACTAATTAGATATGTACGTCAGCGGTCATATAGTATGGATTGTTTAATATTTAGTGTAAGATCAGTCGTGGAAATTGTGATTACCATTAAATTTAAATATTTCTGACAGATTCTCGCCGTATAATTCCGTACCTTTTCATATCAGCCAGCTTCATTAATCTGCAAAAAGTTCCTTTTTTTAATATAAAGTAAAATGAACTTCATTTTGTAATTGTTTCTCTTTTTCTGATTTCAGCTGCATTTTCTAAAATGTAATGCCGATAAATACGATTAAATCCAAGAGAGTTAAAATGTTAGTTTTGATGAAGCAGTTACATCATTAAGTAACTGTAAATGATTTTTTATGTTATAGTTTCTGTAACATTAATAGGTACAAAAGAAAAATTTCTCTTTCCCAAAATTGAAATTTTATAGTAACGAGGAAGAGTCATTGAGACCTACGAAGCTGATGAGTCTGGTTGAATCTAAACTAATTGCTAATTTCAATTAATGTTACTCGCAATACTGATTTCCTTCATATTGAATTTGGAAGATAAAAAGCTGCCTTTTTATTTACCGTAAAATTTCGAGTAAAATACGCACTTTTTTCACATTTTAGTCCGCAAAAATGAGGGTGCGTTTTATACTCGCGTACAAAAAAACAACAAAAAAACGTAGTTTTAAACATTGGATAAACGAATGTACAGTAGCTGTAAGACATTGTCGCAACACGGGTGCGTGAGCATCTGCACTCCGTGATTCATCCACCCGCTTACTAAGCAGGTACTCCTTTTAAACAAATGGAACTCATAGTTCGTATCGCCAAGTGAGGATGATGATGGCGATATATATTACGACGGCAACAATAATTATGGCATGGACGCAACAACAATAGATGAGCTGTATTCTAGTGAAAGTGATTAAGACTGATAATTTGACAGTATTGTTTGTTTTGAATTAACAATTTATGTTTTTTTCTTCTACCGAATTTGACGTTTTCGTTACTTTTTATTACAAATTTTATTTATGTTAATAAAAATTTGTGCAATTTTTAAATAAAATATTGAAAAGTTTATGGGTGCGTATTATTGTTGAATTTTAATTTATTCCGAAAATTTCGCTCAAAATTAAACATGCGTATTATACCCGGGTGCGTATTATAGTCGAGATTTTACGGTACTTCCTTATATTATTTGTTGCAAAAAATAAATTTGCGAAAGCAAATGAAAGTAACACTTTTTTATTAATCACAGATCAATGTAAAACTAGTAACAACTATTACCAAACATTTTCAAGTTTTGCCAATTTTTCTGTTTATTACGTATATTTTTCTCTACCCAAAACTTGATCTAGTTAATAATTCAAAGGCAAATATTGTTTGGAATACTTTTAAATAGTATAAAAATATTTATAATAGACATATAATTCATTCAAAAATGAAATAAATTTAAAAAAAAAGAAAAAAATTGAACTTTTGACTATATTTTCAAATTTTAAGCTTTTAGAGGCAAACTTTCCCCTTACCCTACAGTGTGTAAACTTCACACTTTCTCTTTTGTACCCTAATGGAACAAGAAAAACCATGGGGGGGAAACATTATTCGGAAAAAAGTTTCTTTTGAGACACCTTAATTAATTAATTCATGCAAACATACACACATACATATACGCGCACACACGCATATATACAAACACGCATACACACACAAGCGTGTTACCTATCTCTCTCTCTCTCTTTCAATGTATCTACCTATATATTTCCCATAATTGTTTCCTATATTTATTTAAGTAAGATATAAAACGTTACTGAAAATTAGAATATTTTTTGTTACTGTGTACAAGTTCTGAAACATCCTTTAAGGAAGTGAAGTTTTAGTAATCATGATTAAGAGGCAGCCTATATCTAATTTAATGAGATAGGAAAACTATTTATGCTTGTTAATTGCTACGTATTTTATTCTCTTGGGAAAAGTTAATGAGAGAAACTCATTAAATCATGATTCAGTCATTAAGTCATGATTATAAAAAAAGAAATGATTAATATTATTAAACTTGTTTCATTTGGGTAGCTCTTAGGAGTGTTGGAGCTTGAAAATCAATATCTTGTAATTTTCTTTAGAAGGGTTATTTCCCTAAAATTTAAGTTAAATTGTATTCAATTTAATTAAAACTCCTATAAATTGAATGAAACAAACCACTGCAGATTTTATGACCAGGAAATGAAATAAATTGTAACACTTGAATATTTTAGCATAAACCATTCTTTTGAAACGAAATACTTTTTACTTAATTTTCACTGTAACATTTTTAAGGGAACAAATGCATAAAAATCGATTTTGGCATGGAAGCAGATATCGGAACGGATATCGGCATCAAAGTAGATATCGAAACCGATATTGGCATCGAAATCACTCAATCATTCATTCTTATTCAGAAATCGAGTTTAAAATATTTTAATAAGAATTTTATAAGGATATTCTTTTTAGAAAAGATTTGTCAGATTTTTTAAAATTTTCTTTTAAACAACCTTTTTATTATAGTCTCACTTAGAACAATTATAATAAAATTATATTCGTTAATGCAATGTATATTAATACCCTGCATTATAATTTATAATTATAATTGTAATATGTTTCTAAACTATCACATTGTGACAAGAAAATGCTTTAATTAAACCTAAAATCTTAGATTAAGACCTCTGGAACCATATCTATTGTAATAAGGAAACAATGCATTATTGACTTATACCAAACAACTGGTACTTATTACGTACTTCACAAGATAAATTAAGATTTGTTGATTATAACCTACCATGATTAAATGGGTGGTATCAAGTTATGTACTAGTAGAAGGCATTTTTCACGAGGTGTTCAAAGCAATACTTATGAATATTGTCACAACACAAATCAAAAACTAAGGGCATGTAACTCGTAAGATGGAACTAGATGCCATGCTTTTCATCAGATTCAACATATTGCAAACTGGTTAGTATCATACCAGATATATTTTAGTTGTTGACCTGGAAATAGACGCTATGCATTCAATCAGATTCAACTCAATACAAGCTAGTTATTACAAACTAGTTAGTTTCGTAAAATTAAGGTTTAATTTTTCACGAGGTATTGAGAGCAATACTTGTGAATTTGAACACACCATAAATCAGAAACTGATGGGTTATAACTTCTTACTGAAACTAGACGCCATCATTTCAGTTAAATTCAACTTTCTACAAACTAGTTAGTTTTGTACCAGGAGATTCAATTTTTCACAAGTGCTCAGAGCAATATTTGTAAATTATACGACATTACAAATGAGAAACTAATGGGTTTTAAATACTGACTTGAAACGAGAAGCCGTGTTTTTAATTAGATTCAATTTATTACAAACTCGTTCTTAATATTTTTAACACCATTATTTATTTTTCCTCATTACATTTATTCAAATGTACCGCATTTATCAGTCTGAAAAAAAGTGAAAAAAACGTTCTTGTGAAACCTTTTTATAAAATGTAACACGATAGAAAAAAGAGAGACCCTTAACGGAGTAAATCGAAGAAAAAAAATCATTTAAATTAAGCAAAGATTATCAGCCAAAATTCTCAGCTTCAAATAATTCAAGAATAATTTTTTAGTAATAATTTTATAGTTGTTGGTTCAACGTATTACAAAATTGTTCTTAAAATTGCTGCCGACATTATTTCTTTTTCCTCATTACATTTATTCAAGTGTACCGCATTTATCAGTCTGATAAAAAAACAAAAAAAAAATTATTGTAAAAACTGTTTATAAAATGTAACACGATAGGCAAAAGAGAAACCCTTAAAAGAGTAAATCGAAGAAAAAAAATTCATTTGAATTAAGCAAAGAGTATCAGCCAAGATTCTCAGCTTCACCAAGTTCAACAATAATTTCATGGTAATAATTTTATAATTGTTGGTTCAATTTATTACATACTCGTTCTTAAAATTGTTAACACCATTATTTTTCCCCTCATTACATTTATTCAAGTTTACCGCATTTATCAGTCTGATAAAAAGAGAGAGAAAAAAAAGTACTTGTGAATCCATTTTTTAAAATATAACATGATAGACAAAAGAGAGACTCTTAACGGAATAAATCGAAGGAAAAAATCATTTGAATTAAGCAAAGATTATCAGCCCAAAATTCTCAGCTTCAACTAATTCAACAATAATTTTATAGTTGTTGGTTCAACTTATTACAAACTCGTTCTTAAAATTGTTAACACCATTAATTCTTTTTCCTCATTACATTTATTCAAGTTTACCGCATTTATCAGTCTGAATAAAGAGGCTGAATAAAGAATCAGTCTGAATAAAGAATAAATCGAAGGAAAAAATCATTTGAATTAAGCAAAGATTATCAGCCCAAAATTCTCAGCTTCAACTAATTCAACAATAATTTTATAGTTGTTGGTTCAACTTATTACAAACTCGTTCTTAAAATTGTTAACACCATTAATTCTTTTTCCTCATTACATTTATTCAAGTTTACCGCATTTATCAGTATGAAAAAAGAGAGATAAAAAAGGTTCTGGGAATATTTTTATAAAATGTAACACGATAGACAAAAGAGAAACCGTTAAAGGACTAAATCGAAGAAAAAAATCATTTGAATCAAGCAAAGAGTATCAGCCAAAATTCTCAGCTTTTAAAATATTAAATAGTAGAGACTACAAAAAAAAAGTTCCTATTTCCAGGCAGAAACTTCCCCAAAACTTGAGTTCCTGAAGAATTAAGGAATAATAATATTTGCTAAAATTACATTATATACCTCCGAAAATTTAACGCCCCATTTTCTGCCTCTTGACGTTATCTGGAAGTATTTAAAAAAACTCCGACTCACGTCCTCCCATTTATACGCAAACTTCCATAAGTGGATAAAATAAACCTTGGAGGAGGTGGAAAATCAATCTCCAGTCGCAAGTGGGTCGTAAAATGTATTTGATGAGCTAGATAAATCGTGATGGCGTCGAAGGGATATGAATTTAGGGACCCCAAGATGAAATAAGAAGGCCTCTGAATTATTTTTCGCTATTTATTTGGGTTACCGAAAATACTTCGAAGAGTGCGTGAGGATGAAGCAATAATGAAGAATTATTCAGCTCCTCTTCGGGTGTGTTTGGGACCCTGATTTATGTAAGATATCATAGTATGAGGATGACACGAATAAACACGGTTATGCGAAAGTGGCAGACCACAGAAATGAAGACAAATTGCTATAAAAATGATGCTTTATTTATGGATAAAGCGTTGCTCCATGAGATCAGGATGTCAACAAGATAGATGGGCCGGTGGAAATATCCGGAAAGTTTAGAAAAGATGAATATTCAATATTCTACCAGGCCGAAGGGTTATACGCTTTACAGACTATCTAAAATTTGTATATTAATAAAGATAAAGGGAAATGTTATATTTGTTAATGCAAAATGAATTATAGTTCATTTATATATCTGATGGCATATTCGATGGCAACTGAAGATGGCAAAGTAGTCTAACTGATTATTTTTCCTTATTAAATTTCCCGTAGAAAATATTTATTCCATTACAGAAAAATTTTAAAAAAACAGTCAAAAGTTGCATAGAATTAAAAAATGACACTTAGTAAGGATGAATATTCAGTATTTTCCCGGATAAAGTGTTACATACCATACAAACTAGCTAAAACTTGTATATTTATAGAGATGAAGAGATATGTTTGTATGCAAGCTGAAATACAGTACATTTAGCTATCTGTTGGCAGAATTGATGGCAAGTTCAGATATTTGATATTGATACACAACGTATCCTAAATGATACTTACCATTTACTGGTTTTTATGGTTCGTACAGTAAATGTTTATTGCATTATCGCAAAATTTAGAAAAACAAATCAAAGTTGAACATTTTTCAATTACCCTAAAATCTCGACTATAATACTCACACATGTATAATACGCATGCTTGATTTTGCGAGAAACTTTCGAAAAAATTAATATTCAACCGTAATACTCACCCATAACTTTTCAATATTTCATTTAAAAATTTGTATTAACATAAATAAAATTTGTAATAAGACTAAACGAAAACTTCGAATTCGGTATAAAAAAACTTAATTTTTTAATTCGAAACAAACAATACTGTGAAATTATTAATCTTAATCACTTTCACTAGAATACAGCTCATTTATTGTTTGTCGTTTATTCAATGTTTAAAACTACGTTTTTTTTTGTATACGAGTATAATCCACCCTCTCATTTTTGTGGACTAAAATTTGAAAAAAAGTGCGTATCATACTCAATATTTTACGGTACAACATATGAAACAAAAGAAATGTACAATATTCATTGTATAAAACCAGCTAGTTCAAGATGTATTCGTTTCCAGGACAGAACATCATCCTTTTAACGTTCTTGGTAGGTAAATTGCTTGAAATGTTGGGTAGTAAATGCCTTACGTGATTACATGATTTCATCATTTATTCTTACATTATTTTTAAGTTTGAATATTCAAATCGTGTAATGGTTTTCTTTCAAATTTTATGCATAGATTTATAACGACTATAATTCCATTCCACTGTCACCTGACTTTTTTTATCTCAGATAAATAACCACTAAAGAACAGAGTCAAGATATCCTGTTTTTTTTTATCATGTGTGATGACAATTACACAAACAAACGATGTCGTTTTATTCCCCAGTGTAACTTCACAAAGAGAAACTGAAGACCACGTTGGTGCTATAATAAAGCTTTACATAAATTTTGAGGAAATGAATAGACTAGATTTCAAACATTCCGGTTATATGACATCTTTAAATGTCAGGCTCACAAACAAAAGTTTTCCGGTGAATATTCATTGAAATTAAATCTCAGCCAGCGCAATTAACAGACTTAAAGTAAAAATAATATTGTTCTATCAGAACTGTGATAGATATTTTTTTCTATTCTAATTTTAAACAAACTTTAAACAAAAATTTATCATTGAAAGAAAATGAAAGAAAATTGAAGACTTAAATATATGTCATATATAAGCGTTGATTTCATGATAAACTAATAAATATATACATGCGTTATATTTGATCAAACATCCTTTGTTTACATCCAATGTTTATTAAAACATTGTTTAGTAATAATTAAGGATAACTGCTTTTTCATCGTTACAGCACTTTAGATTTTGTGGCGTTAGACAAGACAGTTCTTTCCGCTGTGGTCTGAGTGACTGTAACTTGTCAGCGACCAATTTAAATTTAGAGAAATACCTCTCTTGGATTTTTTACCTCCAGCGTACTTATCGGCTATGCTTTGCTGAAGAACTACAACAAGAGGAATGCCGAGTGTCAGAAGTATTCACACATGGTGGGGTTGGGGCCAATTTTAAGTAGAAAAAGCCTCCCCATATGCGTCGTTAGCTGAGTGTTCAATTTAAGATAATTACAGCCACTTCTGGGGGACCAGAGGCTCCGACATACTGGATGACCGGAGGCTCCTGGCTTTTTCCCCCGCGGTGACGGAAACTTTTAGAATGATCTGGAATTTTCTGAAAGAGGGGGTTTGTAAAGGAAGGAAAGGAGAGAAGAACTATAGAGGAATTTAATCGATGAACTTAATCGATGATTGTTATGTTTGAGGATTGATAATGATAAACTGATAATGGAAAAGTTTTATCATTGATGCTGTAAATATAGATGAATAAACAAGATATATGTATATATGTAAGGAAAGAGTAGTTTATGTGTCCCTGCAAACCATAAACGAACTACATAACCACAAGGTTACGACAGCGAGGTTCAAGGCTGATTAATTCGCTGGAGATGCATATCTTTGTATTGTTGAATGAATTACTTGTATCGATTCTATTAAAAAGTATTTTTGTTCAATCACACGCAAATAGTTTTTCAATAATTTAGTTTTAACTACTACATCAACCGCAAAATCTTACATTTATTGCACAATCTTACATTGACTTTCGTTTACTTCAAATTCAGTGTAAGTACAATTTAAGCTTTCTGGAATAGGAGCAAAGTCCATGTATTTTACGTCAGATATCCAAACGGTAATGGCCTGGAAATCATGTGACGTGATTCTCTTCAACGGACCATCATACATAATATCTTATGTATGATGGTTCGTTCCTCAATAAATTAAGCGCGAGGAATGTCTGTCTACATAAAATCATCTTTAAATTTATTAAATGGTGTGTAAAATTAATTTTCATGGTTCTACTCTAATAACTGCTTACTAATTGTAAGTACTCTCCACAGAGAGGATCATTTGAATACAGTTTCAGACTATTAAATTTCTGATTCGCTGATACAACAGAGATTCCCTCCATAGTACCCAATGATTACACAAATAACAACATGAATATTGAAAAATGACGCAAGGATACATAGATAAATGATGTAACAATAATCTAACTATTTACGAAATTTAACTACTTTCTAAAAAGTGGATAATTTGAATGCAATTCAATCGTATTATATTTTTGATTAGCTGATACAACACATATTCCTTCCATAGTACCCAATGAATACACAAATGACAATATCAATATGGATATTGATAAATTATGTAAGGCTATATGGATAAATTATGTAACGGTAATCTAACTATTTACGAACCGTAACTACTCTCTTCAAAGTAGATTGAATGCGGTTCAGTCGTATTAAATTTTTCATTCGCCAATGCAATACAGATACCCTATGAATACATGAAAAATAAAATGAATATGGATAAATGATGTAAGCTTGGACGTACTTTCAGAATATGAACATATTCTGGAATAATTCTATGCTCAGATGGCAAAATGTTAGTCACTTATTTTAGAATAAACCCATTACCATATTATTTTACGATAAGTAACTTATTTTAAAATTTACGTGACAGAAATTCTAAGATTTCAGATGTCATGAAAAATCAGTAATTTGCTTTAAATGAGCCAACGTGGTACCACTGTTTCAGAAAAATAGTCGGCTTTTAATTACAGTACTTACTGTAAATAGAAAATATCGGTGAATGAGAATCCGGAATGTGATAAACTCAATTTTTTTAAAGAAAAGTGACTTATAAAATTTTACCATCTGAGCACAGAATTTGAAGTTGAACTATAAAACAACATTACTGTGTTCATTTCAAGCACTATTGTTTCGCAAGTAGATTTGTTGTTCAATGTCGTCAGATGGAAGGAAGATGAAATTATATTGAATTGTTAAGTGAAATAAATTAGGACGTAACAATCAATAACTAACATTTTGCTAGATATTGTTGGAATTGGGCAATTTAAAAATGCTAGTAAACTTACAGTACTTACAGTAAACTTACAGTACTTACAGTAAGTATTTATCACTTAATTACAAGTGTGGCAAAGTTTGTCACTAAAATAAATCATAAGTATTAGATAATAATTTTTATGTCAAATTTTGAAGATTGTTCTTTCGTTTATAATTATACTAACTATATCGATTATATTCACGCCAAAATGTTTATCAAAACAAGAAAATATCGACGTTTAACTGTTATTCTTTTTAATTATAAATGGTGTTTTACAACCTAAAAAAAATTCCAACTAGTGGATAATGCAATTAGAAAATATAAAATAAAGTATGATAGGAAGAAACATGACAATCTATAACTGAAAAATTTCCGTAGAAACAGAATTCACGGAAAATCAATTATATTCCTTCCAAAATGATAAGTAAAACAGGGAAATATTGAAGCGTAACTGTTATCCTTATTAAGTATAAGTGATACTTTACAGCGTTCTTCGAAAAATATATTCCAACTGGTTAGAAATGCAAAGAAAAATTTGAAATAAAGTATGATTGAAAAGAAACATGACATAAAATGTAACTGAAATATTTACGTAGAAGCAGAACTTGCAAAAAGTCAATTTATTCAGTCCAAAATGTTTATCAAAACAAGGAAATATAGAAGAGTAAACGTTATTATTTTAAATACAAAAGATATTTTACACTTTTCTTGGAAATAATTAGAGAGAAATGCAATAAAAATATCTATAAAAAGTATGATTGAAAGAACCATGACATAAATTGTAACTGAAAAATTTCTGTAGAAATAAAATTCCCGAAAAGTCTATTTTATTCACTTCATTTCAAAATGCTTGTTAAAATAAGGAAATATAGACTCGTTACTGTAACTCATTTGATTACAAATGATATTTCACACCTCTATTTGGAAGAAAGTTCGAAGCAGTGATTAATGCACAGAAATAAAGTATGATTGAAAGATACATGACATAAACTAGAACTGAAAAATTTCCGAAGAAACAAATTTACGAAATGTTTAGAATATTCACTCAGAAATATTTATCAAATCAAGGATATATGGACGAATGATTGTTATTCTTTATAACTACAAATTATATTCTTACTTTTTACACTGTCTTTTAAAACACTAAGGAGAAATGTAACGAAATATCATAAAATAAAGTATTATTGAAAATTAATGACATAAACTGTAACTGAAAAATTTCCATAGAAACATAATTATCGAAATGTCTATTATATTTATTCCGAAATATTCACCGAATCAAGGATATATGGACCAGTTATTGTTATTCTATTTAATTACAAATTATATTTTACACCTTTCTCTCTAAAACAGTAGCGAGTTATGCAATGAAAAATTATCACACACAATATGATTGAAAGATACATGACATAAAAACGTGACTGAAAAAATTGCGTCGTATGATATTTTACTGCTCCATTTGAAAACAAATTCCAACTAGTGAGTAATGCAACAAAATATAAAATAAAGTATGATTGAAAGATACATGACATAAAATGCAACTAAAAAATTTCCGTAGATACAGAATTATGGAAATGTCTATTATATTTATTCCGAAATATTCATCGAATCAAGGATATATATATATATATATATATATATATATATATATATATATATATATATATATATATATATATATATATACCAGTTAATGTTATTATTTTAAATAACAAATTATATTTTACACCTTTCTTTCTAAAAAAGTAGCGAGTTATGCAACGTAAAATTATCATACACAGTGTGATTGAAAGATACATGACATAAACTGTAACTGAAGAATTATGGAAATGTCAATTACGTTTATTCCGAAATATTCATCGAATCAATGATATATAGACCAGTTATTGTTATTCATTTAATTACAAATTATACTTTGCACCTTTCCTTTTAAAAATCCTAGCGAATTTTGCAATGAAAAATCATCATACACAGTATGCTTGAAAGATACATGACAAACTGTAACTGAAAAATTTCTGTAGAAACAGAATTACGGAAATGTCTATTACATTTATTCCGAGTTATTCATCGAATAAAGAATATCTAGACCAGTTATTGTTATACATATTAATTAAAAATTGTATTTTACCCTTTTCTTTCTAAAAAAGTAGCGAGTTATTCAACGAAAAATTATCACACACAATATGATTGAAAGATACATGACATAAATTGTGACCGAAAAATTTGCGTCGAATGATTAACGGAGCATTAGAGAAACTGCCTTAATGAATCAAAAAAAATATAAAAATACTAAAAAATTACTCCATTGTAGATGGAGTATTTAAAGAGATTAAGTGCCTTCCGATAACTTGGACCGAAATCAATAGCGGTCCGGAACGAAGTTTATGCCTTTCCATCACTTATTCAATCCCAAGAGAAAGAATAAAGATTGGATTTCTCCACTAACATAATTTATGAAAACGGGTTCAATATGCTGCAAACAAAATGATTCGAATTGTTTCCGTCATTTCGTCGTTAATCAAGGGCAGGCCTGCGTGACGGAATGGTGGTGAAAAATGTACCTGTCGATGCGGCGAACAATCCAGAAGCAGTATTAATAAAAGCGTGCAGTAATGAAGTAGGAGAGTAGATGTATGTGCTGACAAATAATCAAATGACAAAGTAAGTACGGGAATAATAATATACTCCAACAAAGAAAAGTTCTGCCTCGGAACGGAAATGAAAAGAAATAGAGATTAATATATCGGTCAGTTGCTCGCTAAATAATGGATTGAACAGAATGTTTGGTTTTCATAATACCAGGGATTTTACGTAGGTTACAAGATATATATATATATGTATATATATTAACATATTTACATCGTTTGTCAGGATAAATATTACCTCTTTTAAATGATTTCTCGACATCGTTGGGGAAAAGATAAGTGAAATAGGAGGTATTGTTTCTGTAATCATGATGTTCCAAATTTGTTAAATAATTAAAGCTTTTCTATTGTTAAATTATGAAGAAAATCATAAGACAGCTTCAGATGGTATATATATCTACCCTATATATAAAACTTAATGAGCTAAAATATTTAAATTTTTCTCTTATGCTTTTAAATAACGAAAAATTCTCTTAAATATTTCATTATTTATTTCATAAGGCATGATTGAGATAATAATATATATATATGTATGAGAGAGAGAGAGACAGAGAGAGAGAGAGAGAGAGAGACAGAGACAGAGACAGAGACAGAGAGAGAGAGAGAGAGAGAGAGAGAGAGAGAGAGAGTTAGTTATTATTTTACACTCACTCACTCCCCTACCCCCCCCCCCCTCTCTCTCTCTCTCTCTCTCACACACACACACACACACACACACACACACATATATATATATATATATATATATATATGCTTGTGTGTGTACCTATTTGTTTAACTTTACTTATATATATAAAACAGTTCCGTAACTGACTGACTCACTGACTCACATACAACGCACAGACCAAACCGCTGGACCAAAAGGGCTGAAATTTTGCATGGCGATTCTTCTTATAGTGTAGGGGTGCACTAAGAAAGATTTTTGAAAAATTCTTAATAGATTTTTTAAAATTAAATTTTTAAGCTGTTTTTGTAACTTTTTTAAAATTTGCATTTAAAATAATAATTTGAGGGTTATAAAATTTATATCACAAGAAAGATCATAAAAATTCCTCTAAAATGAAATCTTTTTCGAATCTTTACCTCCATGTTCTGATTTTTGGTGAATTTTTAAAGATTCATTTTTAGAATTTAATTTATTAAATGCTGATCACGTGATTTCTTTTTCTGATACTTTCAATAAATTTATCGTCACGTGCATAACAACTAAATAGATAAAAAAGATTTTTATTTTCTTGCTAATCCGGCAGACGATTGGACATTATCCAAAAAAATATTAAAATACATTAAAATATATGATCCTCAAACTGTACTATATTAACTGTACTATATTCTTTAGTATGTCCTATTAGATTTAATTTGAATATTTTCTTCTGCAATTATTTTATCTATAAAAATATCCCTAACGATATTTTTATAAATATATATTTGGTTTTTTCTTACATTAGTTGTATACATTGATCGTCGTATTTATTATATATATATATATATATATATATATTTATTTATTTTATTTCATTTTTTTGGCATTAATTGCATACATTGACCGTTGTATTTAATTTGAATGTACTCCGTAGCGAAGTGCGGGTTTTCAGCTAGTATAAATATATAAATCAAAATCCAGAAGACATAGAAATTACCTAAAAATCTCGAAAATTTGATAACGCCGTTACAACCTGTGAGTACAGAATTGTAACGATAAATGAAATACAGTGAAATAAGTAAAATGAAAGCAATTCTTAAGGTAGGAGTTAAACCGGGAAAAAAGCAAAATGCTGTGTGCAGCTAAGGAGTCAAATAATAAAGAATTCAATATCCAAATCACCACTCGCTTCCTCCTTTTTCTATATTACGCCTTATGGTTTGGCTCGAATTTCATATTTAAGTATCGTGATCGATTCTTTTTCACAACTATGAAGAACCTATCGGTCTTTTGTATAATCACGCGTCGAGAAAAGTATTCGGGTTTCTCATCAAAATATCTCACAGTGAGAGAAGGAGAGAGAGGGGTGAAAATGCATGAATAGTGATGAAAATGTACGACATAAAATTCCAGTTTTAGAATATTTATCAGACAATGCGTGAATATTTCGTATTTTTCTCACATTTTTTTCATTAACTTTGATTACTTTCTCTTACACTCTTCAGGTTGTTAGGTAGGGCATTGTAAACACGAAATGCTGCTTCACATCAAGATAGCTACCTATTTCAGGGTGTAATTTTTCTGGGTGGCGAATTTATCTATTTTGGATATCCCACTTTTGTATCTTAAATATACTTTCGTACGATTCTAGTTATATTTACTTTTTTGTAATATACCTAAAACAACATTTAATTTTTACAGTGTGGTATCCTCTCAATTCAACTACAACCTATGGAGAATATTATTTCGATGATTGTCGTCTTGGAATGAGATATATTTTTAAATCGTTCTCCACAATACAGAAAGAAAATTTTGACTCCTGTATTATTCATATTAGATATTTTGTCCACAAAAGGAAATTATTTGTCATTGAAATACAGAAAACCTCATTTTTACGTCGAATGATTGAAATTATAAATATTATTGGAGTTCCTTTTAAAGAATGAAAAAGATACCCGAATAATTCAAATTTTAAACATTATGGGCGTTCTTTTAAATAATGTTAAAGATACCCGAATAATTCAAATTTTAAACATTGTTGACGTTTCTTTCAAATAATGAAAAAGATACCCGAATAATTCACATTAAAAACATTGGCGTATCTTTTATAGAATGAAAGGATACTCGAACAATTCAAATTATAAATATTATTGGCGTTCATTTTAGAGAATGAAAAACATACCCGAATAATTCAAATTTTAAACATTATTGGCGTTCCATTTAAGGAATGAAAAATATACAAGAATAATTCAAATTTTAAATATTATTGGTGTTCCTTTTAAAGAAAGAAAAAGATACCCGAATAATTCAAATTTTGAATAATATTGGCTTTCCTTTTAAAGAATGAAAAGGTACCCGAATCATTCAAATTTTAAATATTATTTGCGTTCATTTTAAAGATTGAAAATCATTCCCGAATAATTCAGATTTTTAAGTATTATTAACCTTTTTTTCAAATAATGAAAAAGATACCTGAATAATTCAAATTAAAAACATTGGCGTATCTTTTAAAGAATGAAAATGATACCCGAGTAATTCAAATAATAAACATTATTGGTGTTTCTTTTAAAGAATGAAAGAGAGCCTCGAATAAAAAATTTATTGTTCTATTACAGGACACATTAAAAAAAACTATAGTCAACGATCACTGGAAAAATGTTGTCCGTAGATAATGTTCTCCATATTGAGCTGCACAAATCTAATATGTCTACTATACAACAACCGTAACAAATACAGTTGTTTGATTCATAAGTAAATGAATTGAGAAATAAAACAATACCACTTCCTTTTAGAAACGTCTCTTCAAATACAAAAAAACCCTTTTTTCTCCGAATAATTCAAATATTAAAATATTATTGGTATTTCTTTAAGAAAAATGAAAAAAATACCAAAGTTAAAAAAAAAAGTCTTTGCCCATTACGGAATATAATTTATAAAAAAAAACCTTTAAAACCAAGTCGACAATCAATGGAAATACTTTCAGCACAGCTTAATATTGAGCAGAGTGAATCCAGTATTCAGTCTTAAATTGCGACTCCAACCTTACAAGAAGCATCAGTGTGAAATAATACATAAGGAAGCAAAGCCGATAAATAATTTTTCCCTCTCGCAATTTAAGAAATGAAGAGGGAACGCTTAAAGTCGAATTTGGTTTCTCACATCCTGCAAAAATTCCATCCCATCCCGGGTATCCTTTCACGATAGCCGTCGGAATAGAAAATCTTCTTTCCGTGATTGAAGAAAAGGCAAAAGGAAGCGGAGATAACCACCGACTCCCATACAGAAATCGTCCTTCCATTGGCATTGGATGTCCCACAAAATGGGACTCTAATCCTCCGCGGGACCTTTTTCACATCCTGTTCCGCTTCTTACGAAGAATCCGGATCTATTGGCCTCCTTTTAATGGATGTCAGGTTCTTATCGTTTCAGTCTCTTGGGGGGAGATTTTGTTTTATCCTTCTACTTCTTGACAGAAAGAAATCATCTAAAGACCTGGTGTTTAATGATTTTGCTTTGAAAATCGGCCTTTACAAACATTCGGGATTTCTATGGGGGGAAAAATGCGAGTTTGTTTGCGAAATCTCGCAGATAAAATATTGGTTTATAATATGTTTTTGAAACGTATTCTTGAGTTTGAAAAATTATTCTCCTTATATATTTAAGAATAGTGTTATTTTGATAGAACTTTGAGATATTCTTGGCCTTTAGCTTACAGGGACCATTTTTCCGATTCCCTCTTTACAACGGGAAATTTCATTCCCCCTTTGTAAGGACGGCCATTAAGTGGGTTATACATACATATATATATATATATATATATATATATATATATATATATATATATATATATATATATATATATATATATATATATATATATACATATATATATATATATATGAATATATATATATATATATATATATATATATATATATATTAAATTTCAAAATTATCTAACCTGTTTACATAAATCTGTTTTTAATAACATTATTGTAAATCAGTTAGTTAGTATAAATAGGCTATGTTCTAAAGACAATAGGATTAAGCATATTTTAGGCTTGAAAGCTGTGCTAACACGGAATAATTACCCCGAAAGTCTATCCAAAAACATAATTGGTTGTTTTTGTTTTAATGAATAGTTTGTTCTGTTGCATTCAATAAGTTAAACAAAACAATAAGATAAAATAGAAAAAATAACTACTAAAAATAAAAAATAAAATAAAAATCATAAGTAAAAATAATAATAAAAATAACTCTTAGTAATATTAATTAAAAACTATATTATTAAGGGTATAATAGTTCTAAAATTTGGTAACCATAGTAAGTCTGTAACTGAGAATCCACTACCTCCATGGTTGCAAGTTTTGTGACGTCAGTCATCTTGCGGTTACATGTTCTTAACTTCCACTCTGTCTAGCGCCAGACTTGGTGTTCTTTGGTAAAGTACTATTATTCAATTTTTAATCAATTCTTCTATTTTTCATGGATTGTACGGTGTCTGAGTGTGTTTATTGTATAGATCATACTCATCGGAAAGAATCCATTGGTTTTTAGGCAGCATTGACACCGCTGATGAAGAAATGCTGTCAAAAACCTCTTTCAAACTTTTCTTTTCATGTTATTTGTTCCTGGCTGCAAGTAGCTTTAGAGCTATTACTAGTTTTCTCTATCATCTATTTATTTTATATATATATATATATATATATTCCTTCTTGCCCTAATTCTTGGGATACTTGCTATCCCATCCCGTAAGGAAAAGGTTAAAACAACGGAATAAATTATTTTTTTACAGTTGATAACAATACACTTGACATACTCTAAAGTATTGGGTCATCCCATATGTCAATGATTCTGGTCCGGCGGACCAGCAACATTCCGCGGAAATATTTGACCGGTCCTCGGAGATTTTTACCTATCCACGTTAAAAAATTGTTCTTGTTCAAAAAATAACAATAAACTATATTTTTTACGTTAATGCCATAATTTTAGGATCTACAATCCATAATTTTGTCTTTGAAGGTTGGCAACACAGGAGTGTGCTCACATTTGTAACTTGTTGCGTCTGGCATTTTTTTTTAGTGCTCACAGCAGAGAAAGGGTTGCAATAATAATATGACGATAATCTTTATATATAAAAGGCAAAGTCTGTGTGTGTGTGACCGAGTTTTTGTCTGCTCGCGGCACGGCGCAAAGACGGCAGGTCGGACAGTCTTGAGATTCGACACGAAGATGCCCCCCGAGGTCTCATTATGCACCTCGAAGCCCTTTTTTCGATTTTTTAATTAGATTTTCCGTAATTAAATATTTAGTCGCGATTTGGAGCTCCCGGACGAGTAAAAGCTCCGTAAATCCTAACGTATCCGTCCAAGAATTTTTTTTTTCGGACTAGCCTATATGGGAAAGATGACACTATTCGGAAATCACAATTAAAATTGTCTGTCTTAATTTATCGATTAATTGTGATTTTTTTTCGATCGCCTGTACGCACCCGTTTTTCGGAAAAAAACGCGATTTTGGCCGCGACCCTTTTTTCCAAATTGTCGAATCTATACGTAAATGTCGTTACTTTTTTACGAAATTTTTATCTCAGAGACCCTAGACATCACAGTTTCGAAATCCAGAACCAAAATTAATTTACAAATTGTAGTTATTTTTTAATAATTTATTTTATAATTCGGAAACTCTTGCGAGAAATCTCATTTTGGAGATTTCGTTCTTCATTTCCGGACGAAGGTAAAACGGGGGAAAACAGGTTTTCGACGTCAAGCCGTTTTCGTCGGTCGTTTTCGACGTCAAGCAAGTGATGTGTTGGTGCGTTTGTTTTCTATGAGGAATTGGGTGGTTAAAGGAAATCGATTACTATTGCAGTGATAATCGATTAAAAAATCGCATTTAGTAATGCCGTAATTTTTTTGGCCAACACTTAGTTAATATCATATAATTTGTGGTGTGTTTGTGGAAAACGTTTTTCGTCTCGCTGACTGTTGTGGAAAGTTTTAAGTAATCCTATGTCAAAAATTTTGCCAAAATGTGCCAGAAAGGATTAAATTTATATGGGTAAAATAATGTATCGTGGTGAGGAAAAGGATGACAGCGACGCCCATTAACAAAGGGTTAAGGCTACTAAAAAATTGGTAATTACATTACCCGAGCAACGCCGGGACGGGTACAGCTAGTAAAAAATAAATGTAGAAATCGGCTTTCGGTTGTTTCAACGCTCCGACTTGGTTTGACTAATTTAGAACCCATAATTGAAAAGTTGATTGAAGAAGATCGGCTGCAATCTTCTCTTTAACATAATATGCCAAGTAAACAAAAGTTATAGATATTTAATTTTGTAGTAATCAGAGAACTGATTTTTTTTTGTTCTGTTTCTATGTGCAATGATTTTGTGATTATTTTTTATAATTTTCTGTGATTTTTCTCAAAGGTTTATTTATTTATATATCGCGCAATCCTTTCAACAACGTCATATTTCCAAAATCGGCATTTTTTAGTTATGATTAATTTCAGAATTCCCTGAAAGAGTAGTATATTCCTGGAAGATCGTCACCGCTAAATATTTAGCCAGTAGAGAGCAAAATTAAAATTTATTTTCAATATATTTCAATGTGCTTTTAAACTTTCAAATCACTCTCCTGAAAAATCTTGTTTTTTGAGATATGCGTTGTTAAAAGGAGTGAGCGATATAATAATTTCAATAATTACTTATCTTCCCATTTGAATATTATTGGAAGAAAATTATAATAAAAATGTTACAATTAACTTATGTAGTAGTTCTTTAGTACCTAGTAAAGTTTAAAAAAAAAAAAAAAAACCCCACTGGTCCTCGAAATGTTTTCAAAAATTTTACCTGTCCGAGGGATAAAAAAGTTCGAAAAACGTTGTCATAAGTTATGCAGTTTTTTCTTATAGGTCAAAATGAAAAATGCAATGTTTTAGATTGCTTCATAATGTGATCGTACAATCTGTATGGCTTTTTGGTTAACATCGCATACCAATAACCTTGAATCGAGTACCAGCAAAATAAATCTAATAATTAATACAGATTATAAGATCACACAATACGAGTAAAACATTGCAACATTTAATTTGACCAATAAGAAAAAAGACCGCATTTCTTAAGGGATGACCCAATTTATTGAAGGTCATGCAGGACAGAGATGCATAAAAAACAAAATGTGGTCCCGTAAATTAGTAATTTTAATAAATAGATTTATTCATACCTTGAGGGGTTATTCAGATGGCCTTACCTAATAGTATTCATTATTAAGAAAAAATAAGTAACTTTATTAAAAATATCCTTTTGTAAAATTTATCTAAAACTAGTTGGTTCCCGTCAAAACATGACGGCTAGATAGTAAATAAATGTACAAATACACAAATTATACTCAACAAATCATTTCCAAATGTTGAAAATCGTAATAATGCGAAGAAAAAAATTAATGTGTTTAAGCGGCATCGTGCTTAGTGAGTATCTAAAGCCAGATTTAAAAATGTCACTGAGCATGCGAGGAAAGTAATTTTTTTAAAATTGTAAATTATCACTAATTAAATAGCGCGAAATAAACAATTTCCATCAGGTTTAATCTTATATTTCACAAATTTAATTATCATAAAAATAAAAACAGGAGAGAGAGATCTAGAGAGACTTCTCGGAATAAACGTGTTTATCATAAAAACATGTCACTAACCAATCGCAGAAACAGTGAGTTTCTAAAGACAGATTTAAATATCCCACTGAGCATGCGCAGAAATCAATTTTCAAATGTAAATTATCGTTAATTAATAGAAAATACGTTTACAAGAACAAATTTGACAAATCTACAGATTACAATCTTTCGTTTAAGACCAAATTGAAGTAAATCAATGCAGTAGTTTTCTCTCACGGACTGCTCAAAAAGTCGGCTTAGCAACTTAAATATATAGATTATTCAAATTATGCAGCCGACATATTGTACTTTTTTAAACATATATTCTTAACATCTTAAGCTTGACAGATATTCTGACTGATACAAATATTAAAAAAATAATTGGACATGTTACAGTTTTTGATTATGTCATTATAGCATATTATTTTTACTCTTGGTTGAGACTCAAAATTCAGTGATATTTATTTTAATTTTTTTATTACTCTATATAAATTTTGTATTTGTAAGAAAAATATATATTCTACTCCTATAATGTACTTGTTTAATTAACCCTTGTGAAGCAAATGTTGACCTTAAAGATTTCAGCGAATTACATTATTGGTTGATTGGTTAGTTAATTTTTTTAATTTAGAAACACATACATTAAAAATAAAGAATGTTTTCTGAAAATCTTTTGTACCGTTTAATTAGTTGAAAACATCAAACGTAGGAAAATTTTTGGGATTCCGTTTCTCATTGAGGATCCAGATTTAACTTTAAATATTTACAGTATAATTTATGGAAATTTAGGTGTATTTCATGTCTGCCGTGAATAGTTTGGTATCTCAATTTCGGATGCATATACTGTAGAATATTTTAAATGAATATATTAAAGTTTAGTCTTTTTATACCCTTTTAGTGGAGATAACAATTAGCATTTGGCACACTTTAATATAGAGATGGAAATGAAGGCGTGTGAGGCTAAAAAGCATTGCCATCAGTAATATAAATGCAGTATTACTCCCGTATAAAGCTAGTAATGTGTTCCGAATTGTATGAAATCGCGTTGTAGAAATTCGCTTTATACGAATTTTTCCCCGTACAACGCGAAAGATGTTGATCGCAAAAATGTATGAAATGAGATGCATATCTAAAATAAATAATGTGTTTTAAATTCAAACAAATGCAAAAACAATATTTATGCGCAAGAATTATTCTGTAATAAAAAGTTACATGCAATACATGTTTTAATATGACAACGGGATATAAAAATACTAAGTCCAAATCGTTAAAATCCGTGTTACATAGAAAACCATTGTATTACATGGTTTAAGAGGTAAATTGCAGCGTTTCATTTTATAGTGTGTTATACTTAAGGTTGCTGTTTTCTAACCCTATTGGATTTGCTCACCTCAATGTTATCCTATGGAGAAAATGAGTCCAAGGATTGCCGACTTGGATTGAAAGATTTTAACGTAGGATTACGTTCCACAATAACGGTCGTTCGGAGAGAGAAAAATTGTCCTGAGTCGCGAGATATAATTTTGGCACCGTGCCAAACCCAGTAGCAGTAAACAGTTAAATAGAAAAGTACCAAAATACGTTAAAAAATTTAAGCAAAGGATAAGTAATCCTACATTAATAACCCGCGGTAGTTTCGTTAGAGGAAACTATCTGAAATATTTTTTTTAAATTGTACTCCGTAATAGAGAAACAAAATTTACACCTTGGGAGATTTTTCGGTGTTTGTTAATGCAAAAACTATTTTTAAATTATTCGGGGAAAAATATGATATAGTGTGTTAGAAACGCTCCAAAATTCTTTTGGTGGACGAAATTTACAAAACGAATCCTGTTGCAAGGTGCAAAAAAATTCAGGCCAACTAAAAATACCATTTTTATTGGATTACCACCATTTATGTAGCTGTAAATAGTAGTCACATATTCTCCATAGGGTGACACCGAGGAAAGATAATCCAATAGAGTTGGTACACAGCAGGCTTAAATGGTAGCATTTTTTGTAAAGCGTTGCATGAAATCGCTTTGCAAGAACTCACGTTATACGAAAGTCTACTGTATCCTGTAAAAATACATATTTTGCATTCAAAACATTTCCTTAACACTATTTAGTTCAATTTAATTTTTCAGTTAAAATATCTCGCACGAAAATATCAATATTCATAGCCTAAAATGTACAATAAATAACAATATTATTTCTTAAGGGAAAATCTCTTCTGTGTTTTATGAGTATCAGATGTACATTAATGAAATGAGGAAGTAATAAGTAATTTTAAAGCTGAGTATAAACTTTTCACTGATATTTTCTCGGGACGTAATTGCAAATTCTTAAACCTAGAATATAATGAACTAATTCGGAAAGCAATATCCGCTTTTGCGGGTGTATACTTTGGTCATTAAGACGCAATTTTCTTTAATGATAATGATCATTCAGACGGATGCACTTCACTAAGAAAAATGGATTTTATCTTTATTCTGCATCAATAAGTTCATTTTAGCCGACGATCCTTTCATTACTTTCTATCGAGGTCCTACATTGATTGCCTGCAATTAATCATACCTACGATGATCATAATTTGAAATTTAAATTCGCTTTCACTGACTTTAGCCGGCTATTTCCACACAAGGATGAGTATAAAGTGTACATGGAAATTATATTTTTGCGCAGTGTCTAGAAGTGCGCAGCCTGAAGCCCTTTCGCTCTATCCCTTTAAAATTGACTTGTTAACAATAATCTCCGACATTACTAACATCGACCAATATTGTAAATTTTAACCAATATTAAAAAATATTGGTTAAAATTTACAACATTTGAATCAATATTGAAAAATATTGGTTCAAATATTGTACAATATTTGAACCAATAATGTAAATTTTATGCAGTATTGGTTCAAATTTTGAACCAATATTGTATAAAAATTTTCAACAATATTGAACAATATTGTAAATTTTATATCGAAATCATTAATTTATAACAGTGGTCAAACGGCGGTTCTTTGGGGGTACTTGATTCAATGATCAATTTTTTTGATAATTTATACAAGAATGTCTTATAAATAGCTGTCTGAGTTTATTTTTTTATAATATATATATATATATATATATATATATATATATATATATATATATATATATATGTGACACAGATTACACACGGACCAGGTTTGGTTTGGTTTGGAGCGCTGCGCTCAATTTTTGCTACACAAAGGCTAATTTGACCGGGACCTACTGCTTAGAGCCGATTTCGTACGGCTACAAATGTCCATGCCAAGAGTGGGATTCGAACCTGCAGACTCTGGTACCCAATGCCAGCGCCCTAGCCATTCGGCCATCAGACAAAAACTGAACCTAAAGGGCTAAAATTTCGCATGCCGATTCTTCCTATAATGTAGGGGTGCACTAAGAAATATTTTTGAAAAGTTCTTCTTAGATTTTTTTTTAAATTGAAGGATGTTACAAACACAGCTTGAAAATTTAAAGTTTGAATTTAAAATGTTAATGTGAGAGTACTAAAATTTATATCACGAGAAGTATCATAAAAATTCCTTTAAAATGAAATTTTTTTCGAATCTTACCTCCATTTTCTGATTTTTGGGGAATTTTTAAAGATTCATTTTTAGAATTTAATTTATTAAATGCTGATCACGTGGTTTCTTTTCTTTTTGTGATACTTTAAATTAGTTTTGCGCCACGTGCATAACAACGAAATAAATTGACAAAAAAATATTAAAATACGGTAAAAGATAAAATTTAACCACTACTCTAATTGAGATGGAAGTTTTTTAAGAATTTAATTCAAATTAGTATGTTTTATGGATATTAAACATACAAATTATTGCATACACTGACCGTTGTATTTTATTTGAATGTACTCCTTAGCGAAGCACGGGTATTCAGCTAGATTTTTTTTTTATAAAATTACTTTTCTTATTTCTTACCTGAATTGCTGCGAACTGCACCACTCAATGCAAGACAAAATCTTGCATTTATGTTGCTTCAGCGCTAGTTGCAAATTTCTGTTAATTTTTTCGACAGTTAGTGTCATCAATTTCTTTACGTAATTTGATTTTTTTTTCTTGGGTACTCAATATGTATGCCATATTTAAATAGTTTGGCATATTATTAAAAGAAAAATCATTAGTAAATCTAGTAAATAATTTATAAATGTTAATTTTTCGAACATCTGGAATGACATATTTATAAAAGTGATTATTAATATCTCGATGATCTCAATTCGGATCTCTCGATCTAGTGATCTCGATTGATATATTTATAATATGTCATTCGAGAATGACATATTTATAAAAGTGTAAATAAATAGAAAAGAACAACACTTAAAGTTTCTTTCATAGCAAACAACCTTTTTCAGCTTTTGGCTCTACAAATTATGCAAATATTCGCAAATGTTTCTTAATACTGTTTATCTTAGCTTACCTCTGCGCTCTAATAAGTTCAAATAACTTTAAAATCTGCGAACGAAATTGCAAAATTTGGCGATTCTAAATCCAATTTAACTAATGAAATAAAAGCAAAATTTTGAATTCCTTTTTACCAGTATTGACGTTCATTCAGAACCATAACATGAAGATTACAGCTTAGAAAAATTTAATCGGAAATATAATTCACGAGCATTCGAAAAAAATCAATGAAATCACTTCTAAAAAAATAAACGCGTCTAACGTAATCTAAAAATGCAATATTATACCATTTAAGCACTCAGTTCTTTGAACACTTAACATTTTCGATCAGTTCCTGGAAGGTTAAGTCTGTTTTAAACCTCTTCGATTCAGCGGTTTTTTCTTTACACCACGTAGCCTTCCTATGTACCTTTTAAACGCTATTTAAAAGTAGAGCACTCTATAAAATAAGCTTTTATAATTAACTTTTCTGAAAGATGCGTGAATAATTTGTTTTTTTTAATCACGGGAATTCTGATCAACATGAAAACGCCCACTAAATTCTGATCTTATCGATAAAATAATATACAAGCAATTCTAATGTTAATCGCTTACATTATTTTGGTTCTCATATCACGGTCTTTATTTAAAAGTATTTTATAATATGGTTACTTTTATACCAACTCTACAACTTTTTAGATTTTTAGACTTTTTTATAAATATATTTTTTTACATTAACTGTATACATTGATCGTAGTATTTATTTTATATATATATATATATATATATATATATATATATATATATATATATATATATATATATATATATATATATATATATATATATATATATATATATATATATATATATTTATTTCCTTTGACATTAATTGCATACATTGACCGTTGTATTTAATTTGAATGTACTCCGTAGCGAAGTTCGGGTTTTCAGCTAGTTTCCGAATAAAATTTTTAACGAAAAATACATTTATCAAGCCATACCCCACTTTTTTAGATCCGTAACACAATCTGCTTACTATAGTTTTTTTAGCTGTATTACAAAGTTATCTTTGAGTAATACTAAGAATTTTATAAATTTCCAAGAGTTTTATGTATGTCCATATGTTTTATTTCTCAATATTTAATTTAAAATGGATATTCATTTTTATAATTTTTAGGTAGCTCCGAAATAGTGTATGCATATGCCTAAAGGACCCAATACTACAGAAATTGAGGTTTTAAGATATTTGAAACAATTGAGAAT
This sequence comes from Dolomedes plantarius, assembly GCA_907164885.2. Taxonomy (NCBI): domain Eukaryota; kingdom Metazoa; phylum Arthropoda; class Arachnida; order Araneae; family Dolomedidae; genus Dolomedes; species Dolomedes plantarius. The sequence continues at coordinate 43,066,896 of OU015496.1, forward strand.
TACTTTTATACTTTCGTTAGACAAAAATTGCTGCTTTAGGTATATTTCCTTTGACAGTATCAAATCCTTCTTTCAGATCCTTCTGAAAAGTATCAAAAGAGAGCTCAAGTTCGTGTCAATATCTTTAATTGCCTCCATATAACGCAATGCAAGATAAAATATTTTCTATATACTGTGAAAAGTAGCCATTAAAAGTTGTTCAGAAATCCGTGAAACATCGATAAAATTATACTTAACAATTATTTTAAAAAAAGAAAGGTATTTCTGTCATGTAATATATTGGCATCTGGTATAGACAATTTACTCATCATCAGATCCATATGAAAGGTTTATAAACAGGAAGAGGAAAATGTTTATTTTAGGTTTCCTCAGAATATAAATATAACCGCGTAACGTAATATTTGCTTATAATAATGGATGTAGTGAAAATTAACCGCTCCCTTTAAGTCACGTTTACCTTATATGATTATTTTCCAGTGTAATATTATTCTTGCTTTCCTACCTCTGGTGATATGCAAATAAATAATTATTTGAATCCTTTACCGTATTCGTTAAACGTAAAAATTAGTAAAAGTGTATTTTCGAATATATCTCGCCTCTGTGACAGTTATATAATTTATCTTTCAAGTAATTAATGGTTTTGAATACATAAAACCATATACTTATGTATGGGTGTGTACGTACACACATACATATACTTATGAATGGGTGTACGTACACACACAAAATAATATATAAACTGTTCATGGCTTTAATACTATTTACAGAAAAAAAGCAAATACAGTATTTCGTTAAAGCTCTCCGCTTCTGGTTGTATTCGGTAAGAAAACACATTTTGTAAGCACATAGGATAAAATGAAGATTTAAGTACAAATGCCAACCTTACATCCTAAAAGGAGCTTGTTAAGTGTTTATTCAGCCTGATTTAAAAGGCACTTCATCTCCAAAACAACAGCTGCCGTTGAAACGAACACATTAGCATCGAACACGGATACGGATGGCTAGACGTCTTCGCAGACGAAATCGGAAAATGGGGACATAAACACAGACTGAGTCGGCGTGTGAGAGGCTGGGGGGGTCTTTTTAGACGCACCGCTAACTATGTTGACCGCAGTGAAACGAGTGTCGCAGGATATTAATCTTGGCACGTGCGGAAAAAAGACTTATTCCACGACGAAGGTTGAAATATAACAGGGGGATCGGGTCGTGATGCCTGTAGTGGGAAGGACTGATTGAATGCATGATATACGAAAAGACGGTAAGTTCCTCGTCATGTCTGCGATGGTGTTTTTCATCTTGCAACAGATATTCAATGTTTTGCGATGAATCGTACATATGTTCTTAGAAAAGAACAAACAGTTTTGTCAAACAAACATTCGTGTCAGAATTAGATGAGATAAATGGACAGATTTCACTCAGGGCTAAAATAATCATTTACTCAGGGCTAACTTTCCGTCTGCTCTGAGACTTATGCTTACTCCACACCAACGGTGACAGCAGCGAAAGACAGACACATTTTGCCACCTGTCTCTGTGGCTGTCATAAAGGCATTCACACCGGAGACGGGGAGAAGAGACATTTTATTTGCGCATGCGCATGATCTTATCTTTCTATTCTGATTGGCTGTCGAGCATGGCGGCAGAGACAAAAGTTGAACTTTTTGCAGCTTGAAACCGCAGAGACCAGAGACGGAGACGAACCGGGGAGTGAAAATTTGTAATACGCATGCGCAATAACGAAGATACATGATTTTCGTCTCCGTCGCCGTTGGTATGGAGTAAGCATAAGGTTTTTTTTGTCGTTTAGAGTTCAACAGTTAATAAATGGAATAAAAAGTTACAGAGCTAAAATTTGTGATATCCTATCTCCTATGGTATCTGTAAATGGTAACCTGTGGCATCAGACATATATATATATATATATATATATATATATATATTGATGATATCTTACTTTTGGCGTTACCATGATTATTTTGGCTACCAGGGGTAAGGTTCTTTCCAGGCAACAGATCATTTGGTCCCCTTTATAATTCAACATGGCAGTATTCGAGACATAACCCCTCTTTCCCAGTCTCCATACCTTTATTCATTTAATAGAGGAAATCCTTTCCAGTAAGATTTTGGTTTTTATTAATATTCTCTTATTGATTTATTTCTGGAAGGAAAAGAAAATGCGATATCATAGCAGTGAATATTTAACAATTATACTTCGTACACGTGATTTTTGTGCGAATGGAAGATTAATTTGGTTCTTTTGTCCCATGAATAGTACATCTGCTTATTGTATTAGAGTAATATGAGTTATAGGGATTTTTAAATAATTTAAAAAATCACTTTCTGTTTCTAATTGTTACTAAATGTCTGTTTCTGTTACTAAATGATTCTGTTCTATAGTAAATGTTTCTGTTACTAAATGTTACTAATTTCATCTTTAAGCCTCACAAAAAGGTTGAAATTTACCGAACATGAATAATAAGAAGGTATAATTTTAAATTAAACTATTATTCTGTTTGTGTTTCTGCGTGTAGAGGGGGGAAAATGCAGAATCAGTTTTGATCTAGTTATAGATGCAAATTATAAAATATAATTGCTGAACATATGAACACAAATAGTTGATATTCAAACATAGCGTTCTGAATGAATGATCGAGGAATATATGCAACAATTGGGCAAATGCACGAATTTCGAATTGTGAAGTGAATAATCTCAAATGATTATGGCCCTGAGGTAATCTGAAAATTTGTAGTGCAAAGAGAAATGCATTGTCTGTGAGCTCCGCAAGAATACATTCGACAGCATAGTGATGAATAATACCGTGCATGTTTAACCGAACGTAGTTATATTATGGTTAGGACCAAGCAATTTCAAATATAAACTTCCAGTTATGTGTTTGTAATGGTTTAAGCATACTTAATCAATTTAGTGCAAGGTAAAGATAATCATTGTGCTGCAGTGTAATTTATACTTGTCTTTAATTAATCTTTTCTACTCTGGTGAGGGATTGCTATATTCAGTAAATGTTAGTGGTTTTATATTCACATGCACTTAGACACATGTATAATTAATTTCCCATATACTAACTAATATTTTCAATTAGACCATTTTTATTTTTGTCTGGGAATCAGTTATATCGTAATTTAAGTAATATCTAATTTTTATTCCTTTCGGTCTGAGTCTCGCTCCAGCCATGTAAATATGAGCTACTTTTCCCTTTCAGGTTATAATTTAAGGAAGTGATGTAATGGGGATTTTATATTATATATATATATATACGTCCGAGGTAAACTATCATATGTGCAAAATTCCAATTTTTCAGGACAGCTTTGTGATGGTTTCCCTCTCACCAGTATTTACATATGCGACAGTTTATAAGTCCATAGTTAACCCACCATCTTATTTTGCATATATGACAGTTTTCCTCAAAGAAGCTCCATCCAAAAAGAGTCACTTAAATAAAAATATCGGAAATGAAGAAAATTCCCTTACATACATAGTTTACCTCTTACGTACAGTTATTATATATATATATATATATATATATATATATATATATATATATATATATATATATATATATATAGATTGCAAAATTGCACCCGAAAGTAAAATTCAAAATAATGTAAGTCGCCCTTGGTATCAGAAGATATTCCACTTAAATACCATCAACCGGTCTTCGAAAGTCGTCTCGTAGTAGATTTGACCAAGAATTTTATGTTTCTTGTCCCTCATCGTCTAAATGTAGCGGTCTCATATTATACTTTAACGTATTTTTCCATAACTATATGCAGTAGAGTCTGAGAATATAAAATAGTATGAGGGAATGGCAATTGCTTAAAGGTAGTACTGAGTAAGACACGATTCGGATAGCTGTTTGTTGCATCATCTAGCAGGAAAAAAATGGTGCTCCGGAGTGGAAAATTTCAGTAATATCATAAAAATTCGTCATTGACACAAAGGCGTTAAAAATATTCAACAGCCAGTTTATTTCAAACCAGAAGTGAGAAATGCGTCTGGGCTTAATCCAAACCTTCAGTGCACCATCCGAATAAAGAATATACATGTCAAAATTGTAGAATCTTAAAAAGAGGGGTCGGGGGTTTTAGTCAACCATTTCATTTGAAATTAATACTGTCTAAAGAAAATGGAAATATTTTGCTTACAGTAATATTTTCCCTCGCTTTCCTTTCCTCTACAAAACTTTCAATGAAATGCAAAACCATCTTTCCCTTGCATGACTTTAAAATTACAGATGAAATAACCCTAATCCGTAATATGCAAAAATGCCCAAGATAAACTTTATTAAATTGTTATAGTCTTTTGAGTAGTTTCAAGCTGCATTGTCCCATCGGTAATAACACAAGTCCTTCCACAAGACACACAAAACGCATATTTACAATAGGAATAAACATGAAATGGAACTAGTCCCCTCGGAACCATTGAATTATAGTAACAACAGAGACTCGTTTCACACGCCTGATCTCTGTGTAATCTCTCTCTCTCTCTCTCCTCTTTTGGTGGCGGCGTTGCAATTTTCCCTTTACAAACAGAATAATTGCGTCACCATGAAATGTATACTAGAGATGTATTTTCTAGGATAGGTCAAAATAACGGATAGCAATAATTCTGTGTATATTGAGATATAACAGCTAAAATAGTTAAAATAAAAAGATTTTTTTCGAAATGTTTACCCGTATTTTAGAGAAAGCTATATACATACATACATATATATATATATATATATATATATATATATATATATATATATATATATATATATATATATATATATATATATATATATATATATATATATATATATATATACACACCTACATATCGATCACTCCTTTCAACAACGTCATATCTCAAAAAACAAGATTTTTCAGGATAGTGTTTCGAAAGTTTAAAAGTAAATTGAAATGTATTGAAAATAAATTTTAATTCTGCTCTCTAGCGGCTAAATATTGAGAAGTAAGATATGGCGATCTTGCAAGGACACACTACTCTTTCAGGGAATTCTGAAAACAAGCATAACTAAAAATCGCCTATTTTTGAGATATGACGTTGTTGAAAGGAGTGAGCAATATATACAATAAAATCACAAAAAGAGGGACAACATGTTTAAAACAGGCCAGTATGTTTAAAATTTGAATATGTTGTTAAGTAAAAGGTGCTGAACAATACTACATTATGCAAAATACTACATTATGCAAAATACTACATTATGCAAAATATAAGCTCATACCCTCCCACGCTGCAAGCTCTGGAAGGTTGGTATCAACATCAACCGTGCTTAGAAGGCTTCACGAAGGTGGTCTTTTTGCGAGGCGACCAGCCATTTGCGTCCCGCTCACGTAACGCCATAAGCGGGAACATTTGCAGTGGGCACGTCAACATGTCCACTGGACATGTGATCAATGGAGGGCTGTTCTCTTTATGAATGAGTCCAGGTTTACCCTCCAAAGAGATAGTAGGTGTATTTTGATTTAGAGAGAACCTGGAACTCGTTTTCATCCATCACACATCCGTGAAACAGATGCATACGGATCAGGCAGTGTCTGTGTTTGGAGTGGTATCTCTTTGGGTGGACGCACAGACCTCCATGTCTTTCCCCGTGAAAATGTGAATGCTCACACCTATAGAGATGACATTATTGATGCTTATGTGCGCCCTTATGCCGGGGAAATAGGTGAGCTTTTGTGCTACAGAACGATAACACGAGGCCTCACAGAGCTCGCATCGTGGAAGCTTATCTTGAGTAGGAAACAATTCAGCGCACAGAGTGGCCAGCTCGATCAACGGACCTCAATCCTATCGAGCATGTTTGGGATGCTTTAGGACGACGTGTAGCTCTCAATCCTCCTCTTAGGCCCTTAGCCAAGCTTTCAATTCCTTTGAAACAGCAATGGCTCTCAATTCCTACGGAACTCATAGACCGCATAATTGACAGCATCACACATCGCTGTATGTGCTGTATTGCTTCTCGGGTGGATCATACGCCATATTAAAGGTACTATTCCTATACCAAACAGACAAATCCGATTTGTTCATTGTATACATATGCTAGTTTCTGTAACATAATAATTGTCTGGGGATTTCTTTTTATACTATTTTATACCTACCTACGTGATGTATAATGTGTATAATTTTCATTAAATTCTTTGCGTAACTTTTCCAGTAATCGCTATTTTTGTGACTTTTCCTTACTTTTTGATACCAGTGTATATATATATATACCTACATATATATACCTACATATATATATGCACACATACATACATACATACATACATATATATATATATATACACACTCACACAGACAGTGAAACTTCTCTGGCCAGCCACCCTTCTCTAGGGCCGTATTTTGTTCAGAACCGATTCAAGATTCCATAAAGCCAATGTTATGGAATCCTACCTAATCGATAACTGCGTTCCAAATTGATCAAAAATAGTCTTTTTTTTCTTTATAAATTAGATCGTTTGAAATGCATACCTTAACTACTACTGATTTTCCTTTACAAATCCATTAGATTAAGAAAAATACCTACATGTTAATTTTTTGTCTTAGAGCAATTTCTAAGATGAATGACCGTCGAAATATATGTACTGAGTATTCTTACATCAACTATCTACTGTGAAACTACTGTAAGTATAAAATGATCACTAACTGGGGTTTGCGTGTATCATCGAGTCAGTATAGAAAGCAATAAATAGACCTTGTGCATACCATCAATTGTGCTTGTAATACGCCTATGTAATCCAGGTTTCATTATTTTAATCTACACATTTGAGTTACCATAAATTTTATGTATTAGGTGAATTTGGTTCAGTAAAAGCCCGAGCATAGGAGAAACATATGAATGAATAGAAAATAAGAGTTTCAGTTTTAAGGTTGTTTCAGAGCAGAATTGTGTGTCATAGGGTTACTGTGGTTGTTGATATTGGGCAACCTGTATATAATTTTCATTGAATCCACTACAGGATGACAACCGAGGAGATTAATTGAGAAGCATTTCACGCAGAATTAACAGTACTTATTTTGGCTTCAATTACTTTAATTACCAGGATTTCCGGAGTTGGTGAATGTGTAATTAAATGTCCCTACCTATCAAATGAATTAAATACCTCTTGGAATTAAACTGGATAGTCTCGTACACATATTTAAAAGGATATGATTATTACGTCTCAATGTTAACTTTTTCGAATGAACACTAATTTGTGTTGTCTAAGATAGCTGCTATTATAAGGAGTCAAAATTTTACAATATCTAATGAAAATTAAGTAACCAAATACACAGATTTTCAAAAGAGAGATCTTGTAATGAAATACAATTTCAACCTTTATATTTGTGATAACCACAGACAGCAGTATTGGAATTCATAGATTAAAATAATTTAAAGAGTATTATTTTTAAAGAGTAAAATATTTTCTTTTAAAATTTTAAAGACTAAAATAATTTCTCAATTTGTATTATGTAATTGCTTGGAGGAAACATATGTGAAAGCACTTAAAATGATTACATCTGCTGTTCGTGCATGATTCCTATAGGGAAAATATGCAATCTAAGCACAAAATTTGAATAAACTGCAAAATAAAATTTAGGCTACACATTAGGATTTTAGGGTAACCATTAACAGAATATCCATCTAGAATATTTTACGTAATCCTTTATAAAAAAATTACACTTTTTCTTAGTGTTTATCTTAAGAATAATTTGTAAAACTTCAATTCTCAAAAATAAATAATTTTCTTCAGTTATATTTTGAATAATTTAAGCGGTTTTGAGGTTGGCTCATGTATTTAATTGTACGTCTCTGATTATAATTTATGAAGTTTTCTCAAGGAGTATCACAAGATTAATTGGTTTAAACATCAGTTAAATAACGATAACAATCAAAAATGTAAGACTGGTTTAAAATATTAATAAATGTGAGAAGATGGTATTCAGGAATTTAGTATTTAAAGCATAAGAATTCCAAACAACTGGAGTAAACAAAAAGGAAAAAATATTCATATATTTCCCTTCACGGGAAAATTCCTGAATTTTATCTATTTCGACATATTACACTTTCTCCTAAGTAAAGCCTTCTGAAAAATCTTCTCTTCATACGAGTTTATGACTATAAAAATATAAATATCTTTTTAACTGTCCTGTGTTAAATATAATTTACTATAAGACTTTTAGTAATAAATTTCATTTATGCGCATAGAAGTTTGGAAAAATGATTTAAGACATGATATACAAAGGAAAAAAATTGTACCATACTAAATTAATTTTATTCTGTTGAAATTTCGCACAAAAGTTCGATCACTTAGTTAATTAAATTTTCTTACACTTACTGATATTGTACGTCATTCAAATACTACATATTATTTAAGTGAAAGAGTGTTGTTTAAAGTCACTGTTTTGATTGGGAGATTCCTTTTTTCCGTAATTAAGAGTGTAACGATTAAAAATATAAAATTATTTTTAATACATCTGTGTAAAATTTTCTTTATTAAATGACATTTAGTAAGAAATTTCAGTGCGTAGAAGTTTTCAAAAAAAATTATAAAACATACAGATTTATAAGTTAATATAAAAAATACCCCACTTTTTTTCATTTCATTCTAATGTAATATTGAAAATATTTTCGATCATTCAGTTAATTGGATTTTTTACACCTACTTATATATATATCAAGAAAACACGCCTTCCTAAATTACATTTAAAGCATATTCACATTTTAATAAAGTACACCCCTTTCTTCATATTGTAACCTAAAAATAATGTAAGTTAGAATTTATATTAGCCCTGCAGATCATTGAGTAGGTAGCTGTTTACATGATAGAGTTACGTTAGATGAGTCGTCGTAACTACAGGACTTCTGGCGTCCACGAACAGCAGAGCTGATGGCAATGAGAGTTAGACGCGAAGACAGAGAATTCTTCTGTTCAGGCAAATATTAAATGACTGTTTGGTGATCTTGACACCAGGGGGCCGAAATTACTTATTTTTTAATTGGGCGAAATTAGTCTCGTGGAGTTCACACGTCCACATCGTGGTTCTCCTGGCATTAACTAATTGCTAGATCACGCGCTTCCTATATCTGCGTTTTATTAAAAAGAAAGAATTTGAAAACATGACTTATTTAGTATATATAAATCTAATGAGTCCTTCGGTTCGGACCAGATATTATGGGGATGTTATTGAGTACAGATATTTCAGATGCCTGCTTAATGATCTACAGGGCTAATATAAATTATAACTTGCAATATTTTTAGGTTACAATTTGAAAAAAGAGTTGTATTTTATTAAAAGAAGAATGTGTTTTAAAAGTAATTTAGGAAGACGTGTTTCCTTGTTCTATCTCTATCTCTATATCTCTCTCTCTCTCTCTCTCTCTCTCTCTCTATATATATATATATATATATATATATATATATATATATATATATATATATATATATATAGAGAGAGAGAGAGAGATATATATATATATATATATATATATATATATATATATATATATATATATATATAGAGAGAGAGAGAGAGAGAGAGAGAGAGATATCTATATATATATATGTGTATATATATATATATATATATATATATCAGTGGAATATCGATCTATCGTTTTTCAAGGGACCGACTGAAATGAACGATAAATGAGGGAAAACGATACATGCGGAAACATAACAAAGCAATATGATCGTTGGGACTGGATAAATAAACGACACATACGGAAAAACGATAGATCTGAAAACGAGGGATTGAGATTCCACTGTATATATATATGAATTATTCTTGGAAGACGATGTGAAAAGTCTGTTATAAAGAAATGTTAGTTTATAAAAACAAATTGTATTGCATGCATTTTATACATGCCATCCCCTTCAAAATTTGTCACATATGGAATGATAATAAAATTGCATAGATTTTACTTTAATTATTTTTCATTTGATTTCTACAGTCTGAACCGGAAATATGCCTACTTGGATCTCTTTGGAAGTAATCCTGTTTCATTGGTAATACAAATGCAATATAAACTATATATTAATAATATTAGTAATACAGTAGATTCCGGTTAATCGGACCTCATCGGGACAAGATAATTTTGGTCCTAATAACCACTGGTCCGATTAAACGAACATGTCTTATGTTACAAGACGGATTCGGTCCGAAGGATTTGGTCCGAATGCGGATGGTCCGATTAACCGGAATCGACTGTTAAAGTAAACTACATATTAGTAATATAAGTAAGTATATATATAAGAAATCTTACTATTCAAAATTAATTTTTATTCAAGCGAAAGCATCTTTTTTAATCAATAGTTTTATTAACTTCTGCATGTTCCTTATTTATGTTTAATATAAAATATCGCTATCTATAAACTGCACAGGAAAATTTCTAAAATAATGTGATAACAGTGCGTAAATGGCTTTCGAATTCAGCAGGTTTTAAAGGACAGAAATGAAAAATGTATAGCTCTCGCCGCACCTGTCTGTTACTGTGGATGTTACTTATGCCCCCCAGGGCAGATAAATTTTAACCAGGTCAGTTGAAAGCTTCAGGGCGAACAGATGCGGCTCTTGTTTAGCCCAAGGCCACTGGGTACCATAAGGGTGGGAGACCGATTTTTTGCCCGTCGCCACAGGGGCGCCATCTGGTGGCTCATAGCCTAATCTCCCACCCCTACAAACCACACGGAAGGATTTCTCATTTTTAGATTTAACGTGCTGATTCACGTCTCAGACCCGAGAACATTCAGTGGCGTTTGTCAGTATTCGAACCCAGCACCATCATTGCCGAATAATTACTAGTTTGCCGAGAGCTCATAACTATTTGTAATTAAATTCAAATTCAACCGACATTGAGCTTAAAATGAAAACACGAAATTTGAAATTCTTCGCCAGACATTCTACCGACAAGAAAATGAAATTGAATAAATATATATTTTTTAAATTTATTACTTTTTTTTTCGTTTCAGTGCTAACGCGATTTCGTCTGTAATTTACTTAACTTCTGACAGTTCATTAGTTATATTTAATACGAAGCAGTCTGCTATACGGCTTATAAATATACGGGTACAAATATTCCCCGACGTTTATACTCCATTGCATAAATGGGAACGAATTTGTTTCGAAAAGGATGCTACAAAACAGGTAGTGAAGTGGTCTGAAATTCGAGCGTGATTTACCTTAATGATAATGACCACATTAAGGCGGGATGCTAGTGTCAAAGTTGCAGAGAAATGAAGCGCCACTCAACACAGCCCTAAAGTGCTGTTGCTGTGGTTGATTTCAACTTAATTACCACGCTTTGATATACAGGTGATTAAAGGAAGAGAATTCTGATATTTTGTATTAAGGGAAGGTAGAGATGCCAATAATTTAACGTTAAAGTATAACAGTTTGGGTAGTAAGGTATTATACGCTTATATTTTGGGATTATATTAAGTCACTCCATTTCTTTCTGGTTAGTTTAAGGTTTTTTAATTAAAGGGATGATGTAATTGGTGCTTTTACACAAAATGATTTCATAACATTCCTGCATATATACATACATATACGTATATTCCCATACGTACATATACGTATATGCACACACACATACATATACACACATATATACATACACACATATATACACATATATACACGCATCTATACTCACATATATACATATACACACATCTATACACATACATATACACAAATACACACATGCACATATACAAACATACATACATATATACGCATACACACATATATACATACACATATACATTTACACACATCTATACATGTACACATACACACATGCCCATATACACACATGCCCATATACACACACATATATATATACATACTATATACACACATCTATACTCACATATATACATTTGCACACATCTATACATGTAAACGTACACATACACACATCTATACTCACATATATACATATATACACATATGTATATACATATACACACATCTATACACATACATGTACACAAATAAACACATGCACATATACATACATATATACATATACACACATGCCCATATACACACATACATATATACATATACACACATATAAATATGCATATGCACGCACATATATACACGTACATTCCTTGGAATTCTAAAAAAGCTATATGTATGTAACTCTTCCACCTCTGAAATATGTGATTCTTTTATTTGGGACAAGAATCCTATGAATGCGGAATATATTTCAACAAACTCTAATGCTAAGGATCTAGGAATGCACTCCCACAACTGCAACCAACAAAGAATGTGCTTTGCACTGAATAAAATTTCTGCTTGATCAGAAGTGCACTTAAAATAAGATACTAAGTATTTCCCCATCACGAAATTAGATTTGTAGAGCTATTTATGCTATGGCTGCTTATCCTTGATAAAGAAATCTTAGGGTCAAAGATTTAAACATATTTCTTTATTTTTTCCTAAGGGTAATTATTATTTGAAAACTATACTAAAAAAGACCACTTATTAATGTATGCAATTATTTCGAAGACAAAATACTTCTAAAATTATCAAATTGCGCTTCCTTTACCCTTACCTTCTTAAATGTCACACTTGTTGAGATTAAATGTTGCACACATTTTTCATATAATTTCTTCTCAGTGAAAAATGCTTTCAAATGAAGTTAAAGGGAAGTACCAAGCTACATGAAAAAATTTCCTACAGCCTAAAAATTAAGGAGTTAAATTTAAGTAAGTATCAATGTTATTTAATTTAAATTAGAAGACTTTATTGTATTTACTCAGTTTAAAATATATCCTTATTAAAAATAGCTGCAATAACCTATAATTTTACGCCTGATATTTCTTATCTTATCTATGGTTTTATATCTGATCAAGTGTAAAAGGCATAAAAAGGGGTTTTTCTTATTTATGTTCAAAAATTAGATTGAAATTATATTAATCTAGAAGCATTTTACGCTATATTAATGCAAGTCATATTGATTATATCAATTTTAAAATGCAAACATTTTATAAATATTTCAGCAAATTCTTCATTACGGATTTCCAAATGGTTTTAAAATTCCTCCATAGCATATTGTATCGACTCCTGTACAGTAGCGTATATTCTGTGTGTGAAAATTCTGGGAAGACCAGTCAACGCACGGTTTGTGCACATAATTGTTTGGACGGTTGCAGAAAGACACCTAGAGACATAACGGCCAGAAGTGCTACCGACAGCTCACAAACAAGTTCTTCAGCTACCAAAAGGAAGCTGCCGACCGGAGGCGCCTAGTCATCAGCGAACGTAACTGAATAAAGAAAGTCGGCGTTTTCCAGACCATTCGAGAACGTTCAGAGAAGGTATATATAGTCGAAGGTATTTAGCGAGTTAAGTCAAGCCAGTGATTCAGAGATTAATTTATTCAAAGTTAGACTGGAGCCGGAGACAAAGAGATACTGTCGGGCCTAGATAGACTTGAATGAGCACAACTACAACTCGAGTCTGACCTTCCTCGTTGATGCCGTGGACCCACGAATTTAATTATATATATATATATATATATATATATATTGTAAATAGCCTGTATTTGGAAATGCAATTAAAGTATAAAATACAAAAAGGCTGGCAATATTTTATTTAAGGCAAATTCCTTACAATATCTATACCTATTCTAATACCCTTTATATAAGCTCATAAATTTATATATACTTTATAAAAAGTAGTTATCAATCACTAGAAACAGACATTATCATAAAAAACAAAAGATATTGAATAGGATAAAAAGTCTGACTTATAAATCTTAGAATATTTTCCAAATACAATTTTTATCCATGAAAAATATTATAGTTTCACATACAAAAAAGTCACATTTTATTTAAAATTCTTCCTATAAACCAGATGTATACAAATATATTTTTTTTAACTTTCAACTATATGATGAAACGATAAATATTAAACAGACAGTCAAATACATAAAACATTTTATATGTTTTATGCTTATTACTACAATGGTTTTTATACGCCTTCAATACCCAGCGATCAATTCTTGCGGCTGTAACCGCTGTCACTTTTGAACATTATCAGCTCCGTTTAGCCCTAAACGCAGGTGCAACATATGCCAAGAGAAACAAACCATCACACCAGAGACTGCTCATAAAAGCACAAATTTCTAAGTATCCATTCATAACTTTTAAATTCTTTTATGCAAAAAAAAAAAAAGCAAGTTTCGACTGTGTCGTTTCTTATCATCAAGGAACAGTTAAAAGTTCCGCTCGCCAGGAGTTCTATGATGCATCATTAAAGATTTTTCATAAATATTCATCGTCGGTGGCGAAGATATGCGAACATCAAATGACATTACCAAAACATAAAATATATAGGTGGTAGGCGTTCGACGTTTTACGAAGCCCGTGTTATGATAGCCATAAATATTTCACGCAGCAACTGTAGTGCTTTTCAAAAACCTCGCAGACTTATTTTCGCTGAGAGCTCTAACAAATAGCATGCGCCCTTTTCAATTTACTTGATGGGGAGTATTTTGAATTGGGCAGTGAATTGGGCTGCTTTTCTTTTTTTTTTTTCACTTCGCATTTTACATCATTTTGTTTAGAAAATATTTGGATGTTACGGTTTTGCATTTGGGC
>OU015496.1:43086521-43134021 GCA_907164885.2 Dolomedes plantarius
AAAATTATATCCGATGGATGCATTTATTTTGCTTCTCTTGTGCCTTCATGCTTTATGAGAAAAAAAGTTATTTCGACAAATAAACGAATATTTTTTAATATATTTGATTATTCGTATCAAAAATGTTTTTATATAACGTTTTTCTTAGAAATATTAAATCTAGGACAAAACTTAAAATTTTGTCTCTCCTTTATTTTTATAATTTCCCGTAATATAATTCACATCACATCAAAATAGATACATTCTAATTAATATGTGGTAATTAACAACAACAGAGAAATGTGCTTTTCAAATCAAATATTTTTATTTTATAGATTCATTTGATGAAATTACTATAAAACATGTTTGACCATTAGTTATATAATTTCTTGTAATATCGTTCACAAGTTATTGGAAATTAAATATTCTGAAATATGGTAATGGTCAACAATAGAAAAAAAATGTATTTACAAATTATACCTTTTCATCTTAACGCTTCATTTGATGAAATTACTAGAAATACGCTTCGCCATTAGTTCTATAATTTCCCGTAATACCTTTCAAAAAATGTTAAAGAGAAATTCTAAAATACGGTTATGGACTACAATAAATAAATTTCATTTCCAAATCATACATTTTCATTCCAATTATTAATTTGAGGAAATTGTTAGAAAAATCGTTCTGTAATTCCCTATAATATCATTGACAAGATATCGAAAAAGAAATATTTTGAAGTAATGGACAATAGAAAAATTTTATTTCCAAATCATATATTTTCATGTTAATCATTCAATTGATGAAACTGTTAGAAAATACGTGCTTAATTTACTTTAAAATATCATTCACAAGATATTGAAAAAGAAATATTCTGAAATACGATAGCGGACAATAGAAAAATTTGCATTTCTAAATCATGCATTTTCATTTTAACGATCCATATGATAAAACTGTTAGAAAATACGTTCTGTAATTTCGTTTAATATCATTCACAAGATATTGAAAAAGGAATAGTCTGAAATACGGTAACGGACAATAGAAAAATTTGCATTTCCAAATCGTACATTTTCATTTTAACGATTAATTTGATGAAACTGTTAGAAAATACGTTCTGTAATTTCGTTAAATATCATTCTCAAGATATTCAGAAAAGGAATATTCTGAAATACGGTAAACAAACAATAAAAATATCTGATCTCCGAATCATACATTTTCCTTTTAACAATACATTTGATGAAACTAGAAAATACGTCCTGCAATTTCCTTTAATATCATTGAACAACAATAGAAAATTTTGATTTCCAAATCATACATTTTCATTTGAAAAGCGGTCAAATATAGTCCTTATTGTATAAGAAATTAGAGCAATATTGAGGACTTTCCTTTCCTTTCAGGAAGCTTGGAAGAAAAGCCTTATGAAATGCGTTACTGGCTTCGAATTAAAGCCACTTTTTCCGATTCCATCTTTATTTTTATCTTTATCTCGTATAAATGGGAAGTAAATGAAAAAAAGCAGAATCCAGTGTTCACGGCTGAGAAACAAAATTGTTATTTTGTGGTCTTCGAAGCAAAGAAAATATTGATTCCACGCCTACATAAGGAAGAAATAATGTTCTACAAAAGGAAATCATTACTAAATCGCCACTGTCCGAGGGTATGAATGCAACCTTCAGTTCGCTATTGTTCGCTTTCCCTTTTGTAATGCATCTGGAACTGGAGTGGCCTTTGTTCTGGACTACAGAAAGCGTTCTCTGGTTGGAGGAGTTATCATAGAACTGCTCTATATTAAAGAAAGGTATTACTGCTACATTAGAGTCATTTTAGAAAAAAAACTTAAGAATAACTGGAGAGTCTCGTGAAAGATTTTTAATAAAATATTTAAATGATTTCTTACGTGATAAAATAACATCGAAAGAGAAATTAAAATAAAGTTACTCCATTATAAAATAACCTCCACTATGATGTTCGTTGCTCAGCATTAATTTAAACAGATAAGAATAAAAATATATTTTATTTAATTTTATCGAATTAAAACTGTTATCGAGTTTCATCACCCTCAATAGCAAATATTTCGTCATGTCTTTTCATAGACATTTAGGACTAGTTTCATAGATTTATGACTACATAGTGTCCAGATTAGTAGCAACGAGAAATGCCAGATATTAAATATATAAAAAGCAAACTCTTAAATGCAACCATTTAACAAATACACATTAAATAAATGCGAATTTCCCTCTTTGTTCACCACCCTCAAGATTAAATATTTCGTCATGTCTATTCATAAACATTTAATAAATGTTTTATGGATTTACGACAGCCGACTTTTCTGAATATTTGCTGTAAGACATACTAATTAATTAATAAAAGAAAAACTCTTAAAATTGTAACCATTTGGTACAGTCATATTTCACAAAATGCAAATTTCATATTTTATTCATAATCCTCAGTATTTCGTCATGTCTTTTCATAGGCATTAAATACTTAATTTACGGACTCATGGCTGCTTACTATCTCATAATATTAGACATGGGAAATGCCAAATATTTTACACATAAGAAGTAAACTCTTAATTGTTACTATTTAACAAAGTCACATTTAAAAAAATGCAAATTTCACACGTTATTCATCACCCTATTTTGTCATGTATGTTCGTAGGCATTGAATACATGTTTTACGGACTTATGACTGCCTACTTCCCGGAATATTAGCCACGGGAAATGACAAATATTTAACATATGAAAAGCAAACTCTTAATTGTAACCGTTTAGCAAAGAAGCGATAGAAAAAAAAATGGTAGAAAAAGTTTGAGCCACAGCATACTTTACGAGTAATAATTACTGAAGTTATTCCTTCATCATAAGATCAATTATAAATTGGATAACGTAGTTGCTGCAAATGTCCTTATTTCACACTTTCATTAATTTTCTAAATGAACTATTTCCTGCCAATCGATTGCAAGGGAGAAATTTCCTTGCAATAAATCACACAATCGCATAATTAATCACCTCTTTTCATTGATTGAGATGAAGCACCTACTGGGGGGTTACTAGATATCCGTAACACATTTTCTGGCGATAGGTTTGTTTTGTTACTTAGTTGCTTTTTTCTTTTCGCTTGAGCATCTGGTTTTTAAGAAATAATTCAGCAACTTAATCACTTTTTTTTTCTAGAAAAGTTCTATAATCTCACCCGATAAACATAATCAGTCAAATCTAAATTGATTTTAGCTTACATTTAACGGTTGATCGTCACTTTATCAAAGATACCAAGTTGCAGATTAGAAAAGATGTGACGAGACAGTATTAAAAGATACTAGTTAGTACAGATTGATAGTTAAATTGTTCAGTCAAATAAATCAATTTATCATTATATAGGTACAGAAAATGAACTACAAACATTCCAATTTTTTGTCTAATAGAGGACGTATAGCGTGATTTAACATATAAAGTATTTAATATTCTAAAATGTATTTCCAGAAATATGGTGTAAATATTTATACAAATATTCGTAGTAAAATATTTGTAGACATAGTGAAAAATTTGTAGAAATAAAGACTGAACCTAAAAACTTTTACCTTAACAGATGTATGTTTTTCTGATGCTAGAAAACTACAAACGTAGATTAATTATCTAAACGCTAAAATATTAAATAATGTATGAGGTTTAACATGGAAACACTGTAAACTGGTCCAGTCTGTGTTACTAGTAATGTAAACCACATTTCGACGATAGGAGTTTCAAGAATTCGAAACCAACGTTATTTGAAAAAGCCGCCATCCGTGTCCATTACGCGTTTCTAAAGACAAAGTTCGGATGTTCAATGCATGTTTCAGAAGCCAAAATGTTTCAACAGTTGAGAAAAATAGTTGGGAAAAAAAAGAGATACAGCCCTGTTAAACAGATTGCTATCGGATGTGGAGTCCATAAATAAACGTTTCGGGCATTTTATTGATGAATAAGACTTCGGATCATAAATCCAACTACACAGAGGAAGTATTTTTGAAGAGTACTTCATTAAAAATAAAATGAAGCCAGAAGATATTGCAAAACATGAAAGAGCTATTTTTGTCTTACCATAACATAAAAAAAGACGGGTAATATTTGAGAGGAAAAATTTCCTTTTGTTATTGAATCGTCGAAAAGGTGAGTTGATAAAACCATTTTCAAAAGTGAGTTCGAGACGAAGATCGTAGATTGCTCAGTCTGATTCAGACTACAATTATGCAGATAATTTTTAAAAAATAAAATAAAAATTATAAAGGCTATATTCTATAACCAATAATGTCATATTCAAAGAAACAAAACCGACGGGCAATTAAAATTATGTTTTGCAGCGAGAAAGAAGCGGCGAATGTAAAATTTCTCTGTAAGGTGTATGTCTCAAAATAGTGAGTCCATAAATATATAAATGTAACATATTTGTGTACAAGATATAGTAAATTCGTTTAATATCTCGGTTAACCCCTTGAGGGGCAAACACCTCCATCGTATGTGCGGTGCATATTTTTTTCAGATTTTTTTTAACCTAAAAAATCTTGAAAAACTTTTCTAATAAAAGGTTGCAAAAAGTTTTTACTTCTTTAATCTGATAACAACAGATGGCAGACCTAGCTAATTTTTGCTCATTTTACTGGAATACATTGAACGCAAG
The DNA here is from genome assembly GCA_907164885.2 of Dolomedes plantarius. Taxonomy (NCBI): domain Eukaryota; kingdom Metazoa; phylum Arthropoda; class Arachnida; order Araneae; family Dolomedidae; genus Dolomedes; species Dolomedes plantarius. The sequence goes on from OU015496.1 coordinate 43,091,148, forward strand.
GGAAAAGAAGACTAGATTTAGGCGTTTGCACTGGGCGAACGGCGCCCATGAAAGGGTTTTAAAAGATCATTTTTTGTTAAAACAATTTTTTTATCACTGTTCAACTTGGCAAAAACTGTTGGCGGGATATTTATCAATCTGCGCATCGCTCAGTTTGTTTTTATAACAAGCTTATCCGCTGATTGAGAACTGTGAAAATCGGAGTCGCACGAAGATCACTAAAAACACTTTTGGGGACTAACAAAGATTGAAATCTCTAATACCTGTCAAAGCAATATATTTATATACTTTGCGCACCCAGAAAAATTATGAATGAATCATAGGGGGTTTTACGAAACGAACAAGTTTTTATGAAAAGAACATAGCACAACATTAAGAACATGCATTTTATGAAGATTTATTTACACCAGTGCTTTCTATCCCTTTGTTCTTATATTACTTTGTAGGCGTTGGTCCGAGAGTTCCTCCGTTGACTTGCACGAGTACCAATGTTGGGAAGAACCAATATTTTTTTAATTAAGTTTGGATCTCAACAAAGAGGTAAAGGACACCGGTGGCAGTGTAAATTCTACTCGAGACTGATTTAATTAGGAGTAAAGTGAAACAGCCACAATGTAAATAGGAGTTTAGATATCGAATCAATATTTTATATGTTGCCACAAACTTCCAAATCAAAAGACGAGTTCGAACGTTATGTCAGTGCGAAAATTTTACTAACGGGAATTTCAGTAGATTTTTAGATTCGGTGGGGACATGATAGACATTACAATACCTTAAAATATACATGAACAGAGTAGGTATCTACAGTTAACAAAAATAAAACCACGAATTTAAGTCTAATGAATGATTAAATTATGATTGAATACCATAAGGAATTATGGTAAAATTTAGTCATTCTCATAGATTAGATATGAAGTTTAGCTCACAAGACGGATTAAGAGCATGAGGTGTAAGTTATATATGCCGATTTATAAAATAATTGAGGTTATCATTGCCGTGCAGGATAACCTCAATTATTTTATAAATTATAAGTTGTACAATTAAGTAATTTGGTGAAAGTTGTCATACCTACTTTTTAACGTAGGATTACGTTCCTCCCTAACGGTCCTCCGGAAAGCAAAATTGCAGATGGTAAAACCATCCGTCGTCGCGAGTTATAATTTTGGCAGTGCGCCAATCCCAGTTTGTATCGCTTGGACAAGCAGTAAACAGTTAAACAGAAAAGTACCAAAATGCGTCAAAATTTTGACTCTCACACACACACACACACACACATATATATATATATATATATATATATATATATATATATATATATATATATATATACATAAGTACATACATATATACATACAAAAGAGGTAAGCAATGATAAGTAATCAGACGTTAATGACCCACAGTAGTTTCGTTAGAAGATACTACCGGAAATTTTTTTTATGGCTGTTTAAAACCAAAAATGTCTATTTTATCTAACAGATACATAAATTCGTTTTATTTAATGCTAAGGTTATAATTTAAATGCGTAATTGTAATTTATTTAAAATTATTTTAAAGTCTTGCCCATTTTCCAGCTTATAAATTCATATGTACGGTGTTTTCTCGTTAGTTGATATTTCTCTTTTCGAAAGAATTAAACTGTTTATTGTTTTTAAAAAATTAAAAAATAAAAATAAATTCCTCCGTTTGTCTAATAGTTAGCGTGCGATGAAAATTTTAATGTAATAATTCAAAAATTTCAAAGTTTCAGAGTTTTCCATACATACGTAATTTTAGTTAGCTCAGATTAAAACTATACACATCACGTGAAATGAAGGATTGACGTGTTATCAGTCCTGGGAGACTTTAATCTCTGCACAACGTGTAAATATTTGTTATGCCTGATATTAATGAAATGCGTTCAATTGCATCCCAAAGAGAGAATTTGCATTCCTATTATTCGGATTTCCTTGAAAATTGCCATCCCATCAATCGTCAGTGATCATGAATGGAGTGACAGTTTTCCCATTCATCCGGCTGTTCCAACCTTTCAGACAAGTCTAGTTTAGTTTCGGATTGGCTTAATAGATATCGCGTCGTGATTATGTTCAGTGAGAACTTGCAAACAAAAGGCATCCGTATAACAGATTGTTTCAGGATGTAACTCGTAGCTTTCTTGGGTCATCTCCGTTCTGGTTTGCAAAGGCAAGCAATATTCCACCACTGATTCAGACAGCGGGTAGACAAATTGAGAATGCAGCCATTAAACATGGCTACCAATGAAGCTTGATCCTTTATAAAGAAGGAAAAATATTGGTGCAATTATATATAATATACGCACGGAAATATTGATGCATGTACATTAATACATGCGTGTACATGTCAGTACATGCGCAGAGAAATTGAGAATACAACCATTATACCACACTACTGATAAAATGTTATACATAAAAGGGAGGAATACTGGTGAGTTTATAATTTATATATATATATATATATATAAAATGAGGCAGTGTTTCAAAATGTCCTTATCCCCCATAAGCGACTTTTAGTAACGTGAAAAAAATCCATTCCTGATAACCACTTATTTTTACATTAAATTTGTCGAGGAAATACAATTTTGCTAGATAATTCAGCTACACCTACATGCAAGAGATCCAGCTTAATCAGAATCAATTTTTTTTTTTTTTTTTTTTTTTTTTTTTGGGGGGGGGGGGGTTACAACAGTTTGAATTCACCACCTTATATATATATATATATATATATATATATATATATATATATATATATATATATATATATATATATATATATATATATATTTTCCTGTTTTTTTTAAACCGTTAATAAGAAACATTCACTCATATTTTAAACATGTTCGAATAATTTATTTAACATTTATATATGTAATAATACATAATTTCTCTATGATCTAATTAATTTTCTTTTGTTGATTCAAGAATATATCAATTATTTTAAATATAATTTTATATTTTAGGGTCTTAAGCCTTGCGGAAAACTTTGAGCTCATTAGCTCTTATGTTTTTACTATCATTATAATTTTTTTTGTACTCTCACAAGAACATGGATTCTCTATTTATATTATGCATGCTACATACAAGATGGATCGATCTCTAAAACAATTACTCCTGGTAGTCAAACTTTTTTTAAACAATGTATATGAAGATTATATTCTGAAAATGTTCTGTCACAAACAAACTAACTTTAATTCATTAACAAAGAACTGCAATAATTTGCTGGATTTCGTTGTTAATAGCTATTCTGCGCATGCTTAGTAAGCATGAATGGAATGACAGCCATTTATCAGACCATATCAATCCTTGAAAGCTCCATCCAGCCAGCTTCGGACTTAGTTAACAGATATTGCTTCTTGATTAACTCCCGTCAGCACATGCGAACTGACCCCGCATAACAACAGAGTAAATATTATTCAGCTCAGGACAATGCTTCTGAAGGCTGTCTGTGTTTGTCTTCAGGTAACTGTGATTAATTTGATTGCAGATTGCGGGAGAGGGCATCTGTTGCAGATTCAAATGATGTTCTGACCTTCAGCCACTGGCGTTTCTTGATTTTGTTTGACGAAAACTTTAAATGAAGATTAAATTTCCTTGCACATAGAGGTAACAACGATTTAGGGCCTGTTCACATAAGAGTCCGTTGCGTTGCGTTAAGGAAAATATGACGTTGAAACGAAAATAAACCAATCATATGCCTCCAAACGATTAGCAATGAAATTTTTAACGCCTATGATTGGTTTATTTTCGTCTCAACGTCATCTTTTCCTAACGCAACGCAACGGACTCCTATGTGAACAGGCCCTAAGTAGCTTTAATATTTTTTTCCTAATTTCGGGGACTAACTATATGATCTAGCGAAATGATTCCTGACTCATTTTCATCCTTGATGTGACCCGGCACTGATTGTAAGTCAGGCATTTGAACAGAATTATACCTTTCTTTTGTATCTTCTTTAACAAATACAGTTCTTTACATCTTAAGTAAAATAATTAAGAAATAAAACATTGCTTATAGACAAGGCTCGTAAAACGGGAACAAATGAAAAATGAGAAATCTTTTAAGAAAGTAAAAATATGAATGCAAAATGTTGTCTTCATACAAGCACATTTATATATCAAGATATAATTGATATATAAATATGTAAATGCTTAATTACTTACCTAAAACATAAAACTGAGAAAAATTTTTTAAGTATCTACCGATTCCTTTATACTTGTTTCAATAATTTTATTCTTAATTCAATAATTTTAAAAGCAATGAAGATGCTGTCATATTTAATTCTCTATCGTTCTCTGAATTATACTTTTTAAAGTAGCCATCATCAATTTCAAACACATTATGTATAACCTTATAATGGGAAACTTCTTATTCTACGTTAGTTTGAATTTAGTATAGACACGCTTAAATGGTTTACGTTAAATTACGTGCAGAAATTTTAAGATATTTGGTTTATTTACATCAATAACGCATGTATTTTGTTATGATCAATTTTAAATGCGTGACATTTAGTTACATCTAAAAAATTTACTGCTGTTCCACTATACCAATTGAATCAATGTTTTTTATGCACAACGGTAAAGACTTTGTAAGTTACAGCGCTATCAGTCTTTAAGAAACTTAATGATGAAACAGTTATTTACCGACATTTCGACTCTTTGACTAACATGATTCCGTTCCAGTCACAGTTAAGAGACTAGAGCGACATTACGGCTTATGAGCTATCTGTTCGGCTGTCGGCTGCAGTTCTTTCTCCAGGGGATAACACTCAAACATCTTACAGCTGACTATGTTTGACAGCTTGTCCGTCCTTGTTTTCTAGTTGTGGAATGGCAAGTCCTTGTTAGCATTATTGAAGAATATCTGTTAAGCAGTGAAATGTTGTACATTGAATAGCATTATAGACTGTGTTCACTGTTTTATCTAACTGAATATGCAAATTATTCTGATGCAGGTAGACAAAGGTAGAAATATTGCGCAAAAATGATTACTTACGCGTTTTATATCTGCAATTTTTTTTCCCGATAGAATCAATCAATAGTTTTCAATATGTCCTGCATTTAACAGTTAAGTGGAGAAAATTTTATAGTAATATTAAAATATACAGTGCAATATTACAATATGCATTACTAGCTAAATACATGTGCTACGGAGTACATTAAAATTAAATACAACGGTCAATGTAGGCAATTAATGCCCATATATATGATAAATACAATGGTTAATGTATGCAATTAATACCAAAAAATATATTTATAAACAAATCTTAACGGATATTGTGTAGGCAAAATAATCTAGAAGAAAATATTCTAATTAAATACAACGGTCAATGTATGCAATTGATTTGTATGTTTAATATCCACAAAACATACTAATTTGAATTAAATGAATTAATTATAAGATTGTTTTTCGGATTTTTAAGAATTTGAATAAAATTCTTAAAATACTTCAATCTCAATTAGTTTAGTGGTTAAATTTTATCTTTTACTGTATTATAATATTTTTGTCAATTTATTCCGTTGTTATGCACGTGACGCAAAATTAATTTAAAGTATCACAAAAAGGAAATAAACCACGTGATCAACATTTAATAAGTTAAATTATAAAAATTAATATTTAAAAATTCACCAAAAGTCAGAAAATAGAGGTAAAGATTCGAAAAAGATTTCATTTTAAAGAAAATTTTATGATCTTTCTCGAGATATAAAATTTTATAACCCGCACATTATTATTTTAAATGCAAACTTTAAAAAAGTTGCAAAAACAGCTTAAAAATTTAATTTTAAAAAATCTAAGACAACATTTTCAAAAAACTTTCTTAGTGCACCCCTATACTATAAAAAGAATCGCCATGCAAAATTTCAGCTCTTTGGGTCCAGTGGTTTGGTCTGTGCGTTATCTGTCAGTCAGTCAGTCAGGGAACTGTTTTATATATATAGATAATATAGATTTATATAACTGTCCATCTCTTAAGCAGACACAACTGTTATCTACTAACAACATTTGTTCAAAAAAAATTTTTATATAATTTTTATTACTAGTGATGCATTATACAATATATTATGGTCACTAATATAAAAGTTCTGTCCAGTACACGTATTCTGTTCTCATCAGGATGGGTCAATTCGTTTGTACCAATGTATAGAAACGTTATATAGCGTAAGGCATACCGAAAAATAATGAGCAGGTATCCATGGTGTGTATTCTATATCCACATGTTAATTAGAGCTCTAAAGCCTTACGGAAGCCATAAATGCAGGGGCGTCAAACGTAATATTAAATGAGGATTGGATAATAACGCGACTAAAATTCAAAATTTAACTATCTTAAAATAATATAAATCGTATTACGTTATTAGGACTGTAAAATTAGTCTAAACAATTGTTTCGATAGGAAATTAGAATTAATAATGTAAATTTCAAATATTAGAGTTTCATTGAATTGGAGCTGTAATTAAGGGGGGGGGGGGGGCAGGACTCGAAATTTTTTAAATTTTCGAAAAAAATTATTGCATTAAAAATAGTGTTTTCTTTTCCACTTAAAATGGCGTCTAAAATGTTTCTACTTTAATTACAAGAGGAGATAATTTTTTTGTAAAATCCTAATAGCAGCCAATCTTTGTTTAAATCTGTAAATGCGTTTTACTGTGTGATAGGTTTTTTCACCATTTCTCGTTTTTAAAGTATTATAAGTCAAGAACCGTTAAAGATAAATGGTTCAAACTTAGAACATGGTTTTTTCAATTATTTTACTTTAATTTTGACTGAGTAAATTTGAAAAAATACTCACTTTTGAAAATGTCATTTTTTAAAAATAATTTAAATTTTTAAAAATTTTTTTACTCTAAATATTTTTGATTTTTTAAAATTAATATTAAAAAAACGCTGAATCAAAATTAAAACTTATATATTTATGTTTAATTAAATGGAAAAAAATTTAAATTCAACAAATATTTCGAGTTATAACGATTTTAAATTACTCCACTTTTTAAAAAAAATGAAATTAAAAATTTTTTAAAAACTTTATGAGAAGTTTTATGATGTGATTTTGTTTTCAAATTATATGGTTAACCATCACGAAAAAAAATTCAAAATTTTAACTCAATGAATAAAAAAAAATTATATATGTCCTATACCCCTCTATAAGATATTTCAAATTATTATCGAGAATGCAGTGGAAAATATCCCATAGTGATCTCACATAACCAAACAATATCATTGTCGCATTGTAAGGATAAAAAAATTCTCTTTTCAGACACTTAGCGAATATTATCTACGTCCCATATTTTACCTCAAAATTTAGAGCGGTAAGTAATTGTACCTAAGTTATTCTATTAAAAAAAGCTTGATATAATGTATTGATAAGAGAAAACTAAAGTATTTCACTGAATAATTGATATTTGATATCGAGAGTTATGCCCGAAGGGATAAGGTAATTCGGCACGTGTTATTCAGTGAGTAAATCAGTAATGGCGGTGCTGTCATTTCAAGTTAAGAATAAAGTGTGGAAGTATCTACACAAAGAATAACCTTCAAATGAAATATCTATAAATATGCTTCATATATTTACACTAAGACTCAATAAGTTAGAACTTGTCAAACATCCCTTGAAATCTATATATTTAAGTTGCTAAGCTTAAGGAGTATCTTTCTCTTTTTTGGCAGTCCGTGAGAGAAAACTACTGAATCAATTAACTTCAATCATTTTGTTCTTAAACGAAAGATTGTACTTTGTATATTTGACAAATTTAGTTTTTTGTCATTTAATTAGCGATAATTTACAATTAAAAATTGATTTCTGCGCATGCTCAGTGGCATGTTTTAAGGATAAACACGTTTATTCCGACGAGTCTCTCTAGATCTACTCTGCCATTTCTATTTTTATCATAATTATGTTTGTTAAATGTAATATTAAACCTGATGGAAATTGTTTATTCCGCGCTGTTTAATTAGTGATAATTTGCATTTAAAAATTGCTTTCTGCGCATGCTCAGTGACATTTTTAAATCCGGCTTTAGATACTCACTAAGCACGAGGCCGCTTAAACACATAAATTTGTTTCTGCGCATTATTATGATTTTCAACATTTGGTAATGATGTGTTGACTATAATTTGCGTATTAACGCATTTATTTACTATCTAGCCCTCCTGTTTTGACGGGTACCAACTAGTAGATTTTGTAAAGAATAAAAACAGAGTAATAAAGCAAAATTCCATAAATTATAACTACACAAGTAACATAATACTGTATATCCCCAAAACATTAAATCTCATCCAAATTAATGAAATCAATAATGTATTTTGTATATGACGTGTTACGAAATTATTTGCCATATATTTATAGCATGGTTATATTGAAAAATTATTTTATTTTTGTCTATATCAAATTACAAACAGTACATATCAACGATTTGTGATGAGAAAAAAGCAAGGAGGTTGCTGGACAAAATGTAAGGATTGTAAATTATTGCCCTTTGAGATAATATTGGATTTATTTAGTTGTGTAATAATAGTCCGAAGTTCAACATTTCTTATGAAGAGATTCTAGTAGCTATTCAAAAAAAAATTGAGGCAGTCTCTTCTAATGAAACTGCCGCGGGTTATTAACGTAGGATTACTTATCGTTGCTTACCTCTTTTGTATGTATATATGTATGTTATGTATATACATATCTATATATGTACGCATGTATATATATATATATATATATATATATATATATATATATATATGTATGTCAAAATTTTGACGCATTCTGGTACTTTTCTGTTTAACTGTTTACTACTTATCCAAGTGATACACACTGGGTTTGGCGTGCTGCCAAAATTATAACTCGCGAGGTAAGGACGGTTTTAGCGTCTGAAATTTTCCGGAGGACCGTTATGGACGGACGTAATTCTACGTTAAAAACAACTTAATTCATCCGATTATGTAAATAAAAGTATTATTTTTGATTATATTTTTAAAATATTCTGTACCTTCTACATAATTACGACAACAATATGTCAAGCACTGTATTCCAGGAAACCATACGGCTGACTTGCAAATTAGGTCTTCTGAAAAGGGTACTTAAGCTGTGATTGCTCTGTATCTGTAATTAATGCATAACATTATACTCTCAACAAAATATGTATATGGAATTTTGTTATAACGGGCGTGCGTGAAACAAATGGACGCGTTTATAAATATGGGTACATCTATCAAATATAAACGAGACTTTTGTAGTAGCAGTTGCCGATTTTAAATGCCATTGTTGTGACAACAGTGGAAAGTCGTCTGCTGTTTCCAGAATCGTTTGTCATCTGTCACCAATTCATATGTATTTTTCTTTAGTAGTACATATGTAGAAAAATGACATTCGAATGTCTTGTTTCTATTTTAATTAAAAAACAAATTATGGGTAATGTTTTTCTACCCTCGTGTATATTAATTCGTGTATATTAATTATTTATTCGTGTATGTACCCTCGTGTGTATTAATTACCGAGTGCATATATATATATATATATCATACAAAACAAAAAACCTTTTTTAATTTCCAAATTCTTTTTATTTTCCTTTAAAATTACTTGGGAGTAGGCAAACAAATTTCGTTTTCATTTTAAGAACAAAGGATTTGAGTGTAACCTAAAAGCAATAGTAGGTAATCAATATATCATCCCTTTAACCCCCAGTCTCGAGGGCGCCAAATCTTATATAACCGGCCTGGGTATCGAGCCCAGAAATCTCCTTTGTACAATCAATGCACAGTTCAAGGGTCATGTGACGACGGCCTAATGAAGTTTTTAAAAGACCCACCAAGGCTTTGGCAGGGGATATGTGGAATTGTCGTGCCCCGATAACTTGTAGCAATGTAACAAATAAAGTTTTTGTTCTCTAAATTTGGAGTGATCCTGTGTGTCCGGGGCTGGAGGGGCCAGTGAGAGAGTTTTTTTACAAAGAACTTCGAGATGCCAAAACCGACAGCGAACTTCACCAGCTAACTGCATTGTTATGCGCGAGAACTAAATTAAAGACGAGATCTCTGTGACGCATTGGCGTCAGCACCTTCCTCCTTCGCCGCCGCCCGTACTGTTACGTTACATTATATATATATATATATATATATATATATATATATATATATATATATATATATATATATACTAGCTGAGTGGCAACCCGATGTCTTGCTTTTTTTGATTTAAAATGAAATGGCTTTATATCTTAAAGATTAAAAACTGTTTATTCCCTTTTAAAAATATATTAAATTAAAAAAAATAATAATTATTTAAAATTTCCTTTTTCAAATTTTGCATTTTAAACAAAAAAGCTTATTCAATTACAAAAAAATTCTAAAGGCTTTAACTTCTCCTTTCCTAAAACTAAAATTATTTCTGGTACTTCAAATTTATTTCAATTATGTTCTTCTAATATGTTCTTGCACCCGACAGCGGCTGGTTTCGAACCCGGGACCTTAGGATTAGACGTCAGGAGCGATACCTCTGAGCCACCGTTACTTCGGTGAACGGAACTTTGAGAAACGGAAAGGAGCTGGCCCACCCGGAATGTCAACTTTTTCTGCTGTTCTCTTCTATTGAGTTCGGCAGTTTTAATTGAATAATTATAAAAGTTTAAATTTTTGAAAGTTGAGGATAGCATCAGTGCACGCGTCTCGGCCGTCCGCGTATATCGGTACCAGTCGCGATATCCTGCTATGCTCGGTTAACGAGATTAGCCCGTCCCCGTGTCTGCTAACTAACAAACTAACATTTGTTTACCTTCAGCTGTTAATAGTAAGATTTTATATATATATATATATATATATATATATATATATATATATATATATATATATATATAGATAAATACGTGCGTGTGTGTGGTGTGTAGGAAGAGACAAGAGACATAATGAAACATTTGAGAATAATGGAGGACTTTCTTTAATGAATCTATTCTTCTTAAGTCATCTCAAGGAAAGTGAGAAGATAATTTATGCTCTTTATTAGATTTATAATCTTCCAGAACCGGAAAGTTCGTTATTATATTGATAGAATCCCATCCTGAATTTCAATAGATAACATCTCTTTTCATTAAAAGATTGATTAATATTTGCTGATGAAACGAGGAAATTGTTCAACAATACACTTAAAATCGATAATCATCATCTGTCCTCACACAGTAAATGTTCGATTTGCGATCAAATTGAAATCATTCACGCATCTGAACGCATATCTTGTAACCAAGAATGATTTATCTAATTTTACAATCTGTAATTTATCCCGAGAAATAAATTCATTCGTCTATCGGAAGTTGTTAGCGTAAGCTAAGTAACTGCCCTGCATTTATGTAATCGTGTGAGGCTGTATTATAATAAATGATACTTTTCAGTACACTTTCTTATGCTCAAGAACTACCAAAATGAATCATTGTAACTGAATTTTTCCCCAAGCCCGAATGAAGGAAAACTCGTTTTAGTGCATGGTGTAAGGGAACTTGTGACATTCATTTTTAATCCTAACCTGCATCTACATGGGTTAATAAATTAGGAGAGCCTCAAGTGAGCTATTTTTCACTCTTGTGTTTTCTCAGTAAATAAATCTTTGCATGTTCTCGGTGGAGAGAGACATTAGTTTAAAAGAATGGAGTCAATTATTCAGATATACAAAAGTAAGGACCAGTCGTTTTGCAAATCTATTTATACACGAATGTTAGATAGGGGAAAAATACTGGAAATTGTGCGATAATTTTCTATTAATGACGAGTTTTAATTCTCCTGAAACTAGAGGCTGTATAAGTACAACCATCTTATAACTCTTTCTTATATGACGGAAATATCACTTTAGTGTATGTTGTAAAGGAGATTGTGACATTCATTTTTAATCCAAACCTGCATCTACATGGGTTAATGAATGAGGAGATCCTCAAGTGAGCCATTTTTCACTCTTGTGTATTCTTAGTAGATAAATCTTTGCATGTTCTCAGTGGAGAAAGACATTAGTTTAAAAGGAATGTAGTCTATTATTCACGTCTATAAAAGTAAGAAATAATGACTTTGCAAAACTATTTATGCATGAATGCTACATAAAGAAAAAAAATTCAAGTAATCTCTTCTAACGAAACTACCGCGGGTTAATAACGTAGAATTACTTATCGTTGCTTACCTCTTTTGTATGTGCATATATATATATATATATATATATATATATATATATATATATATATATATATATATATATATATATATATATATATATATATATGTGTGTGTGTGTGTGTGTGTGTGTAAGAAATAGACCCAGTAATTATTTTTAATGACTCGCCCCTCACTTTGAGTACGACCCCCCAACAAGTCAGAGTTTGTAGGGGAACCGGTTTCTCGCCGAATGACCAAGTGGACATGTTTTGCTGTCCTGGGTTGATTCGTCCAAATCAATCAATCAATCAACTAATATTATTTTGAAATCCACAACTTTTGGTTTTATTGAGATGAATAGTGTCACTCCCAATGCCGTTTAAGTGCAAGTTCAACTCTTATCGGCATGGGGTGGGGTGAGAAAGGGAGGGAAATAAAGTGTCTAACATGACTGAGATAACCGAGATGTTCCAAATACACGGGCAACGCCGGGCAAAAACTTGTCTCTCTTTTAACTTACAAGTATCAATGACGTTTCATACAATTTTTTTCCTAATAAAATAACAATTTCTTCCATAATGCTACAATATCAGTAAAGTTAGGTGAATTATGTTGGTTAATTGGTTTAGAGCGCTGCAGTCAGTTTTTTCTATCATAAGGGCTAATTAGATCGGGACCTATAGTTTAAAGTCGATTCCGAACGGCTTCAATCATCCATGCTAACAGTGAAACAGTGAGATTCGTATGCACATGTTCTGGACTTAAGGCTGCTATGTACTAACCCCATTGGATTCGCTCACCTCAATGTTAACCTATGGAGAAAATTTGCCCACGCATTGCCGACTTGGATTCAAAGATTTTTTATAAAAAGTGTACTCCGTCATAGAAAAAGAAATTTTACATTTGTGTACATTTTTCGTTTTTTAAAAAAATGCAAGTAATATTTTAAAATTTAAATTATTCGGGGAAAAATCTGGTATAGTGTGTTTCAAATGCTCATAAATTCCTTCGGTGGACGAAATTCATAAAATGAATCCTATAGCGTTTTGCAGGAAAGTTCAGGCTATCTGACAATACGAATTTTATTTGATTATGTGCATTTATGTACCTCTAAATAGTTGACAAAAGTATATTTTAAATAAAAAATTTGGGGCAGCGCTTTACCCCCCTATAGAGAGAGAGAGCCATAACAATCCCTCAAAATGTCAATCCTAAAGGGTGTGGAATTCTTGATCTGTAAACTGGACTCCTCCCACCTCAAGAGTCTGCAAGAAGAGTAAAACAGAAATAAGATTTTTTTTTCTTAGTACATAGCAGCCTTAATGCCAGAATTAAGGCCAGAATTAATGCCAGAGCCTTACCCCATATGGCTAAGTGGATTTTGTATTTAGATAAAAATTCAAAAAATATATTTGCTAATGAATATGCATCTTTATTCATATGAAAAAGAGCGAATTTCATTCATATGAAGAATAGAATTCATCTGAAAAATAGCGAAGGCTTTTCGCATCATTTTAGAAATATAAGAGACCTGACTGTCGGGAGATAAGAGCAAATCGGATTGAAATAACCCTTGAGACATGGACTTCGTAAAAATTTCTTTGTCCGATCCTTTCTGAGATAAAGAATTTATTCACTTACAGGCAAAATTGTGGAAACACAAACAGGATAAAAATGGTCTTCTTACTAACCCAATATAATAAAAGGATGGTTACATGTTCTGAATTCATTAATAATTCATCGTCAGGCAGAAGAGTTTTAGGTGTGATGGTCACTATGAAGGGTTTATGAATTGTTCATAGTGATGATCACACCTAATGCTCCTCGGCCTGACGATGAGCTATTAATTACTTAGAAACATGACACTTTTTATTGAATATTTTCTTCTAGATTGTTTTGCCTAAACAATATCCGTTAAGATTTGTTTATAAATATATTTTTTGGTATTAATTGCATACATTAACCATTGTATTTATCATATATATGGGCATTAATTGCCTACATTGACCGTTGTATTTAATTTGAATGTACTCCGTTTAATTATATAAGTACTGGACAGTTTAATTAATAGAAAAAAAATAGTCATATATATATATACCTTTACATATATGTATATATACAAATCTATAAATATATATATATACAAATCTATAAATATATATATATATATATATATATATATATATATATATATATAAACAATCCAAAATAAAACAGTATTTATTATACATCAATTATTGTACTTCATTTTATTAACAATAGCATCTAAAACATTTCCTGAAAATTTTATCAAATTATATGCATTATTATGTAAGACATCATGATAACGGTAGAAATTTTGCCTAAAAACCATAATTGTGATAAAAATGAATTTAAAGTTGTTTGTCACTTCAATTTTGTAGCAGACAAAATTGAATTATTTAATTGAATTATTATTTTAATTCCCAATGTCTTCGACACTTTTTATTGAATTGTGATAATTAAAAAGGAATTTATTCGTTACAGTGCCTGCGTCGGAGCCTCATATCAACATATCAAAAACAGGTTTAAAAATACACTCTTAAGGTGACTGCTTATGTTGAAAATGTCATTTTTTGATAATTTTGGTCAATTTTATTTTTTGCAAGAATCGTGTAATTCAATCTTTCTTGTTTTCAAAACCGTTTTGATTTTCATTGTACATTATTAAGAAGCAGAGTTATACGTAGCTATTTTAAAAAACATCGTCTGCTACAAGATTGAAGTGACAAACAACTTTAAATTCATTTTTATCACAATTATGGTTTTTAGGCAAAATTTCTACCGTTATCATGATGTCTTACATAATAATGCATATGATTTGATAAAATTTTCAGGAAATGTTTTAGAGGCTATTGTTAATGAAATGAAGTACAATAATTGATGTATAATAAATACTGTTTTATTTTGGATTGTTTTTATAAGGAAAGGAATGATGAATCGGGGAAAATTTTCATATTGGAAAATAAAATTGTCTATATTAATTTTGCATTTTAAAATTTCTTTTAGATTGTAGGTCATTTTGAGAATAAATGTCATATGTATCATGTGTGAGAAGGAAATTAAAGTAGTAGCATTAGAATTTTGTGCAGAGTTATAGGCGTTTTAGCTAAATTTCACTAAAAATTACTTGAAATTCACCAATTTATAAAAAAGTATGGTATTTACAGGTAAGTTTTTTTTCTTTTTTTTATTTTTATGTGCTATTTTCCCACATAAGACCAAAAAATCCTTCAAAAAAAAATTTTTTTTTAATTGGCTCCGAAGGTAGGCAGTCACCTTAAGGCTGCCGTATACCAACAAAATTGGATTCTCTCACCTCAAGTTTAACTTATGGAGAAAATGTGTCCAAGGATTGTCGACAAGGATTAAAAGATTTTTTTAAAAAATTATACTCCGTATTATAGAAATCAATTTTACACCTTGGTGAAGTTTTCGTTTTTTTTCAAATGTCAATAATATTTTTAAATTTAAATGATTCGGTTGAAAAATCTGATACAGCGTGTTTTAAACATCAGTACCTTTGGTGGACTACATTTATAAAATGAATCGCGTTGCAAGGTACAGAAATTTCAGGGTATCTGAAAATACCATTTTTATTGGATTATCAAAATTTATGTAGCTGTTAATAGTAGGCACATTTTTTTTCATAGGTGAGGTGACCGAATTCAATGGGGTTAGTACACAGCGGCCTTAATAAAAACTCCCCAAAAGTAAATTCAGTGTCATACATTCCTTCATCCCGAAAATGACTCCCTAAATTATATTTTTATTTCAAATTTGATATCCTCAAAAAATTATGATAGTTATAATGCTCTATAACAATAATTTTTTTAAGAAAGTCAATCAAATCGCACCTCTGCTGGAAGAGTATTTCATCTCCGAAATTTTCAATTTTGTGATAATTGCACCACAATGCTTTATAAGAAGTGCCTCTCACTCTCGAATAATGTTATAATTCTAGTACCAACACAATCTCCTAGATGACGCTTATTACCCTCTTCCACAACTAGGAGGGGGGAACTTGCTCGTGCACGAAGAATGAAAATAAGATTTTTGTTAGTGCCTAATGTTGTTGTATTGAAATGTTCCTGTAATAAATATTTTCATTAAATTTTATTTGGAAAATAAATTTGTATTTTTTTCTAACCTGCTGTTCATGTTATCAAGGTTTTTTCTTTGTATTGTGAAGAGTTCAGATAGATTGTGCTTTAGCGTAGAGATATGACAATATTCCCTCATGCATTTCAGTCTTTGTTGACAAAATGAGGTTAATAGAAGAGGTTTATATCTTGTAATTAAAATTCAAAATCATGCTTTAAAAATTGAAAACAACTCAAATAGTGTATAGTTTTGCCGTCTGAAGTGATTCGGACAATAAGTTAGTCCCAAATTATCGTAGGCATTCCTAAAACAAGGAATGGAATTTTGACATAGATCTTTTTTAGCTCTTTCAGAAAATGTGGCTATTTTGAGATGTAACACTCTTCTATCAGGGGTGTGAATTAGTAAAAATTGAATCAATGTAACTGTATTTATATAGTCATCGCAATTTAAAAAAATCCGAAATTAAAAACAATCTATCAAAGAATTAATATGAAACGATAAAACTATAAAGAAGATAATTTCTTGTGTTTTATAGCCCAAAAGGTAGAGGAGTATAACAATTAGCAATCCCATGTAAAAGGAGTTATTTATGTGCATGATTTCATTCAATTGTTCTAAATCATCCAATTATGAAGTAATACCTTCGACAAGGTTACGTTGACACTTTGACAAAATAAAATTAAATGCTAATTTAAAATGATGACTGGAGTCATTCCGTTGAAGTAATTTTCCTAATTTTTATAAGAATTACATTTGTTGCATAACAGTTTGAAGTTACAAAATACGAGAAATTTTAACGAGTAGTTAAAACTTTGCTGGAAAGTAACCCAGAATCCAATACTATTCACTTATTCTGCCAGGTAACAAAATATTCAGAAACTGCTATAAAAATGTGGGACTTAAAAATAAAGTGCGAAGTATCATATTTGTCTGGCAAGGAAAAGAAGTTTTCCACGAGTTTCTCATTTCTCTTAAAAATCCAGGTGTTTCTTTCCTTCCACTTTACGTAGAGAATTTATCATTCTTTCGGTGGACATAAACACTTTCTAATACGGCGTTTCGCAATCACGACACTTTTAAACAGCTCGAAAAAGATGTTCCATTAGAGCCGAGAGTAGAACCATTACCGTTTGTTACAATTGAAATGATATCGCTGCAGTGTTTCGAGGTTCGTTGGGTAAATGGACTACTACCTTGGATTCCAGAAAAAAAAAGTTAAATGAATAGGGAAAAGAAATATTAATCCTAGATTACTATGCATTTAATAAAGTCTCAAATAAGGATTTACAGATTCCAGTTAAAATTAATATTTACTTATTTACCAAGGTCAATTTAGTGAGATTCAGATTATATGTGAGAGTTTTTATTCTAGCAAAAATATATTTCCTTTGAAATTATTCTCTTGTTACCTGTACATATTTTAAATAATTTATCCTTTAAGATCTTGAGATATTAATACCAAGATTTAAGAAATCCTTATTGATTATATTTGTAGCTTGGTACAAGAAGTGCTTTGTCAGTTTTCTCCAAGATGATTTTGTTTGCTTATGTGCCTTTAAAAAAATATTTTCAATGCAAGAAGTACCCAAGTCTGTCCGATGCTTTAAAAGTGTTTTCTAAGCGATTGTACAGACTTAGGTACTTCTAACATTGAAAATAATATTTTTTATAGAGACATAAACAAAGTTATCTTGAAGAAAACTGACTTACACACTTTTGTGCGAAATCAAAGATTTACATACTTACGTGTTTGTGAGTGTGTCTGTGCGTGCGTGCGTATGTGCGTTTCATATGTATAATTTAAGTATACAAATGTAGTTTTCTACATTATCATTAAAGCATTTTCACAGATGATTTGATTTTTCTGCATTATTCTTGAAAGAAAAATAGAATTTCTCCTTCCATATCCTTTTGCATTTATTCCTTATCTGTAATTAATTACTTTTATCATAGTAAAACTATTAAGCATGACATTCAATTAAGCATGACTAGAGATACGCTTAAAACAAAACTTTTTATCTCATTTTAACATTGTTAAATGATATTTCACTCCTTTAAATAAAAAAATAACCAAAATTGACTATCCTATACAGGGACAAAATAATAATTCACAAATTCCAGAATTTATCCTCTGGAAAAAAAGACTTCACGTCTTTTTATGTTTACAGAGAAATTACATGATACGTTCAAAGCGTAATGCCAAAATTATAGTGCCCTACATTATCATTATATATATATATATATATATATATATATATATATATATATATACACTCACTTCCAAAAGTTAAGCACGGAGCGGTAAAATACGACAAAAGGGACAAGCACTGCTTTGATTGACATGAAATACTGCGAGTAGCTCATTGTTTATTCATGAAACAAAACAAAGAATTACATAAATAAAATAAAATATTGAATTTTCATAAATTATAAGATGACGTCATATTTGAGTCATTAACAAAATGATGTTTAAATGCAAAACAAACAACAAAACACGAAATTAATAGGGTATGTGAGCACCCCTCACCTTCATACAAAGTGTACAGCGTAAGATCATGCTTGTTACGAGGTGATCAACCACCGCGGGGTCCAGTAATCGCCATTCCTTCTGTAGGGCAGTTTCTAAATCTCTGAGAGTGTCTGAAGGTGGGGAACGTCTACATACAGCACAGCCGAGGGCATCCCAAAGATTTTCAATTGTATTAACGTCCGGCGAGTAAGCCGGCCACTCCATACGCGCAATCCCCTCGCTCTCCAGAAAGTCGTTAACGATGGCAGCTCTATGGGGACGGGTATTATCGTCCATTAAAACGAAAGAAGGAGCAACTGCTGTAGCGTACAGTTTCACAGCGGGTTCTAGGACTTCATCTCGATACCGTACAGCCGTCACAGAACCCCGCCTGTAGATGTGCAGGTCGGTGCGATATCCCAATGAAATCCCTGCCCAGACCATGATGCTTCCACCTCGGAATGCGTGATTTTCGATGATGTTCTCTGGCCGATTGTGTGTGTCTTGTTCCCGTCAGACCCTTACACATTTATAATCGGGTTGTAGGGCAAATTTAGACTCATCTGTGAACATAACGTTGCCCCAATCAGACACAATGCAATTCACATGCTGGCGGCACCACTTAAATCGTGCCCCTCTGGATTGGACGGATAAAGGAACACAAACTCGTGGTACCCGGGCGTACAGACCATTCATTAACAGTAGTGAACTTCGACGAACAGTAGTGGCAGATATCGTCTTACCAATGGTCGCTGCAACCATAGATGTCACAAGTGTGGAGGTCGATCATCAATTCCGCTTGGCTACAATAGCAATATATCGATCTTCCGAGGAGGTCGTAACCCTTGGACGACCGCCTACAGGTCTTCGGACAACTGTTTGGCTGGTTTTGAATTGTTTCCATAATCGTGAAATGACGGAATGATGAACGCCGATGAAATGAGCAAAATATGTGATAGACTGTCCTGCTTCAGGGCGTCCGACATACCGCCAGCAGCTCAGAATCTTCCAATCATCTTCTGGAAGCCATAGAAATAAGTCTAGCTTGAAAACAAATCATACGAATGTTCTAAACACCTTTCATCAGCAATTACATGTAACTCCTGTAACTATTCACAATGCCGGCTTCTTATACGACTGCCTGTTTTGCATATTTCTCGACTCGAAACCGTGATTGGCTGTTACCTAACATATTTGCATACTCTCTTTTACCTTTGCAGCAGATTACAGATTCTTTAATTCAGATTGGCTTACGGAAATTAACATTTTCCTCTTTGCTTAACTTTTGGAAGTGAGTGAGTGTGTGTGTGTATATATATATATATATATATATATATACACACACACACATATACATATACACACATACATATAGACATATACACACATATATATTTATATACATTCATATACATGTGTAGTGTGAGCGTGCACTTTTCATTTATCATTAAAGCGTTCCAAAAGAGGTGTGTAATTTTAATAATTTAAATTTTTGATAGGAAAATAGATTATCTCATACCATACCATATCATTTTATATTATATTTACTCCTCAACATCTGGAATCAATTATGTTTTATAAAATTAATAAGCATCTCATTCCCTTGTGATACATTTTAAACAAAGCATTGTATCTAATTTCATCATAGTTAAAAGATAATTTCTTAACTTCAATAATAATTAAATATATTAAACATAATTGACTCTTTTGCACTGGGGCAAAATAATTCAATGATTCCAGAATTTATCCTCTAGTATAAGACTTTATATCCTTTTTACATTTATAGAGCGAATATATGGTACTCTCAAAGCTTTTTGAGAAAACTAAATTGTAAAAGCACACATGTGCTTTTACAAGTGCAGTGTTCTTCTTTTATCATTAAAGTGTTCACAAAGAGGTGTGTAATTAGAGAAAATTTATTTCTTGATGGAAAAATAGTGTATCTCATATCATAAACTTTCTTTTGAGCATCTGAAATCCATTATACACAGTGCGTCCATAAAGTAACTGAGCATTTTTTTTACAAATAAGGAAAAATATTACTCACCTTCAAATAAATTTATCTCCTTCACAATAATCGCCAAAGGAGGCTATATAATTTTTACAACGTTTCTTCAAGTCATCGAAAGACTGTTTATAGGCGTTGGAACTAACCGTTCGCAAAATACGCGTAACATTTGATTTAATATCCGAGAAGTTTTCAAATTTGTTCTTTCATGGATTTTGCATTTTTTGATTACAAAGGACTTATTCACCACGAATTTTTCCCTGAAAATCAAACAATTATTCAGTATTTTTACAAGGAGATGCTTTTTCTGTTAAGAAACAGGATATGACGAGTTAGGAAGGAACTTTTTGATTCTGGGCAATGGTTTCTTTTACACGATAATGCTAGGCCCCATACAGCAATTTCTGTACAACAACATCTTGCTAAGCATTCAATTATAGTGATCAAATGTTACGCGTATTTTGCGAACGGCCAGTTTCAACGCCTATAAACAGTGTTTCAATGACATGAAGAAACGTTGGAAAATTGTATAGACTCCTTTGGGCAATTATTTTGAAGGAGATAAATTAATTTGAAGGGGAGCAATATTTTTCTATTTATAAAAAATTGCCCGGGTACATTATGGGGGCACCTTGTATTTTATAGTAAAAATTTTCAAACATGTTATTTCTTTGTGATATATTTTAAACAATGTATCTTATTCCACCCTTGGAAAAAAGATACTCCCTGTCATCAATAAAAAAGCAACTGACTCATATACCAGAACAAAATATTAATGCATAGAATCCAGAATTTATCCTACGCTCCGAAAAAAAAAAAAGACTTCACGTCCTCTTCACATTTATACGGAAAATACATGATAGTGTCAAAGCGTTTTGGCGAAAATTATAATGTCCTAAACTGTTGTTTCCGAAACATATTGAGGGTAAAATTTTCAAATCGGGTGTATGCTTAAGACACTTAAGCGCTCACGCAACGCTAGACAAACAAACTGTGACTAAAGCATGCGAAGAAACAATTAAACTAAGGAATATAAAAAGACGAGGCGCGTGCTTCTTTTCTTCGAGTCCCCCTCCCAGTGCGTGCCACACACTTAGGGGAAAGAATGTCACGGAAATTTTCGTTGTATTTTGCTTTGGGACATCAGTCATTCGGATAGTCCCAAAACTGTTTCCAGAAAAATCATTCGTTCCACGAAATAGCACGGCCCGATAGAAGTGGTGGCCATTCTCGATTTCTTTTTTCTAGTCTATGACAAATCACTTATTTCACACCTACATGCGATGGCGTATTTAAAAATTTACGTTCTTTGAGTAATATTATTGAAATTTAATGCTGATTATGTAAAAGGGAAAGGTGAATGGAATGAAGTAAACCATGTGCATTTTTAAAGGCAGTCTCTTACATAGTTATATAACTTTAAAGTTGAATTCCATGAACAATTAGAAACATTTATAAACAGATATAAATTTACAGATATAGATAAAAGTTATAGATTATTTTTGTACAGGAGTGCCAGACTGACAGATGTCCAATTATTTAAAGTGACATAAAATAATACGAATTGACAATTTTTATCACCGTTTTTAAATTTATAGTTTTATCTTTATTTTACTATTCTACATTGAAAATATTAAAGATAAACCATTAATGTATTATATTGAAAATATGAACAATAAATATTTAATTATATTATATTAAAAACCATTAAATACACTACTGGCCATTAAAAATTGAACAACAGGAAGGGAATCAAATAACTTTTCTTATTGTACGTGTATAGCCTAGAAAGAAGAAAACATTATATTTGTAGGAAATTTGGGGGTATACAGGGTCTGAAATTAGTACACACAGCTTCCACCTCTGGCAGCTAAAACGGCTCTAACCCGGTTAGTCAAACTGGGCTTGGATGACAGATACGGGCAAGCTATTCCATGCTGCTTCAACTCTATGCCACATTTCACGAATCGTAGTGGCTGGAGAGCGCTGGCGGCCTAATCTCTCAGCAACCTATCACCAGATGTTTTCAATGGGTGAGAGACCTGGAGAACGTACTGGTCAGGGCAACAGTCGAACAACCCCTGTGTCGAGGTAGGTCAAGACACGACGGGCAACATACTGTCTTGCGTTATCTTGTTGAAAGATGACGTCTCCGAGGCCTCGAAGATAAGGCACAGTCACCGCCCTTAAGATCTGAGAAATGTAACTCTGGCTGTTCAGATTACCGACGACGTGAACAAGAGGTGTTCCTGTCGTATATCCAATGGCTGCCCGTACCATCACACCAGGTGCAGGGCCCGTATGACGATATCGAATGCAAGCAGTCCACTTGCGTTCTCCAAGGTACCTCCAGACATGGATACGTCCATCATGATGCTGCACGCAGAACCAAACAGGACTCGTCAGAAAAGACGACGTGGTTCCACTCCTGTATCCAGTTTTGTCGTTGGGCGCATCACTGTCTCTCTGCTGCAGTATCAAAGAAAGCCGCAATAATGGCCGCCTTGCATATAGTCCGTGCAGCTCCAGACATCGTCGCATCGTGGAAACTTGTCGTGCTGCAAACAAGCCCATTTCCTGACTCAAGGTCCGTGATGTGGCTGTACGATCCTGCAAAGCCGACCTGACAACATGCGTGTCCTCTCGGACGTTAGGGGCGGTAGGCCGTTAAGACGCTGCATGGCGTTCAGTATGACCCTCCTGAACCCATCCATTCCATATTCGCATGACAGTCGTTGGATTCCGAACATTGCGTGTAGCAATATCGTGGAACGATAAGCCGCACTCTCGATAGGCCTCAATCCTGCCGCTATAGAATCCCGACACGTGCTTGTAATAACCGTTTCTACTTCTTATACGGGACATAAGGCGATCTTCTCACAAACAACCAACATTCAAATGCGATTTCCAACTGAGAAACCCGTTGCGTAGCTTTCCTTTTATACAAATTTTGAAGTACCGTTTCTCCCTCCTGCGTCGTTCGTTTGCGCGTAAATGCTAATCATTTGCATATCCCATCATCTTCTTCATTTCTTGCGAATTTGACATTTGTATCCATCATCTCCTTCATGGTGTTGCAATTGTGTATATTAAATGAATAATATTAAACATGAATCTATAAATTTATAACAATAATAAAAATCATAAGTAAATTTTATTTTAACTGTCACTTTAAATAAAATAGTCTTGTGTCAGTCTCGCTCTCAATTACAGAATTATTTCCCACCTTGAAATATACATCTAAGTATCTCATAACTGCAGGATTTATTATTTATTTACAACAATATGAGACATATGTAAAAAATAAATATACTTCCTGTAGACACTATATGCTAATTAAGTTTTACTATCCCCCCCAAAAAAAGAAAAAAAATAGCTACGAAAGAGAATAATGCGATCTTATAAGGATTTTATCCCATTTTCCCTCTTATATAACAAAATACATACGATATGATATTCAAATAAAGTAACAATTTTCCAGGGTTTTATTTCTCCATTCAACTGCTCATATATAATTTGCACAGTAAATCCAGTCTCTTTTGGTTTTTCTTTATATAAACTAAACCAGTACTACTTTCAGGAGTTGATGAAATGTTCACTACAAAATACAGTTTTACTTGAGAGAATGGATTGATTATTAAACAATTTCTGAAACAGAAACTTATTTCAGTAAACTTCAGTATATTTCATATATTTTCACCATAAATTTATATATTATATTATATTTTTTATGTATTTAAATGTGTGCGCGTGGGTGTACGTGGGTGGGTGGGTGGATGGTTGCGCGCGTGCCACTCGGATTAAATTATTTTCCCTGGAATATAATTACGTACTGGAATATTATTTCGTACTACAATCCAAAACTAATAGATTAAATTTGATTTTAAGTAATAACATTTCGGTATTCTTGTACATAAATAATTATTTGTATACAGTTTCTATAAATTGAACTATTAATAAAAATATATTTATTATAGTAAAAAGAATGTGAGATAAAATTGGCAAAAGAAATTATATGTATTGTATCATACATCGTGTATGTGTAACAGATTCTTTTAATCCTTACATGTTGGATTAAAAAAAAATTATTCCTGAATATATTTTTTTATGATACAGAAGTTTTTCTAATAAATATTTAAATTATCAATTTGGATCAAATATCAGGTATTGCAGTATTTACTATACACCTTCATTGCTTATGAATGTATGATAAATACAATTTCTTTAATGATTACATGAATTGCTTGCATATCAAACGTTTAATCTCTCATTTAGAATACTTGAGGGGAAAAAAAAACTGCTACTCAACAAACATTAATATTGGTATAGTTTATAACAATTTTTAAACTGAATAATACAACTTATCTATGGAATAATAATTGTTTATAAAATTAAATATCCACTTGATAAATAATAATAGTTCTTTTTCTTAAGACAATTTTTATATCATTCTTGGAATAATTCCGACAAATTATTCTCTAATTCACATTTTGATTTTATGATCATGAGTTAACAATAAATAAAGGTTAAATAAAAATTGTATTTATAGTTTTATAAATATCGAATTGTTATGTTAAACTAGTAAATATAAACTAATTGTATGCTTTTACATAAATAAGGTTTAAAAAAAAGTATTTTATGGCAACTATGCGGAAGTAAAAAATGAAACCTCAGACGACTTTCCGAATTAAAGAAGCAAAAGTTTTCCTTAGATCCAATAAACTGGACAATTTTTAAATAAGGTGATTGTATCTGCATTCTTTTGCCTTTAATTATAAATATATATATATATATATATATCAATATTATAAACATTTTATATATTGTCATAAAAAGCAGAATTATTATTTTCAGTTTGAAAAAAAAAGTTTATTACAAAAGGAATAATGAAAGTTGAAAGAGATGTTGCACTTTGTTCCACAGCCGCCTGCTGGTGTTCAAAAAATTGATGCGCCTGCTGAAGGTTTTAAACAAGAAATTTCTCATTTTATTTCGCAATTTATAAACTAACGGTGTTATTTTTTTAATCAAAATCTTTAAACTAGAAAAACATAATTTTAAACAATTAGATTAAATAAAATTAAATTTATATTCTCTCAACCTGCGCTGATAGAACCTGATGGTCTAATACAGTTCTTCTTAATAATTTTCCATTCATGACCCATTTTTATAGTCTAGATTTTTTCACGATCCCAGGAAATAAAGATATAAAGACAAATATTTTGCCGTAAATAATTTATTTATTTGATAAGACATATACATATGTAAAATAGAAGAATACAGGAAAAATAGTAAATAAAAAAAAATATATGTCTTAGCTACCCGCGAAGGGCGACAATAATTAAATTCATGTATGAGAATTAAATTTTCGCGACCATAAAATTTCGATTTGAGACCCACAGTTTAAGAAACGCTGGTCTAATGGGATAGTGACGAAGTAGATTAGAAGAAGGGTTATTTCTTGGAAGGGGAGTCTCCTCCCAATAAAAATATCATTGAACTTAGGTTATCTTAACTTAGGTTAGTGCTTGAACTTAGGTTATCTTAACTTAGGTTGGTGCTTGAATTTAGGTTATCTGTCTTTTCTGTCTCTTAACACTTCCGATCACTGTTGTAGACTCAGATTTAGCGAGTTTCACTACGAACCTATCAAGAGAAACTTTCATCTGCCTTTCAAAATGCATGTGGAATGAGACATTGTTTGATGTATCGGGTGGGCAAATAGTCCGTATAAACTTTAAAAATTCATAAAAACCGGAAAAATAACCAAAATAAAAAAAAGGTTTGCAGGGTTAGCATCGCTAGGTCACGGGATTTTTTTTTAAGACAGGAAAAAAATAACTAAAAAAAAGCCGACAGGTGGCGCTGGTACGAGCGAATTCTGTGGAAATATGGAAATGAGACGGTTATAAGAACGTGCGCTCCTAATCCACAACCAGCGATACTTTTGAACAAAATTTTGGAATTCAACACATTTAGCAAACAGTTCAGCAGGTGTGACGAGCAAACTTTCGCGACCGAAACATTTCTTCCGCGTCGAAATGCGACGAGTACCGAGAACAAACCTCAAGTACCGAGGAATGACTGACTGTACCATTAAGTCCGGTTCAACTCAAAAGGAGAATATCTAAGTCTAAAGATTTTATTGTAATTTCAGTAATGATTGAAAGTAGAGTCCCGATAATCCGAAATGAATGGGACCAGACCCCTTTCGGATTAACACATTTTTCGGATTAAGCGAAATCACTCTTAAAATAAACTTAAATTACATTAGTAACGTGTAATTACATAAATAGTACATATTAAGTGTGATTACAAAGTTTATTTTATAAGGTCTGTCTAAACATAACCAAATCGCGGGACGAAATGGGAGATAAGAGAGCGGAATGCTGCCTAGTACAGTACAGCAGAGTGTAAGATGTCTTAACAATACGTCACAATGCTCAACAGTTAGAGAGGTGCGTTGTTACTGTTAGTGTTAGTTTAGCATTAACATAATCACGTGTTGTTTATTCTACTATGTCCTACTTTATTATACTACTGTTGTCTAACTTTGAATTTTCTTGTTATTTTCAGAAATATACTTTATATTACTTAGTATCGCTGCAGTCTTATTGTAACCTTAGTTCATTTTGACTTTCGGTTTCGGATTAAGCGGACTTTCGGATTACCGAAGTTTGGATTATCGGGACTCTACTGTATCTGTTAGGAAAAATTGCTTAAATAATGTCAAAAAGTAAATGAATATTGCTCATATGAGACAGCTATGTACTGTCCATGAAATATTTCCTACAAATTACAGTTATACTTGAATAAAATTTAAAAAGGTGAATAATTCTTTTTATTGCTTTTAATCATTATTGAAAATGAATCTATGAGAAAAAGGATTTAAGAAATGACAGAACGCAACTAAATGTAGAAAATATGAGAAATCTATGTACACCCGATGATGCATTTTCTTGCCTCGGTTATAAAATAAAGTGCATTTGAATATGGCAACATAAATTCAATTAAAACGAAAAGTGACGTTTTAGTGCTTTTTCACTTTTTGTTCATGCAAAAAAAAAATAAATAAATGCGATGGAATTCAGTCATTTATTACACTTTTTCTACACTATGAGCTTTGAAAAAGTCAAAGAAAAAAGTACGCGTCCAAGAAACTAATTTCAGTTTTATTATATAATAGAACCCGGAGCTGAGAGCGAAAACCCTAAGTCATTCATCTTTCAAATGCCATGCATTTAAAAGTTTCATTTTTTGAAAACTTCTAGTATGAAGTAAAATCTGAAATTTTGAAGTCATTTCTATCTCCCGAGAAAAAACAAAAGGAATATTTTAATATTTTTTCGCCTTTGTAATTAAGATTTGTTTCTAGCAATACTTCGAAGCGAGGGAGGAAAAAGAAATGTTACTTTTGAAAACAAATGACTTGCAGTTTCATCTTGACATTCCAAAGTGTCCGGGCATCCTGCCAAAAATTCTTTAAAAGGATCGTTGGTGAAATTTTTATTTAAATCACATATTTGAAACTGCGTTGTTGACTGAAGGATCACGTTTTATTTCGGGGCCGAAAGAGAAAAAAAAAATCTTATTAAAATGTTTCAAGTTTAAAACTGCATTGTATTACGCGCTTTGCAGTTCAAATGAAACATCCAAATTGCATTCGAATTATTAATTTTTTAATAAATATCAATCAAAGTATAGCTAATTTCTTTCGCAAGATAATTGATTTCCTTAAAAAGCTCCGGGAAATTGCATACATTTCTCATTTTTCTTTAATTGCATTTTCTCTAACAAAGATCATTTTTGCCCTTAATTTTTTTTAGGGCTCCATTATGATGAATATTTTAGAAGTGATAGATGAAACTCAAAATTGAAATAATTGCAAAAATATTTTAACAACCTCCCATCATTTATTGTTGCAAAAAGAATGGAAATATAGTGAATTCTCAATAACAGGAGAATAAAATCGCCTTCGTTAGACATTAATCACATAAATTTAATCATTTAAAATTACATTAATCATAAAAATTAATCATATAAAAAATACATTAATCATAAAATTCTTTTCATAATTATGCTGATACGATTAAAAATATTTGAGTATTACATCTCGTTAAAAGTTTTCGGTATAAATTTTGGAGTAGTTATGACCGATACGCGATTAAAATGTTTCAGTTAGATTTAAACATTTTAATGAACTCGATATGATGAATATTTTAGAAGTGAAAGATGAAACTTAAAAACAAATAATTTGAAAAATATTTAAATAATCTTTCATTTATTGTAATGAAAAGACTGTAAAGATAGTAAATGTCCATAACAGGAGAATAAAATCACCCTCGTTATGCATTAATCATAAAATTATTTCTATAATTATGTTGCAACGATTGAAACAAATTAAATATAATATGTTGTTAAAGTTAAAAAATTATGTAGTAATTATGACCAATAAGAGGCTTAAATGATATTTTTAAATATTTGAAGTTGGATTTAAATTTTAAAATGAACTTTTAATCTCATGAATATCTCTAATTTAAAAAAAACTATAAAGAGAAATACTTCGAAGAAAGGTTAATTTTATATCTTACTGGAAATGTAATTCCATAGTTTAGGCACCGTTTGCAGATTAATACATCTCGCATATATTAAATCTGGAAAGTTATGGTTTATGGTACATAATAATCTATATGCAAACTAAATACATGCCCGAATTATGCACTGAAGTTGTTGTATTTATTTATTCATTGTAGCCTTTCGTGATATAATATTGAGATAAATAATGAAATAAGACATCAAAAACAAGTACCTCAACATTCAAGAGAGAGAAATTCACGTCAAAGTTCTTACCTAAGAGAAAAAGAGAAAATAAATATTAATTATACAGCACTGGTAAACAATAAATTATTAGAAATTTAGAACACTTTTATATGAACTCTTAAAAAAACGACAGGATTTTTAGACAGGAAAATTCATACTGAAATCGTTTTGTTTTTAAACATTAATATAATTTCACTGACTGTGCTTACTGGGAAACAGTAAAATAAATGTGGGTGTATGTATTTGGGAGCACATTTATTCCTTCAATGGAATGAATATGTATGTATTCATGCACTGAATCACACACACATCATATATATATATATATATATATATATATATATATATATGTGTGTGTGTGTGTGTGTGTGTGTGTGTGTGTGTGTGTGTGTGTGTGTGTGTTTGTTTGTGTGTGTGTGTGTGTGTGGAAACTTCTCTAGCCGGCCAACCCTTTCAACGGCCATATTTTGTTCAACACCAATTAAAAACTCCATAGAGTCAATGTTATGGAAGAAACCACTTTTCTACGGCCACTTCTTTTTAGAACATTATTGGTGGCCATAGAGAAAATATATATATATATATATATATATATATATATATATATATATATATATATATATATATATAGAGAGAGAGAGAGAGAGAGAGAGAGAGTATATAATTTCAAAGAGTGATATCAATCATTAACTTAAAAGTATAAAATTAAGGATTTTAGTAGAATATTTATTTGCCAGGTAGTTTCAAAATATATGAGAACTAAATTGTTAACTTATAAATATATGAATGAATGAAAATACTGTTTTTTATTGTTTCTTAAAAACCCAAAAGGTCTACATATCCATTTTCAAGAAAAATCGAAAATGACATATTTCTATGATCTTTAACGTTACGTAAACATATTTTGAAATTTTATTAAGGAATGAGAGGTCTGGATATCTAAGAGGAGATTTGAAAAGAAGTTGTCTGAACGAACTTTTTTGAACCATTCTAACAAGTCTACCTACTCAAGGATTGGGGCTGTTATTCTCACGTCAGTGATAGTTAATCGACTTGTCAGCTTATTGGCACTTTGAACGATGAATGTTTTCACTTGGTATCAAGTATACTTATATGGCTAGACAAAGATAATTTTTATGAAAACTTTCAAAAATATAGGAATAGAATACTTAAGAGTTTTTCAAAAGACTAAATTTCACACAATTCTCAATTTAAAAACTAAAATTTAGTGTCGGAAATTATTTTACGCCGTCTTTCATTTTCGTAATTTTCCGGTCATATTAATAAAGAATAGGACTTTTTTACTATTGATCACATTTTTTTTAAATCATCACGGTTATCAAGTATTAATTGTAATTTCCATAAACTGACAATTTCGTTTTGTGAGCTAAACAGGAAATGTTTTCATGTCTTCACCCTGCAGTCTTCACTGGCCTTAATTAGGATTTATCAGGGGAAGAGGTATTAGTAAGAACAACGTCAACTGCCCCGGATGTTTTAATGTTTAAGTATTTTTCACGTCTTAAATGTATCTAGTTTCAGTAACTGACATTTTCGGTTCCCGAAATAATTAAATCTGATTCATTCAGTGAGATATTTTCTGATCGCATGAAATGAAATAAAGTTAAACAGAATCAGGTATATTTTACACTCTGAACATAAAAAATCATAACCAAATGAACCCATAAAAACCGAACATCAGCGCATAAATTAATAAAATGTTGCAGTAGACGAATAATTTTTTCTTCAATTATTTTACATAATCTCCAATTATATTCATGTAGAAATATTTTCGAACATATTATCTGTATAAGTTTACATTTTGGTAAAAAAAATATCCATAATAAATAGGACGTAGGATATAGGTTAATCATGGCTATAAAGTTAGAATTAATTATCTTTAATTTTCATTATTTTTGTAAAAATATAATTCTAATTTTTTAATTTTGGTATTTTAAGGTGATTTATGTAATTATCGTTACATTTATGTAATTATCATTGCATAAATCACCTTTAATTACATTCATGCGAGATAGTCTTACACATTTTGGCTCAGAACATTTAAATGTTCTGAGCCAACTTGGCTCAGTTATAAGCCTAGGCTTTATATTACCTCTTATAAAAACACTATATTTCTCAATTCTGTAAATATTTTGCTTGATAATCCCTTTTATGATTTTATAGTATGTACGTCCCGAAACCGCATCTTAAGGGGACAGTGGACCTTCAAACCTAAATTTTTGTTTTGAATGGATTTGCTTGAAATTTGAATATGTCATTAGTACCATAGATATGTAAATGTGGTTAAAATTTAAAGATGAAATATTGATAATTTATGAATTATGAATTATTAATTATACCAAAAATTGGCCTAATTAAAAATGTTCCAGGTGCATTTCTTTTGCATATAATACGGTAATTTTTATTTGCAGGATACCTTATAGAACTAACAATGAAACTTATTGCTTATTTTAAGCATTCATTAAAAATATAAAGAGAAAAAATAATAATAGTGAAAACACCCTTTTTATTATGCAAAATACCTATAAATCATCTTTTCAAGTACAAAATTTAGAAATTCTGAGCTACGAAGCATAATTTTTTTCAATAAGATTTATTTGATATACAGTTAAGTATATAAAACTTAAATTTCAAAGTAATACGATAATTAGAAATGCGCCTGGAGCAGTTTGAATATTCGTATGAAAGGAAAATTTTTATTTTGAGAAAAACACATTTAAAGTCATTGCTATTAGTAACCACATGATATCTAAATTAAATACAAATGCCTATAACTAGGAAAGTAATCACATAAATTGAAAATTCTTTTTGCAACACATTCCTACTCAACCGTAGATTCAAAATTCAATAAAATAAAAAAAATCGAATTTTTGGTAAAATTTCACAATTTTGAAAGTCCACTATCCCCTTAAAGCCCAACAAACAGGTATCGATCAAGCCATTTATCGTTCTCTGCCCCTAATCACTGGTAAGCATGCCATTATGGGACCTAAGCCGCTGCTAAAATTCCCTGATACCTCAATTTACCCGTCTGGATCCACTATTCCCCTAATCATCAGTCTCACCCGAGCAACGATACCGAACCATCCATTCCCCCGGAATGATGAAAATTTAGAACCATTTCGATTTTTCCCGAACTCCATGCCATCGCAGCGGAAATATCTCCCTGTATCAAAAGTCTACCTCAGGAATCAATACTCTGTGCCCGTTTCCAAAATGACTCCCCGGAGTGCGATAGAAAATGCGTTTTGCCCAGTCTTCTTCCTCGCAGCAATAAGGGGACAACTAAGCACGCACGCCGTCTTGTTAAACAGAATTGAAAGCAACCGAACTAATGAGATGACGTCTCAGAAGCGCGAATGGACCTTTTAAGAAGGTGGGAGGCTTTTAATGTATCGCCTTGCCAAATGCTTAAAGTCTTTTTTAAAAGGCTCGCGCAGACGTCGCTTAGTGCGGAGTTGCGGCGATATATCACGGGGTGGCAAGAAACGGATGTTTTAATTTGGGATAATGGAAAATGATAGCCTGCGGCTTGGGGTTTTTAACAGTAGTTATGAAGTAAGCTAGAATGGATTGAATGAGAAGTTTCTGAGTTTAAAATACCTGCTTGTCTTTTTTGAAGTTATCTGCTGTATATTTCGTAAAAACTTTCTTACAAACTCTTAAAGTGATGAAACATACATACATACATACATATATATACATATAGTGTATGTGTGCTCGTGTCTATTCCTACATATACACGTGCACACATACCTACTTTTATATATGTGAGTTTCTGAGCCTACATCGGTCTGTGATACCTGCATATTCCACCAGATGACACTACAATCCGTTTTCACCGCACCAGCTCAACTAAAGAAGTGGAAATCTGGCAACCCGTCAGTAAGTGGTTAGACGATGGCAGAACGATGTCGCATTTTGTCTGATAGCAGTAGATGACTGCTATATTATGTTCATTAGACTATTATGTTATTAATTAACGACGTAGCTTTGTAAATAATATTTGTAAATATTAATTAAATGTTAGTATATTTTATAATAGTTTAATTATTTTTAATCACCGCACGGTTATCCTGACCCACACACACACACACACATATATATATATATGTGTGTGTGTGTGTGTGGACTGTAGAACGTTCACTGAATGATATGGGCTTTAATAGTCGGCGTTTAACCCGAATGCCATTGCTATATTCACAAGACATAGCTCTGCTTTTCGTATGGCCTCAGGAACACCGCCGTCGGAAACAAGAAACCCGGTCTGACGAGTCTTGTTTGTAATTTATTCAGGACGGATGAAGGGTTCGTGTAGGAGGAACACAATCAATAAATCTAGCATGTCAACAAGGAACTGTATATGCAGGTGGTTTCCTCGGTAATGGTATAGGCCGGGATTAGATAGCACGAATTAGAACCCTTGTTACGTCTACAACATGTCTCACCGGTGAACGCTATGTTAATATGCTTTCAGGTGTGTTACGGCGGTTCTTGTCATGCATTCAATCTGATGGATTTGGAGTAGTCCAACAGGACAATACGACACGAATTACATCCACATCCGACAATTTTTGGTTTGAGGTTCATTCTTCCGATGTTTTGAACATGAAATTACCCTCTTGGCTACGAGATCTCAACGTTATTGAACATATCAGGGATTCCTTTCAAAGCTGAATATGATAGAATTGTGAACCTCTCTTCCGGAGGCATGGTGAACACTGTCTACAAACTCCATTGGAGAACTCGTGGACTCCAAACCTTTATTTTTCTACAATTCTACGATCGATTAATGAACCTACCAAGTATTAAACAGGTATCCCATTTTTTCTGGCACATCAATTCATATACATATATTCACAGATATATACATATATTATATCCTCACATAAGTACATATTGAATGACTTTACAAAACTAGGTGATAGATGTCATTTATAAACTTTTTTGACAATGAAAAATATATATTCAACCTTATGTATAACGCAATGAATGCATGTTATATAATAACTAATCTATATGGCTAGGTTTTTTTTTACTAATGATCTATGTTAGAGAACATAAAAATAAAAATGTGAGTAGAGTAAATGTAGCAGAAAGAAAATTTATGCTTTATTTATGCTCTATTAAGCTTTTTTATACTTTTTTGCTATCGTCATCAAAGTTTTTTTATGTGAACAAGAGAGAAAATGAGAAATTAGTAGCTTGATCTTTTTTTTCCTGCTATTTTGTTAATAATTACGTTCATGAAAGTTCTTTGATACTAATTAGCGTAATATATTCTCATTGTTCATTGGCAGCGAATTTAATACTTTGAGTCAAAATTCAACTTATATTAAATGTAAATTATCGTATTACACCTTACAGTTTGAGATAATTTGTTATATATAACCCATGAAACTTTAAAAGTGTGTGTAATTTAAAACAAAATTAAATACAATGCTTTTGTGTTCCATTTTAGTGTGGAAGCGTTTTCGTCGTGTAATTGGATTTTAAAATTACATTCTACGGTATAACGTAACCAAAATGTTAATTTAAAACAGCGGGTTTAATGCAAGTGTTATATGTAGATTACATAAGAGTTATGTTGCTAAGAGCACAGGTAGACATTGTTAAATTTTAAATTTTAATTTATCTTTTTGGGGTTATCTGTAGTAAATTACTCCACAGCCTTCTTACGAACTGTTTTGAAGTGACGCAAGAAGCAATATTATATATATATATATATATATATATATATATATATATATATATATAACAGAACCGTAACTGACTGACTGACATATAACGCACAGACCAAACCGCTGGACCTAAAGAGCTGAAATTTTGTATGGCTATTCTTCTTATAGTGCAGGGGTGCACTAAGAAAGATTTTTGAAAAATTCTTCTTAGATTTTTTTAAATTAAATTTTTAAGCTGTTTTTGTAACTTTTTTTAAGTTTGAGTGTAAAATAATAATCTGAGAGTTATAAAATTTATATCACAAGAAAGATCATACAAATTCCTTCAAAATGAGATATTTGTCGAATCTTTACCTCCGTTTTCTGATTTTTAGTGAATTTTTTAATAAATTAAATTCTAAAAATTAATCTTTAAGTGATGTTTACGTGATTTCTTTTTCTGGTACTTAAAATAAATTTATCGTCACGTGCATAAAAACTAAATAAACAAAAAAATATTTTTATTCTTCCTTATGCGGCAGACGGTTGGACATTATTTTGTCTATAAAAATATCCCTTACGATTTTTTATAAACGTTTTTTTTACATCAATTGCATACATTGACCGTCGTATTTATTTTATATATATATATATATATATATATATATATATATATATATATGTATATATATATATATATATATATATATATAATTTATTTTTTTTGCATTAATTGCATACATTGACCGTTGTATTTAATTTCAATGTGTTCCGTAGCGAAGTGTGGGTTTTCAGCTAGTCTATATATATAAAACAGTTCCGTAACTGACTGACTGACTGACATACATACATAGCACAGACCAAACCGCTGGACCTGAAGGGCGGAAATTTTGCATGGTGATTCTTCTTTTTGTGTAGGTGTGCAGTAAGAAATATTTTTGAAAAATTCTTCTTAGATTTTTTTAAAAATTGAATTTTTTAGGTGTTTTTGTACCTGTTTTTAAGTTTGCATTTAAAATAATAATATGAGGGTTATAAAATTTATATCACGAGGAAGATCTTAAAAATTCCTTTAAAATGAAATCTTTTTCGAATCTTTACCTCCATTTTCTAATTTCTGGTGAGTTTTTAAAGATTAATGCGGCAGACGATTGGACATTATCCAAAAAAATATTGAATTACAGTAAAAGATATGCTGCTCTAACTGTACTATATTATTTGCACTATATTCTTTAGTATGTTCTATTAGATTTAATTTGAATATTTTCTTCTACATTATTTTGTCCATAAAAATATCTGTTTCGATTTTTTATAAATGCATTTTTTTTACATTAATTGCATACATTGATCGTTGTATTTAATTTAAATGCACTCATTATATATATATATATATAATATAAATACTATATAAATATGCTCGAGTGTGTATGTTGTAAGTTAACATCTGAAAAATATTGTAAACATTTTCTAAAGGCGTATATAATACCCAATAATGAAAGTGAGAGCAGCTAAGTTTAAAAATAGTTGTCTGTCATATACCGCAACGTTTCCTATCAGCACTAAATAACTATTTAAATGTTAAAATATTTTCAACCGATTGGTTATAACGTAAACACTAGTGTTAGACTTAATTTATTACAAATAATTCTGTACAATCCATCAATTTATGAGTTTGTAAATATATGAAATGTAAGATTCCCAATTATAATACTTAAAAATGAGGAAGTTGTAAAATAATTTTTAAATGTAAGAATGCAAATGCTTATGAGAGTATTTAATCTCTCATATATTGTGCGAGAAGTGTGAGTCATCCAGAACTTTTCAGCCCAAAAATATTTGCGCAAGGTTAGAGCGATAAGAAAGTGTGAAGATTTCTAGAGACGCATACAAACCGTCAAGCACTTTTTCTTCTAACTATGCCAGAGACATCTTTCTTTATAAAAGAAAACTCTTGAGCCCTTATCACAGATTTTTTTTTTTCTTTCAGGGATACCTTTCGACATGTCAACGGATAGTGCTTTGAAATGGCACTTTGAAAGGAAAAGCTGTGGGAGAGGCGACTATGGAAATCCCCAAATTTCAAAATATTTTAGATCAAGTATCCAAGCAACGCTTCGGAGAGGTCAACATTTTTGCTTTAGATATATGTAAAAATTCTCTTTTAGATAGATTGAAATGTTCACAGCATATATGCGTGGACGCATAACCAAGAGGGTAAGCACGGTGATGTGGCTTATTTTCATTTCCTTACATAGCGATCCATTTTATGGTGGACTGCAAATGTGTGCTTCAATAAAAACTTATTGCCTTGATAAAACAAGTTTTCTGGAAACTGATAATTTAAAAGTATACTACACTAAAATATACATGAAGGAATAATTAAAGATGTAATACTTAACATAATACGAACTCTGTTGTTTTTGTTGCTTATACCCGTTGACCGACAGCAACATCAGATCAAGTCCATTATATGCTATTGGCCTGAGTGATGCGGTTCCGGTTTTAACCCTTTGAGAGGCGCCGTTTGTACGGTGCAAATGCCTATATCTAGTCTTCTTTTTACTTGCATTCAATGTATATCAGTTAAATGAGCAGAAAGGTGGTTAGTACTGCCATCTGTTATCAGTTTAAAGAATAAAAATATTTTGTAACCTTTAATTGGAAAATTTTTTCAAGATTTTTTGGGTTAAAAAAATTTGCACCGTGCAAACGGTGAAGGTTGTTGCCCCTGAAAGGGTTAAGTTAGAACCAGAAGGGTCGGAGTCCGACTTGGATAACGCACCGGTCCCGTAATTTAGAAACGAATCAAGTGACGAGACCGGTACACTTGACCCCACACCGCCAGAGGAGATCTTGGAGGACATTGCAGCTACGATATATTTTACGTGCACCAGCCCCCATTAGCGTGCACTGCTGGGAATTTATGCCGACGAGCGTAAAACCAGAGACGTAAATTGTATGTATTGAAATTCGCATGTTGTAACAACAACAATATATAAACTCTACACTATATTTATGTGCATGTCCATATTATTTATATATAGATACACACATACGTACAAGGTGCGCCCATAAAGTAACCGGACAATTTTTTATAAATAAGAAAAAAATTACTCACCCTCAAATAAATGTATCTCCTTCAAAATAATCGCCAAAGGAGTCTATACAATTTTTCCAACGTTTCTCCAAGTCATTGAAACACTGTTTACAGACGTTGGAAATCACCGTTCGCAAAATACGCGTAACATTTGATTTAATATCCGAGACGTTGTCAAATCTCTGTCGTTTCATGGATTTTGCATTTTTTGATTACAAAGGACTTATTCACCGTGGATTTTTTCCTGAAAATCAAACAATTAATCAGTATTTTTACAAGGAGGTGCTTTTTCGATTAAGAAACAGGATAAGGCGAGTTAGGAAGGAACTGTTTGATTCTGGGCAATGGTTTCTTTTACACGATAATGCTAGGCCCCATATAGCAATTTCTGTACAACACTATCTTACTAAGCATTCAATTACAGTGATAAATCAACCCCCATATTCTCTTGACTTATCGCCAGCTGATTTTTTCCTTTTTCCGAAGCATAAGATGGCCATGAAAGGACAGAGATTTGATAACGTCTCAGATATTAAATCAAGTGTTACGCGCATTTTGCGAACTGTTAGTTCCAACGCCTATAAACAGTGTTTCGATGACTTGAAGAAACGTTGGAAAAATTGTATAGACTCCTTTAGAGATAAATTTGAAGGAGATAAATATATTTGAAGATGAGTAATATATTTCTTTTTTATAATTAAAATTGTCCGGTTACTTTATGGGCGCACCTTGTACATACAGGAACGCACGCATGATTTTATATATATATATATATATTTTATACATATATATATATATATACATTTTTATACATATATATATATATATATATATATACACCATTTTTTTTGCTTAAAGTTTGAACGCCATTAAATTGTTGGATTTATTCCTTGATATGTAAAATTTTTGCGTTTC
Organism: Dolomedes plantarius; assembly: GCA_907164885.2. NCBI lineage: Eukaryota > Metazoa > Arthropoda > Arachnida > Araneae > Dolomedidae > Dolomedes > Dolomedes plantarius. The sequence goes on from OU015496.1 coordinate 43,130,427, forward strand.
CCCATAATACACGTGCGTTTAACGTAGCTATACTTTTTTCCCGAGAAGTACATCATTTCTAAGCAACGAAAAACACGAGATCTCTAAAGAACATCTCAGAGAACATCATTAGATGCAGAAAAATACTGACGTGGCTCTTACGTCTATCTTGACTGCAGAGTTCTCAACATATCAGGAGTCTCCCGTTCTCCAAACATCGAAATAACAACATCTGATATATCCATCTCTCCGCATGGATAAAATGGCATACATTTAAAATGCCTTGGTAATATTTCTCTCTAACATATACTCTACATATACTAGCATGTGCTAGCATATACTCTACTAGCTGTGTAGATGTCCCATTTCATATATTCTTATTAATATTATTCATCCAGGAACTCACTGAGATAACAAAAATGTTTTTTACTTATATTTTGCTTGTTAATATGTTATCAGTTTGCACTTATATTTTCGATTTTAATTGCCCAGATGATTACGTAGTCACTACTTTCGTCCGGTTTAATCTAGCTGTATCTGTGAATCCATATCTTTCCTTGTTTACATAGAACATAATATAAAAATGCATAGAATACAAAAAAAAAATGTTCATAGTCATGAAACTTCGTTTATGAATATTGTATCCCTTGATCCTTTGAAAAATACAAACCTAGATGATTATACAATAACCAGTTTCTTCCGGTTTCATCTCTCTGCCACCTCATACCCTTATCTCTGCTTGTCCACGGTGAACAGTGCGCAAAAATGCATCGAATAACACAACATTCATAATAAAATGCAAATTCGTATATAAACAATGCATCCCTTGATCCTTCGGAAAATGCATATCCTCCTTGATTAATTATACGGACCGCAATATCTAAAAACCCCTCTCATTCATTTGACTTCTATAGTAATTTTCCTTTGTCCACGGAGAATCCAATTTAAATCTGCTGCACGCGAATACGTTGATGAAATAGAAGCTGCTCCCGTTTTATACTAATCCTTCATAAGAAGCAATTTGAAATTGCGTTGAGGAATAATTTGGATCTAGAATGCACCCTAAATCTTTCCCTGTTCTCTCCAGTGGTATGCCCCTAAAAGCTGATAATTCGTGATCTTGTTAAAATACGAAATGGTTCTCCCCGCTGTACGATGAAAGTGGCTCTCGTTATGGAAAGTATTAGGGTAAATAGGGGAGTTTCGTAAGCGTTTGGTGTTATTAATAATTCTGACTTCAGATTCTGATTTGCAACGTGGTAACACGTATTTTCTCCCCTTTAAATTAGGGCAATGACTGACAGTTTACCTACTCCCCTGATCAACGTTCGGGATTTTAGGAGATGTCTGAGATCTGAAACATGAAATCGCAGTTTTATTATTTTTTATCGAATATTCTAGCATAAGAAATTACACAGAAAAATTCGAACTGAAAGATGAAAAACATCCGTAAATATTAAAATTTAATCATATTTATCCGAACACAAAACATAGCATAACCGAGTTTTTACAAAGACGCAAACAATAGCATAGCAGCTGGATATATGAGCATGAGGTTTTATTATTAAGCAACATATCTTTTTTTTTTTAATTTTGAAACTCACCAAAATGCCTATATTATAATTTCCTATCTATGGTACTCGGTATAAAGGGCTTAAGTCAAAAAAGTGACTTTTAGATATTTGTTAGCACTGATAAAAAGGAAAAAAAATCTTTTTGACTTGTATAAAAGGCTTAAGTCTTCTTGACTTGTATAAAAGGCTTAAGTCTTCTTGACTTTTACACAAAAGTACATTTCTTTGTACAAAAGACTCCAGACTAAATTATTGTTCTGCGATTGGTATAAAAGCCAATAACTTGTTATATTTAAATCATTGTTTTTGACTTAAGCCATTTATATCGGGTACCATAGATATAATGCCTATATTATAATGTTATTAATAACAGAAAGCAAACTATTTTTGAACAAAGACAGAATTAACACACATGATTGTGATAATTTTATGATTTAGATATAGTGGTACGTCTAGTGTCAAATTGCTGTGAAAAATTTTTTTATTAATTTCAAACTTTATTTTTAATAAAACAGTATATTTGTCTCCAACAAAGAGACGAGTGTTTTGCATAGCCACTCGATCTGCATTCAGCAAACCAGAAGAACGTCACTCCTAATGCACTTGCGCAGTCATCCTCATTCTACGAAATATTCCGGTTGGCTTAGGCATATTAAGACTCTTGTAAATAATTCAAATAATGTGTAATCTCCAAAATGACGTATAAGCTTAATTCGCATGCCGGAATAAAATAAACCGTTCTTTTGACCTGAAACCTTTTCCTAACATATATTTCAGCAAAACGAAAATGCAAATAGATTTAAGAGTCATAAAGAATACGCAAAATTTAAGTAATTATTTGTAATTCCGAATGCACGTCCTTAACTATTGGTCGCTTTAAAACAACCTGTACTCCAGAAAATTAGAGCGTACAGGCCAAGTTCTTGGTCATATATATTAACACTGTGTTTCCCTTTTTTTCTGTTCCCTTATCTTTTTCACAGCATCATAGTTCGATTCCTTTATCTTCTTTTCGGTGCCTCGGGCTTTTTGTGACCGTGCCAGCTGTGACTATGCCAGAGAGCAATTGACCAGAAAGTTTTATTTTTCGGTTTGGCAACGAAGCATTTTTGACAGGCTGCTTAATATTCTCCGTAAATCTCGATTTGTTTAACAAAAACTTTCGGATGAAAGTACCATGTGATGCATATGCAATCCAAGTTTGTTTTGACTTGGATCCCGAATACTAAGCAACGCCAAAAATATATTCTTTCAGAACAATAGATAGGACTATGCAAGTCGTAGCACATACAATTACATTAAAATTATCAAAAGTTTAATATAAAAGGCTAAAACTAGCACGATCTTACAAGCTAACTGTATTAAGGCTTGAAGTTAATTTCTATTTTGTTTGACGTGAATTCGAAGAAGTTTTATGTATGTACACATATGAGAAAAAAATTAATTTCTCCATGGGAAATCAGTAGGAGCGATTTATGTTAAAAAAAACTCATCTATATATATAAAACAGTTCCGTAACTGACTGACTGACTGACAGATAACGTATAGACCAAACCGCTGGACCCAAAGGGATGAAATTATGTATGGCGATTCTTCTTATAATGTAAGCGTGCACTACAAAAGATTTTTGAAAAATTCTTTAAATTTTTTTAAATTAAATTTTTAAGCTGTTATATAACTTTTTTAAAGTTTGCATTTAAAATAATAATCTGAGGGTTATAAAATGTATATCACGAAAAGATCATAAAAAGTCCTTTAAAATAAAATCTTTTTAGATTCTTTACCTCCATTTTCTGATTTTTGGTGAATTTTTAAAGATAAATTTTCAGAATTTAATTTATTAAATGCTGATCACCACTTTGTTACTTTTCTTTTTGTGATACTTTAAATTAATTTTGCGTCACGTGCATAACAAAGAAATAAATTTACAAAAAAAATATTAAAATACAGTAAAAGATATAATTTAACCACAAGACTAATTGAGATGGAAGTTTAAGAATTTAATTCAAATTAGTATGTTTTATGGATATTGAACATACAAA
>OU015496.1:43139021-43204021 GCA_907164885.2 Dolomedes plantarius
TATGTTTTATCTATATTAAACATACAAATTAATTGCATACATTGACCGTTTTATTTAATTTGAACGTACTCCGTAGTGAAGCACCGGTATTCAGCTAGTAAGTGATAAATATTCACTTCCAGTGTGTGCGTCAATAGACTACATTGTGTTATTTATAATAGTAAAATATTCAGGCATATTACTTATCTTGGGTCTTATTAACCACCGTCTTGGCACCTGACACCAGAATTTGATGAATGTTCTGGATAGAAACAAAGAAAATGTCTAGCATAGGCTCAAAATTATCTAAAACTCTGTTAATTTTTGTATCGTATTAAACTATTTCTAGGCTATTTTTTCTCAATTTAAGAATTATTGTAGAAAAATACTTGTTTGCATACAAGGATAGATGTTCAATATCGTATCAAATGATCATACGTAGAGAACTAAGTATTTTTCAGGTGTATAATTATTTTGATAAATGTTGGTATAATTCTTCCGAAATTCCCTATTTAATATATCACGCAGACAACATAATTGCTTCATAATACTCCATAATTACTAGGTTATGACCAACTGCTGATAGTGGATTCGGGTCTCTAGCGTCAGGATTTAAAAGCCGCTGTCCTAACTTTCTAGCTACTGACATCTCAACTACGTAAGGATATCTTGTATAACGAATTGCATAACTTCTGTTCTTGGCCGTCTCTCTCTCTCTCTCATATATATATATATATATATATATATATATATATATATATATATATATATAATTTGACATTTTACACCAACGTACGCTGGGTGTTTGGACAGACGGATTCATTAATCACTGATACATATTTTTCCTTGTGTAATGTAAACTTTTCATACAATGCTCCCGACATTCCCCATTTAACATATCATGCAGACAACATAATTGCTTCATAATACTCCATAATTATGAGGCTATAACCATTTGCTGATAGCGGAATTTGTGTTTCTTGCTTTAGGATATAAAAACCAATGGCCCAACTTCTAGCGATTGACATTTCAAAAAAGATATTTTGCATAACGAATTGCTTAACTTCCATTCTTAGCCACCTTCATATATATAACAAAATTCTGAAAGTTTATACCAACGTAAGAAGGATGTTTGGACAGACAGATCCATGAACCACTGATACACGTTGTTTGTGTAATGAATGTTCGTTTTATTCCTCCTAACGGCTTTTGACCTTCTTTCCAATAGCGCCGTTGCAACAATATCAATTTACTGATTGCTTTAAGTCACAAGAATTGTAAAATTATGGAGTTCAACCCAGCATTTAATCAGACCTGCCCGGGTGATCTGAGGAAATCATCTGTTGTGAAACCCATTCTTTATAATGGAAAGTTTCGACATTTACTTATCTTTGAACGCAAAAAAAGAGGCCAGAGAAAAGTATCAGACAAAAAAAAATAAGAAATTAAATGAAATTTGCAAACAAGATTTCAAAGAAAAAAGCTGCGAGTACCTACGATTGTCGACTTGGATTGAAAGATTTTAGATTTTGAAATCGTACTCCGTCGTAGAGAAAGAAATTTTTTATTCAGCTATCTTATTAATTTTAGATATTTCATTCACAGTGGAAAATTATGCATGTTTAATACATAGCACATCACAAAAGGACAGGCAGATTGAAAACAAAACTATTTGTCTTAATTAATACAAAAAAAAATCAATACATAGTTACATTTATATATAAATGGTAAACGTAAGTTAAAATATTTAAGGTTTTTAAATGATACGGTATGCGCTTGAAAAATTTTGAAAATCACCAATTTTTGAATTTAAAAAAAAATATTTTTTTTAATCCTAAGGGTCTTTAATGTAGTTAAAAAATAATATTAATTGTTCTGATTCTGTATCTAAATTTACAAATTGAAAATTTAAAAAATCGAGGTTGAAGGTCCGTCATCCCCTTAAGAACGTATGAATAAGCCATTTTGGACACAAAAGTAATGGAAAAAGAAGTAGTTTAAGAAAGTATTTAATAGAGTCCCACTGCATAAGGTTTTATGCTCTTATTTGTTATTTATAACCAGTGTGGCAATTTCCCCCCCCTCGAGGCGAGTAGGAACACCATTAAAATCGCCGCTAGCCGTGAGCCGATGCTAAAGAATGGCAGACCCCGCGGGTGGAAGAGGACCACAATAGGCACCTCTTCGGGACGCATTCCTGGGATGAAAAGAGGAGACAGTCTGGCGCCATATTTTGACAGTGGCCGACAATGACAGTTTACGCCCTGAAACGAGTTCGCTAATGAGTCAGCGGGCAATGAAGATGTAATAATCGGCATCGTTTTTTGCGCACGGCTAGACGCTCAGCCTATCCGGAGCGAGCTATAGAGAGGAGGCTAGAAAGAATTCCGCCAGGGATCAAGTTTTTAAAAGAAGCCGACGAGGGCTTGAAGACCAGAGTTTTTTGTGCGGAGAGTTTTTTCCTTAGAGAGCTTAGGGGTGATACCTGATCTCCTAGCTCCACGCACTTTTAAGTGACTTGTTTTTTTGTGAGGCTCTGCCCTCTACGTGAGAAGACCCTTTTTCACCGAGAAAGGTCGGGGGAACCGATCGGAACTTGATCTCCCCAATTGTGTTATTTCAGAGAAGCTGCTAGTTTCCAGTGGACGAGTGCGGGCCCTTTTTTTTCTGTGACCTGACCAGCGGTTCGTCACCTCGTTTTAGCGACAGTGTGCTCCATCCTTGAGAGACAATCCACGTTTTCTACTCCAACTTCTATGGACTGTTTGTATATATATATTATTCGAGATCGCGGCCTAACCGTGTTTATTAAATAAAACTGAAATCCTCATGATCTTAAAAGTCTCTATTTTAGTAAGCTGTCTACCTTGCACGTAACCTGTGACGCTACCTAAGTGTCTGCTTTTGACACAAATCGCAGGAATACGTTACAGCTATACTAATAATAGAAGAATGGTGGCAGCAACGGATGAATCCAGCTTTAGAGAGTGATTTTACAAGACTGTGAGTGTGTGCGCGTACGATAGTTTGAACTTTCAAGAGTGCATAAAAACTGTGACTAGTGTGGAGCCATTCCTACTGAGCCAAGAAAGCCAACATCCCCGATTAGAGAAGCAAGCTTCGAGGACAGGTACTTGTTTTTTCATTCTCTAGAGGCAAATGTGTATTTGAAGTGTTTTTTTAATTATTAACTCTTAAGTTAATTACCCGTCGAGAAAGTCGACAGAATATTTGTGTTTTTTAAATATTAACTGTTAAGTTAATTACCCGTCGAGAAAGTCGACAGAATATTTGTGTGTTTTAATATTAACTCTTAAGTTAATTACCCGTCGAGAAAGTCGACATAATATTTGTGTTTTTTAAATATTAACTCTTAAGTTAATTACCCGTCGAGAAAGTCGACAGAATATTTGTGTGTTTTAATATTAACTCTTAAGTTAATTACCCGTCGAGAAAGTCGACAGAATATTTGTGTTTTTTATAATTAACTCCTTAGTTAAGATAACTCGAGAAATTCGAGAAACGTTTGAGCATCAGCTCGTTAAGTATATTTTATTTTGAGTCCGAGAAATTCGAGACTTGTGGTTTTGTGATCTGGTTTATGAACAAGTCGCGAAGTGTTACAAAATTTAGTAAATCGTATCTATTGAAAACATAGAATTTTTTGCAAGTGTATGTATGTTATTGTGGGGAAATGTATTAGATGAAATTTTTTCTGAGTAGAATTGTATAACATGTTATTGAACCGAGATTGCATATTGTGTTTTGAGTATTAAGTGTATTTGTGCTAGAAATTAAGAAAAGTGCATTTTTATTATTCTTTATTAACGTATCGTATTAGAGTGTATTATTTTGGAGAATTGGTTTTGGACTAGTGTAATTGGGTTATATTGAGATAGGAAAAATGGCATTTTTAATGACTTATAAGAAGGAAGACCTCCAGGTTCTTTCAGATGATCTAGGGATTGATTTCGAGGATCACGATAGGAAATGTGACCTATACGACAGAATTTTGTCCAGTGCGAGATATGATGAAGAGAGTGTTAGGGCTCAAATAAAAATCATTAAGGAAGAGCGCGAAAAAACAGAACGTATAGAATTAGAACGCGAAGCTAGGCAATTAGAATTTGAACGAGAAGTGAGGCAGAGAGATTTCGAACTGCAAAAATTACGGTTGACTCAGGCAGCCGAAACCGCCAGCGTAGCTTCGTCCCAGAATGAGAGCGCTAGGCCCGTACGAAATTTCAAAACCCTAATGCAGAAATATGATCCGGATAAGTCGGACATTTCGCTCTTCCTAACTCTTTTCGAACGTCAGGCCCGCAAGGCGCAGGTTGAAGACGGGGAACGAATGATGCATTTGCTTTCATTATTACCCACGGAGATCGCTGAAATAATTATTCGCGAACCCGTTGAGGTAGCAGATGATTACGATCAGGTAAAGAAATTACTTCTGAGCCGTTTTAAGTTAAGTCCGGAGACCTTTAGAGTTAAACTAAATCAACAACCAGAGGCGGCCAGGTGCCCTATGGAAAGATTTAATTTTCGAGCTGAGAAATTATTTAGAGGGATGGCTTGAAGGGGTAAGTGTAAAAGATTTTGAAGCCCTTAAGAATCTCATGGTTGCAGACCAGATTAAAAAACGCGTCCCGGCGGAAATCCGAGAACACTTTTTAGATGATTGGGGAGCTATAGTGGACCCTCACATCTTAGTGAAAAAATTGGACGAATATGAAGCGACAAGGCGCACTATCAGAAAACCCCTTAATTTAAAACCACCAGAGAAAAAGGCGGCAGAGAAACCCAAAATCGCTGAGGAGATAAATGAGGATAAAAAGGGAGACTGGGAAAGGTCTAACTCTTTTAACGGGAGGAGCCAAGGATCAGGTGGGAATAACTGGCGCACACGCGAGTTCGAAAAACGTAAGCCCCCGGCTTGTTATCAGTGTGGGTCGACCGATCATCTGAGACCTCAGTGCCCCGAATTACACAGGCACACTGCCGAGCGTGTAAACAGTGTAGCTACTGCGGAGATCTTTGAACCAGTGTTCAAGCCATACTTAAGTAAGGCAAAAATAAACGGTATCGAGACCACCATTCTCAGGGACAGTGGTTCGAGTTTTGATCTAGCCCCTATTAAATTAATAAACGCCTCAGATTTTACCGGAGAAAGGGTATGGGTCCGCACAGCCTTAGAAAATGAATTGCGGAGTTTACCGGTCGCTAGAGTGCGAATAGAAAGTGAGAAATATGGGGATCTGCTCACGAAAGCAGCCGTGGTAGGAAAATCAGTGGGAATGAACCATTACTTAATGGGAAATTACACCCAGGAACTCGTAGAGAGGCTCAAAAGCGAACCCCAGTCCGTGAACGGCATCGTTACGCGAAACCGGTCGCTAGCCATAGTAAGTCGAGGAGAAAAACTAGAAAATTCAATTCCCGCCGTAGGAGTTGAAACCGAAACTGGTCAGAGTGAAGAGGGAACGGTCCAGGTCGAGAGCGAATTAGTACTGTCCCCGGGAGAAGGGAGCGCAGAAATGGATTTAGCGGGTGTAAGCTCAGAAATTTTCCGAAAAGAGCAAGAGAGGTGTAAAGAACTAAAGCCCCTGTGGAATAGGGTTAAAAATAAAACCACAACCGAATATTTGGTTGAAAAAGGGCTGTTATTTAGAAGATCCACGGATCACAGAGGCAAAGAACGGAGGCAGTTAGTCATTCCTAAATGTCTCCGAGCCAGAATCTTAATTTTGACTCACGAGGGATTACGGGGACATATGGGGGTCCTCAGAACGAAAAAGGAGCTATTGCGTTATTATTATTGGCCCCAGTGCACCAAAGACGCGGAGATGTTCGTAAAATCTTGCGACCCGTGTCAGCGAATAGAGAAAAATAATGCCGGTAACAACCATAGGCTTATGAGGTGGTCTCTAGCTATGCAACCATTTAATTATAAGATTGTTCATAGGCCAGGGTCACAAAACAAACATGCTGACTGTCTCAGTAGAGCGGAATAAGCTAAATTTACTTGAATTGTAACTTTTTTTCTTATTATATTTGTAATTCAGTGTATTGTTTTTAAATTAAGAAATTGTGATAAGATAAAGTTTTCTTTTTAGTTGAACCTCTAAACCTAAGATAGTGTTGTAAATATGAATGTTTTTTTTGTGTTTCTGTAAATATAAATGACATTTAATGTTTTAATTGAGGTATTGTGTTAGTGTAAAATGTTTTTTATTGTAAATTAAGTGTAACATGAATAAGTAAACTTAACCTAGAAGTTGATGCATAAATTAAAATTGTTAGGAATGCCTCTGGAGATGGAATACAAGTAAGATACCTGTACCTAACCCTTGATTTTCAGATTTTGCAGAACCGCAAAATCTCTTCAAAGGGGGGAGGGGCTGTGGCAATTTCCCCCCCCCCCTCGAGGCGAGTAGGAACACCATTAAAATCGCCGCTAGCCGTGAGCCGATGCTAAAGAATGGCAGACCCCGCGGGTGGAAGAGGACCACAATAGGCACCTCTTCGGGACGCATTCCTGGGATGAAAAGAGGAGACAGTCTGGCGCCATATTTTGACAGTGGCCGACAATGACAGTTTACGCCCTGAAACGAGTTCGCTAATGAGTCAGCGGGCAATGAAGATGTAATAATCGGCATCGTTTTTTGCGCACGGCTAGACGCTCAGCCTATCCGGAGCGAGCTATAGAGAGGAGGCTAGAAAGAATTCCGCCAGGGATCAAGTTTTTAAAAGAAGCCGACGAGGGCTTGAAGACCAGAGTTTTTTGTGCGGAGAGTTTTTCCTTAGAGAGCTTAGGGGTGATACCTGATCTCCTAGCTCCACGCACTTTTAAGTGACTTGTTTTTTTGTGAGGCTCTGCCCTCTACGTGAGAAGACCCTTTTTCACCGAGAAAGGTCGGGGGAACCGATCGGAACTTGATCTCCCCAATTGTGTTATTTCAGAGAAGCTGCTAGTTTCCAGTGGACGAGTGCGGGCCCTTTTTTTTCTGTGACCTGACCAGCGGTTCGTCACCTCGTTTTAGCGACAGTGTGCTCCATCCTTGAGAGACAATCCACGTTTTCTACTCCAACTTCTATGGACTGTTTGTATATATATATTATTCGAGATCGCGGCCTAACCGTGTTTATTAAATAAAACTGAAATCCTCATGATCTTAAAAGTCTCTATTTTAGTAAGCTGTCTACCTTGCACGTAACCTGTGACGCTACCTAAGTGTCTGCTTTTGACACAAATCGCAGGAATACGTTACACCAGCTATCATTAAGATCATCTTCCAAATAGCATTAATCAGAAAAAAATCATCTTAAAAACATTACTTTTAAACCAGAGGGAAGTTAATTAGGCAGCACTGACCAACCAAAAGTTTGAACGACTACTGTGCATGCAGTCAGTTATGCGTAAAAATTTACGCTCTAATAGTGGTGCGATTCTACGCTAAGACGTTGACTTAAGCCGTAAGAATAATCCCCTAACGTCTGAGCGGAGCAATCGGCGGGAAACCAAGTTTTAATTTACACGGGTTTAGGGCCTACATTACGAAGAAGCTATCGAGATAGAGTCAGTTGGGGTAAGGATTTCTCGTTAAAGTGAGATTATATGGGTGGGGAAATTTCCGGTTATGATTTTTGAATAGTTTCAGATTGCAAGTTTGATGCTTTGTTATATTACCTGGCTACACGCTCACTGCAAATTCAGTTGTTGCAAAATGTGGAGTTTTTGTTTTTTTACTTCAAAAATAATTTAGTATAGACTCACGTATACCTTGAATGGTTGGTTGATTTTTATTTTATTGGCTCAAGGTCCATCGAGGGACAAGCTGCGCAAACCATATGGTGTACAAGTAAAACCAAACTCGGAACAGACATATAAAACAATGTTGCGCAGTATTTTGTACAGTCCAATAAGAGGTTTAAAATATAAAGTTTCTACAACCAATAAGAATGAATAACACTTAAAAATGATTAAAAACAACAGTAATAAAATCCGTGAGATACAAGATTAATAATTACAAGATAAAAAGAACTTTTTATATACCATGTTTTTAAATTATCTGTTGAATCATATAAACTTGACAATTCTACGTATTAATAAATACTTTTTAAAATTTTTTTTGATGAATTATCCCATCAACTTGAAAGAAAATAAAGTTAATTGGAAGTTAACTTGCGTTTAACTTTTTGTTCCCGTCCCGGCCGACAGATGGCTGCACCAGTCTACAAAACAAAATTAACTGTTAAATAATAAAAACATAGTAAAAATCTGCTTAAAGATGGCTAAAAGTATTAAAAAAATGCATTGTCATCGTGTTCTGAGCTATTCTAAATGTTTCAAATGTCTAGCTAGTCGGCAAATTAGTTAAAAATCAATTGCAAGATTTGTACTGGACAAACACACAAACAAGAAAGCAAGTTAATAAAAACATGGTAAAATAAAAAAGGGCTAAATTTCAGAATAAAAACCAGTGGTGTGTAAAAAGTTAAAAAGCTCGGGATGGGGGTACTCCTCCAGTAAGCTATCCAGACTAGGCGAATAGCAACTATACAGTTTAAAATAAATAGCTTTAAAAGCTACACAGCTAGTTAAAATGAGTGAAATCGTGATTGCAATAGAGACACATGGGAGCACTCTCGTGGAGCAGCAGATGGAAGTGTGTAAGTCGAGGGTGACCTACGAGTATACAAATACGTGTCAACAACACATCTCTCTTGCGAGATGGTGAAGTCAACCATATACCTTGAAACTCGCCATGGTACATTTTGCGGATTTATATCAGGCGTCGCCAAGATAAACAGTGTTACGGGCCAATTGGGAATGCTTACAAACTAAGATCAACCAAAAACAGATAAAAGGTTATATTTGATATAAAAGAAATTTTTAGCTTCCTTTTCCAGTTTTTTTTATTAAATATATCATTATTAAATTTTTAAAAGTCTCATATGTATAAGTACTTAGATAGTTTTAATAGTTATTATAATTAATAATTTCAATTGCTTTGCCAAATTATTGCGTATAGTGTAGGGCCAAGGATATTCGTCCATGTGCCCATTGTACTAGGAGAAAATACCATCAATTTTACATTTTTTCTCTATCCAGAGAAGGGCTAAAAAAATTCAGAGAGCAATTTATCAGATATTCTTGTATGAATTATTTGAAAAATAATTGATCATTGGACCAAGAAAAAAAGTGAAAACACCTGCAAAGAAAGTGATAAAAAGCCCCAATGTGCCCTCCTGTGGAATATATACACTTACAACACATTTAACGTAAAAAGGTGTGTGATTTTCTAACATCCTGACTATTTTTATAGCTTATAGAAGATTTTCCTACTGTTGTAGGTAGCTGATATGATTATCAACGATATTCCTCTCGTAATTCACATTCGTAGATCTCCCAGGTGATATTTAAAAAAAAAACTTACATGATGTTCAAGTGTGAAAGAACCAATCTCATATCTTTAAAAATATATAGATGCGAATAAATGGGGAAAAGTATATATATATATATATATATATATATATATATATATATATATATATATATATATATATATATATATATTAATTATTTGGTAATGGATGTAAAATCGCTAAAAGAAATAATCTTTCGAAAGAAATATGAACATTTTTTTCCAACCACTGCCATCCGATTATGTAATAATTCTCAACCCTCAGCTTTATGAAAAATATTCTGAAAAGTGAATTATTGTTTGCCTAGTGGAGACAAAATGGTCAAAACAAAGTTATCCACAGCACACAAACATTTATATTTTGAATTGAAACTGTATGCAGGAAAGAATACTATCAGATAATTCAAAATCCTGCGATGGATATCGTTGAAACTTAAAAATGTTAGACCAGTTCCATAATTTTTAAGATCGCTGCTTGAAAAATTTGTTGGTAAAGATAATTTGCTCATTAAATCCATTTTATTTCATGTTTTTCCGAAACTCCAGGATATCACAAAAGTTTCTGTGAATGTATTCCATCTCATTAGTTCTGCATTGATAGTGGAATATATATTTGAAAGAGATAGCATGGCTTTAATTACTGGAGCGGAAAGACTTAGTCGTTTGTGTTGTTTCTCTCTTTGAAGCCCTTTCAAACAAATATCAATATTTTCTTCCACGTCCGTAACTCAATTAATGAATTGCTTTCTGCTTTATTTGCCTACTCTTTTAATTCAAAACACATGTATCTGGATTGAGATAATTTTGATAAAAGAGATTTTCTCTTAATTTATTGTACTCTGTTAACTGCCAATAAACTGATTAAGTTTTCCCCAAAAATTGGTCGTCAAGTTAATACATATATTGAACCTAATACGAAAAATTAAAAGGACTAAATCTCACAAGGTTGATAAATTGAAACTCACTTACAAACAGCGGACTACAAACAAATAAACTGAAATAAGATCAAATAAGGAAATTTTTATTAAGAATTTGATAAAAACCATAACATACTGGGAGTGTGCTTGGATGAAATAAAGTGGTTAATGTTTAGATGTGTACAGCCAATTGTCGCTGCTTTAAAAAATTATCAAACAATGCAAAAATACACTTTTTAGTTTGTCAATAAGCGTATCTAATCACCACCTGGAAGGTAATAAATTTGTGTATCATTGTTTATTATAACATCCTGGACAGGAGGTTGCAACGACAAGCTATAACTTTCTATAACTTTCGCTTGCAGTAAACAGGAACTTGTGAATTAATAATGAATCTGATCTTTGTGTGAGAAGAGTCTTCAAAAACTAAACTCTTAGTACCAAGTAAACAATGGATATTTAGAAAATTCAAGAAAAAAATAACATCACGTTCTGAACGACTTTTCACGTCTGTTACAGAAATCACAATGAGCTTGATTTTCACCACTATAGAATAGAATTTTTCGAAAGTGATATTTGATACATGTATTTGTGGAATAAATAGTTGCGTGTAGCAAGGTTCTGTTCTGACAGTTGCCCCCGCCAACAGTATGCGAAAAGAAAAAGTATTATGAATGAATGTAATCCCCCCCCGAACATTAAGAAACGATAATCTAACCAGAGACTTAAGATTTGGAAATGGATTTTTAGCACAACCATGTTACTCTTTGAATCTTGTTAAACTAGACCTTTTCATATTCCATGGGTTAAGAAGTAATTGCTTGGGCAAAAATTTCCAACATATGTTTCTCTGAATAATTTTATGAGAAGTGTGTCCTAAGCAAGCTGTTAAATTAAGGTTTAGAGCAGGGATGTCCAACCTTTTGGCTTGCCCGATCGCATTGAGGGAATAAGAATAGACCTGGGCCGCATATGAAATACATAATTCAATTAATTTAAATAAATAACAAAGTTTCCTTTATTTCTGAATCTATCATACAAAAGATAGCACAATAAACATAAAACTAGGGCAATATTTGACCTTGTTTTAGTGAATCTAATTTTTCAATGGCTCTTTCGATGGAAGTGGTTCTAATTCCTAGCGAATCCTTAAGGTTTCTCTTCAGAAAATTTTAACCTAATTTTATTCTGTCAGTGCATTCTTCATCTCTGAAAATAGTTGTTCACAAATGTTGTTTCTAAAGCGGCAGGCACTTTGTCTTTTATGACACACACCGCAAATATTTTTGATTATTTATTATGGGAGCACTATATAAGTGAGCCAACATAGCTCCTTAAGTTCAACCTTATTCTCGGACAAGTTCGATTCGAACCCATAGCCTGACGGTGAGGACACTCATAGAATGCCCGTGGGCCAAACTACTGAGCCAACCGTCCGGCTAACTGTTAATAAATATAGCTAGTGACGAAAAGCTGTGATGTGAATAGGGTGTAATTTTGAAGAGAGGGTTGATTGATTTAATTTAGTTTTTTTTTTGCTCCACGAAGGCAAATTAGACCGGGACCTACAGTTTAAAGCCAATTCCGAACGGCTGCAAACAGCGGGACTCGAACCCTGGGGAAATAGATCTTATAAAGTTAACGATCTTGCATCCTATTGCTAGCTGTCAATGGGTTGGACAGGCCTGATTTAGAGCATACTTCTGAGCAAACATACAGCTGCAAGATTTTTAAAAAAAATGTCCCTTCTGTTTTTCATATTTCTTTGTATTTCTTTTAAGTGTCTATTCGAGGCAGACTCGTTACTTTGTTAAAGCCCCTGCACTAGCTTTCGGCTTGTTTAGTTATAGTTTATTGAAATTTTGATAAGCTAGTCGATAACTAAGTTCTTCAATGAAGGTAAAAACATTTTCTCATCTACAAGGTTTAGAAATGCATAGAAGAAAGCAAATAGCGTAAAAATCGGAAGGAGGATCAAAAAGTATATTTTATTGAAGACACCTGTAAAGGAGGGATTTTTATTTTACGTGGCATCTTTGATGTAAAATATCTTACGTAAGGTAAGAGTAAATATACGTAAAGTAAAAGTATATCTTACGTAAAGTAAATTATAAAAAACATTTTCCTTATTTATTTTATTTATATATTTTCCTTTATTTTTATATTTCCTTATATTTTTCCTCATTAATATATTTATTTTATTCCATATATATTATTTTCCTTTATAATTCCTTATATTTATATTATCCCTTATTTTTCAATGCAAGGAATTATCTTGTAATATAATCCATATAAAATGCGGAATTTTTTGGCTGATTTATTATGGAAGCTCTTTACAGGTAATCTAATGTTGCTTTTATGAGGGTACAGAACAACATTCCTGATATACTAATCCAGACTCACGTGGCAAAATCTATGATAACCACCTATAATGTAGGTGGAAAATTATTCAGTCGAAAAAGTAAAATATCTTTATTCTTTAAGTATTCATTTACGGTAAGCAGTATTCATTTTTCTTGGTTCTTACAATACCTGACCTCTGTGTTATTTGAAAATTATACTAAAGAAATCTAAAGAAATTATAATCAAACAAATCCGAGAGAAATAAATAAAAAATCCCCCACAGAGCATATAAATTACTCTTACATTTGAATAAAAAAAATACTCGAACCTCAAGAAACGCTGATATGCGTAAAAGGAAGAATATATCCAAGTTGTTTGTATCCATACAAACACGAAATATACTCTGCATACATATATCGTTTTCAATAACAGAAGGTTGAAAACTGCACAAGTTTTATATCTGACTTACTTCTTTCTCTATTTCTGCCTTTCTTTCAGAGAATGCATTTTATATTGTTCCACCCTCCTCCATTTCAGTAAAATTTTGAAAGACTATCCCTTCTTGCATATCGAGACCTCTTTACATTCAATACCAAATAATATGTTTTAGAAAGTCGTTGGTTTTCTTCTCTGTTATAAATATGTCTGATATGTTTTTTCAAAAGTGTATGTTTCAGTTTCGATTTCATTCGTTCAGTAGGGAATAAACTGTCTCTATTCTTTTGAATTGCTTAATATATTTCAATATCGGTTCGGTATATGTTTCAAAATACAAACTTTTATCCACAACTTCGTGTCAAGAGATTTTTAGATAAATCCTTAGTTTAGAAATAGACCTTAATTGTTGTTAAAACAAAACTTGCAATAAAAGGAAACCCAAAAGTTTTGCACACAAAAAAAAATTGTTAGAGGGAAAACACTCAACGAAAGCTTTAGAAAATTTATGAATTATTGGTGTAAAGAAAGGAGACCGTCGTAAAATTTCCGGTTATTTCTCCCTTTCTATCAAACTGCATATTTTGATGTAAAAATTGGCTACTAAAGAGTGTTGTTTAGATTATATATTGCTTTAAAATTATCAGGCGTATTCAATGCGGGGTTTATTTCTTTCTTTCTTCCTCTCACACAATCAATCAATCAATCAATATATGTATGTGTGTGTGTGTGTGTGTAAGTAATATACCCATTACATCACGTCCTTAAATTATAACCTGAACGGGAAAACTAGCGCATATTTACATGGCTGGAGCTAGACTCAGCCTGAAAGGAGTAAAAATCAAATTTGGAAGCAGTCGGGTCGAATCGTTTATTAGAGCGACAAAAGTACATCCGTCCATTTCAGAAGAACGGCTCCGAAGTAATATCACCTTTCAACATTAAACGCGAGGGCGAGGTAGACATGTGATGTTCGCGATGCTAACCCACTCTTAAATTGGGGGATATAGACGTGTAGAAATTCAACGGCATGCGATTCATGGGAAATTCTGTGGCTAAGGGTTTTAAAGTGAAAAATTAATATAACTGGGGATTGGATTAAGGAAAGGGAATTCAAATGCTAAAATGGGGGGCATAATATTATATATATATATATATATATATATATATATATATATATATATATATATATATATATATATATATATATATATATATATATATTTATATATATATATACATACACACTCACAGCATTTCCATCTATGAATGAAATTTTTTTTTAAAAGTTGAGTGAAAAATAAAACAAAAGCAAACGAATATAATATATTAGGAAAAAATTAATGGCTATATAGCTGTGTCATCAGTACCAAATGTGTAAAATCTTCAAAGTAGACATAGTCCAAGACAATCCTTCAAGAAATCTGGGAAAAAGAAAAAAAACAGTTTAAAATTGTTTTCTTCGTACAATTCCTTGAACAGAGACCTTTATGAGCAATACTTTTCATGAAATACTACTGTTCTTCTTTTTAAATGTGTCGTTCTTATGACTAATAGAATTAAGCTTTCTTACTGTATATTTCGAATTAAAATATTTCCCTTAAAAATATGCACATGTAAAAAATATCCTCCTAAAAATTCTTTCTCCTCCATTACATGGTGCAATAAAAAAATTCTTTCAATCTAAATCGACCATCATTGAATAAATTTTCTCCATGAGTAAACATTGAGCTCGGCAATTCCAATAGAGCTGCTTCTCAACAGCCTGAGTAACATTTATAGCAGCGCACATAGAGCTAAATTAATGCAGTCAAGGAAAATATTTATTTCCAAAACATTGTCCAACTCTATGTAAAATAAAAATCGCTCAATACCCTGTAATTATTTATATCCTTGAAAAATCAACACTCACCCATTTTCCTGGGGCACACTTATCGAAGTAATTAACACTTACTTCGACAAAAGTGCCGAAGGAATATGAATGGGCGACCCTATCCGAATTAGATAATTGAACGAGTGCGAAAAGTCTCTCTGATAGCAGAAAATTCCTCCTCGCTGAGGAATTGCATTGAGCCCGAAGCAAGCGAAACAAAGTAACGCAACTCTCCGGGGATCGATATCGCGTTTATATCTCTATGTGTATTTATTTTCTTTGGTATTGTCACAAACATGTCATCTTCCTATTCTTACCCGGGGCTTCCGCTTTGTAGAGCCAGCTGTGCATGTGCCAGAGTGCAACAGCCCAGCGGGTTCTTTTCGATTTGATAGAATGCTCAGTTGACCGTTCATTATTCCAGACTGGGGAATCTAGATCTGCAAGATCTTTAGAAAATAGAAGAATTTATTTGTAAATGTGCTCTCTGTAACGGAGTTCTTGTTGTATACATTTAATATTTTCTCGGCCTGCGATTCTAATGCTTTTGGCAGGCATATTTAAGATATAGAAAATAATTTTGGCTGAATGAAATAGCCCATTATATAACAGTGTGCTTGAATAATAAAGACCAGATGGTATTGAAAACCTCTAATGAGTGCTAGAAAGAATTAAATTTAACTATATCAGAAAAAAGCATTAACGTTTTCCAAGTTTCTTACTTTATTTTCCCGTTATACTGCTATTTTTTCTACTTAATTAAAATAAATAATTATAAATGTTTAATATCACAATTTTTATATACCAACTAGCTGAATATCCGTGCTTATTCAAATTAAATACAATGGACAATGTATGCAATTTATGCCAAAAATATATTAAAAAATCGTAACGGATATTTTTATAGACAAAATAATGTAAAAGAAAATATTAAAATTAAATCTAATAGAACATACTAAAGAATATAGTACAGTTAATATTGTACAGTTTGAGAAACATTTCTGTTACTGTATTTTAATATTTTTTTTTGATAATGTCCAATCGTCTGCCGCATTAGAAAGAAAGAAAATATTTTTTTTTTGTCAATTTATTTCGTTGTTATGCACGTGACGCAAAATTAGTTTCAAATATCACAGAAAGAAAAGAAACCACGTCATCAGATTTTAAATTAAATTCTAAAAATTTATCTTTGAAAATTCACGAAAATTCAGAAAATGAAGGTAAAGATTCGAAAAAGATTTCATTTTAAAGGAATTTTTATGATATTTCTTGTGATATAAATTTTATCACCTTCAAATTATTATATTAAATGCAAACTTTAAAGAATGTTACAAAAACAGCTTAAAAATTTAATTTAAAAAACCTAAGAATTTTTCAAAAATCTTTCTTAATACACCCCTACACTACAAGAAGAATCACCTAGCAAAATTTCATCCCTTTAGGTCCAGCGGTTTGGTCTGCGCATTATCTGACAGTCAGTCTGTTACGGAACTGTTTTATGTATATAGATTATTCTATCTTTACGCATCGTAAAAGAATCGGCATAAATCGACATTTAAATCCATTATAATGTTTTAACTTCCGGTGAATTTTGTGAATCAAATAAATTTTAATGAACTCGAAAAGCAAAATTGGGAGATTTATGTATTTTCCCCCTGTTTTTGTGATATGTCATGGCGATTCTAACCAGTAATGCTTTTATTGTGAGAAAAAAAAGAGCATTGAGTTATACTCATTCTAAAACGGTTGTTAGACGTAAGTGCTATTTAAAATAGGTAGAATCTTTAAAATTTTACATTAAGTTTTATTTTAATATATTATATTTATATTTATATTTTATATTTCATATTTATTTCTATACTTTTATTTAATATTAATATAAGCCCTAAATAATTTTTATTATTCAATATTTTATATTTTATATTTATATTCATATTTTATATTATATTATAATCCTGTCTTTTTTCTGCTATTATATTTATATTATTTTATATAGAAGTCCAAAGACTTCAAAAGTTTATCGCGTTAAAATTTATAATTCTTTTGTCCTTTTTAGCAGTTCCATAATAATGCTCTCTTAAATGAGCTTGTTGTTGTGCAGAAAAGTACATTAAAAAATAACAGCAATTCCCACACCAAGATGAAAACCATAAAAAGGGGTAATTTAAAAAGAGTTTTACTTCATTTGAACTGCTTCCTTTACGGAATACAAACGTTAACTCATAATATTAAATAAGCATCGCTTTTAAAATTTACGCAAGTCACTGTATTCCGCCAGCTTTAAAAACAAAATAAAAGAAAACAGCGAAACTAAACTAAAAGCTCTTCATTAAAGCAGTTTCTGTGAGAACTGAACACTCCTCCCGAGAAAATTGGAATTACAAAAACAACGTTTTTGTTCCCTTGCGTGTATCATCTGTCATAAACTCAAGTTTGTAAATGACACAGCTCTAAACTATCACGAGGTTTATTCAACATTCCTCCCTCTATCTGCAGTTTCCTTCCAGATATGCATCCGATTCCTCCTTTTTCGTTGAAATATTTAGGGAAAAGAAGCATTTTAGGCTCTTTATGTCTGTATTTTTTTTCTCCCGTTTCGTTGTTATTTGGGATAAAACGCTTTGATGCAAAGCAACATTCATTTGCATTCCGGGGGGTTATTTTGTAGATACTTCTCTCATCTACAATCAGCGCTTTTCGAATGATGGAATGCCGATCATCATCCACTAAAGCTCGCAATATTTTACTTAAAGCCGCTTCATTTTCAAAATTCCTAACTCTTTGTGATTTTTGAAAAGAGAAAATATATCTTTTTTTTTCACTTTCAGTAGAAATTGGGCAAATATTCGGATTTTGTAGAATGCCTCTAGCAGAGTTATCAGAAAGGAATTTTCCTTTTTATCGAATAACAAAGTTTAGAGTCCCGTTGCGTCTAGAAAGAGCAGACGAGAAAGTAATAAGCGAGTTCAGTAAACATTTTAACAATTTATTTCTTTTGAACCATAAAAATAACACGCCTACTCAAATATTTAGAACTTCGCAAATTGATGAGTTAATAACTTTTTTTTCCATATCAGAAGGAATTTTGTCCTCAGGATGTTGGCCCATCCACATCACCATTTTGCTGGTTACACCAGAGTTCCCCCCCAAGTGTGTTCCGTAGAACCCTGGGGTTATGCCAAAAAATTTAGGGGTTCTGTGAGTCAGTCTCAGTGCCAAGCCATATTTTATTTACCCTCATTTCTGTTTTTATAATTAGTATATTTTGAATGAAGTTTAATAATTTTTCATTTAATTCAATAAAATATAAGTATTAAAACAATGTTTGTTTCATTCAATATCATATTAAACTTGGAGGAAGAAAGGGTCTATTGATAAGAAAAAGTAGAGGGTTCCGAGAACTTTGAATACTGTTCTAAGGGTTCCTTGATTAAAAAAGTTCGGGAAACACTGGACTACACTATTTTTGGAGCTTTTGGTGTAACCACGTCGATTTAGTGCATTTGATCAATTAAGCTGAGGAATTATGATACTTTTAAGAAAAACGATAGCTATATTATGCAAATAATATTCCGACTCTTAATTGGTATAAAAAGAGTCGTAAATGAAAAATACGACAAATAATTAAAATATATAATATTAAAATATTCGACAATATAATAATAATATTATAATATTCGACAATATAATAATAATATTATAATATTCGACATTATATATAATATTATAATATTCGACAATATAATAATTATAATATTCGATAATAATAGGATAATTTATTATTTTAAACACTGGACTACACTATTTTTGGAG
This sequence comes from Dolomedes plantarius, assembly GCA_907164885.2. NCBI lineage: Eukaryota > Metazoa > Arthropoda > Arachnida > Araneae > Dolomedidae > Dolomedes > Dolomedes plantarius. The sequence goes on from OU015496.1 coordinate 43,157,810, forward strand.
CTTTTGGTGTAACCACGTCGATTTAGTGCATTTGATCAATTAAGCTGAGGAATTATGATACTTTTAAGGAAAACGATAGCTATATTATGCAAATAATATTCCGACTCTTAGTTGGTATAAAAAAAATTTCCGACTACCTTTAAAACGTCGATTTTGACCAAAATTCAAAAATTATTTTTATCCCTAAATTATTTTAAGATTGTAATTAAAATTATTTTAAGATTGTAAATTTCTCTTTCTAAATCTGATTTTATTTTCTTGGTACGATCATTAGAAATTAACTTAGAGCGATTTAAAGATCAGAAGCAGCTATGAATTTCAATACAAATTGAAAACTTTAATAGTGTTTTCTGAAGAACTTAATTTTCATCAAAAATGTAAACGACTCTTGTGATAACCCAAAATCTAACCATGATAAATCTATGAAATTTTTCATATAGGTTTTTCATAATACTAAGAAAGTAAATTGACTACAGATTTGGTTCTAGGTATATTATTTGTTGATATATTGCTGCATTTATAAAAAATATCATGAAAAATTACTAAAATTTTACATGTAATTGCATATAATGACCTGTATTTTTTTTTAGATTTTGAGAAATCGATTAGCTTTTAGACATTACACTTAGAGGGTACTTACGTACAGATGACAAAAAAAATTTAATACTATATGCATAGAATTTGTTTTAGAGCTATAGCCGTTTTTGTAAAAAAATTCTAAATTCCGATCCATTTTCCAAAATTTTGAAAAAAAATTGCATAGTTATTGTCTATTTTTTCATCATTTTCCAGTTTTGGTGTTATATTCCTTCAAAAAATAAGAGAGAAATTTTCGCAAGTACAGTTTTTCAAAAACAATGCTTGGAACGTAGTCGGATACGTTACCATTTCACTATTTGAAACACTCATTGTTATCTTAATGAGGTACCTAAAACCATACTAATACTCATAGAAAAAATCGTGTCTTTAATCTCTATATATAAAACAGTTCCGTAACTGACTGGCTGACTGACTGACTTACAGATAACGCACAAACCAAACCGCTTGACCTAAAGGGTTGAAACTTAGCATGGCGATTCTTCTTATAGTGTAGGGGTGCACTAAGAAAGATTTTTGAAAAATTCTTAGATTTCTTTTAAATTAAATTTTTAATCTGTTTTTGTAACATTCTTCAAAATTTGTAATTAAAATATTAATTTGAGAGTTATAAAATTTACATCACGAGAAAGATCATAAAAAAATCCTTTAAAATGAATCTTTTTCGAATCTTTACCTCTATTTTCTGATTTATGGGGAATTTCTAAAAACTAATTTTTAGAATTTAATTTATTAAATGCTGATCACGTGGTTTCTTTTCTTTTTGCGATACCTTAAATAAATGTTGCGTCCCGTGCATAACAACGAAATAGACAATTTTTTTCTTTCTATTGCGCAGACGATTGGACATTATCCAAAAAAATATTTAAATACTGTAAAAGAAATGTTCCTCAAACTGTACTATATTAACTGTACTATATTCTTTGGTATGTTCTATTAGATTTAATTTCATTATTCTATTCTACATTATTTTGTCTATAAAAATATCCGTTACGATTTTATAATATGATTTTTTGGCATTAATTGCATACATTGACCGTTGTATGTAATTTGAATGCACTCCGTAGCGAAGCACGAATATTCAGCTAGTTATATATATATATATATATATATATATATATATATATATATATATATATATATATATATATATATATATATATGTATATATATATATGTATGTGTGTGTGTGTGTGCGTGCGCGTGTGTTTATTTCTCTAGAAGGTATGGTGTGCGTATGTTGTCTGCGTACCATTGAACAGAAATTTACTGAGTAAAAGATTAAGCTCCTACCATGCTCCCAGATTTTCCATGTATTGATAGTTTATTATCCCTTTCTTATACTGTATCAGTTTATTTAAAAAAAACGCGAATATCCTTTAAAGAAACACATGCATCCGTATAAAGAAGAATGCATGTTATGAAAACGTTAATTTGAAACCTTATTGATGCATTAGATTTTTTCTTACGTTCAATAACGCCAGAAACTTCTGTATGTATCAATACAGTAATACAGAAGCTAGAAAAGATAGCGAGAAGAAACTCTTTTGACAGATGATAGGGTATAACTGATGATAAGTGTGGAGATACTTTTTCTTCCCATACTTTCTTTTTTTCTACTTCCTAACTCCCAGGAGCTGATACTTCCTAATATCGATTTTCACCTTTCATATTTTCATATTAGAATGCATTTTTTTTTCGAATTATTTGTAGAGTGTCTTTGCAGGCATGCTTACCCACACACTGATATAAATGTACTTTAATATCATATACGAGTGAATTAAACTTTTCCTTACGGGGTAGGATAACATGTATACCAAGAATACGGGCCCAAGAAAGAAAGAAAGAATGAATATATATATATATATATATATATATATATATATAACGTGACAAAAACAACAAATAGCATTCGTGGCCATGCGCTAAAGCAGCCATTAACCGCAAAGCACGAATACATCATTTATCTAAAGTTTGCAAATACTATAGCCATATGCATATATATATATATATATATATATAGAGAGAGAGAGAGAGAGAGAGAGAGAGAGAGAAAGCGAGAGTATATAACCTCCTTAATGTCCGATCTTACAAAAGGGGTATGAAATTTCCCGTTCTAAAGAGGGAGTCGGGAATTGGGCCCCGTAAGCTAAAAATTAATAACATAACTGTTAAATTCTACGATATTTTTTTAAATGTTTTACAATGGATCTTCAACCTTGTTTTTTTTAAATAATTTCAATTTATTTTTTATACAAAATGAGAATAATTACTATTCTTGTTACTACATCAAAGACACTTAGAATTCCCAACTAAGTATTTTGTTGAAGAAAAGAACCCATTTTGCAAAAAAAAAATACTAAACAAATGCTACCATATTTCAATATGCTGCATGCGCATTAATATTTTTTAGATTTTTTTCCAATATCAGGATTGTTAATTCACGTGTTTGCCACAAAACTGTGCATAATTCTTTCAAACTTCAAATATTTTTCCACTTAAGACCATGAAATAAAGAGGCATGCAAATATATAACATGCAAATACATAACAGGCAGAGTAAATAATAATAATGGCCTTAGATTCATGCACAAAAAAAATTTCAATGCACAACTGAACGATTTATTTGAATAGTGGGCAACTACACTTTTGTTCATTTTGAAACACAGAGCCTTAAATTCTAACGAGTGCTGAAAAATGAATGCTGAAGACTGATTTGTGATGCCCTCTGTTAAAAGCAGAAATATGCTGGAGGTTTACCAGTTTTAATATAAGATATAAATGAATTGTATGAACATAAAAGTAAGGCTAACTTCAATTTTTTTAAAAATTGGAGTTGACCCACTATTCAAACAAGACCTTCAATTATATTCATATTATATATATACGATAAACGTATATTAATCAATTTAAGGTTTTTAAATGATGTAGAATGCGGAAGAAGAATTTTGGTGGAAGCTATCATTTTTGAAAAAACTTTTTGAAAAACAGGCATTATTCTGCCAAAAAAATAAAATTTTAAGGTTCTTCAATGATGTAAAAGAGAATATAAATTATTTTCATTCTGTATATAGCATTAAAATTTTTTAAAAAATCGACATATTTGTCTAGATTGAGTAAGTATAGACAGTATAGACCTAAGTTTAGCCTACCATCTTCATTTTGAAAGGAAATACTTTAATGTAGAAATAGTTTGAATCTAAATACATACATACTATTGATTGCGTGCTAGAATTATCGCATTTACTGAAAAAAGTATATAAAGTAGGATTTATATATACTGTGGTAATAACACTTATACTGTTTTTGGTATAATCGATTACGTAGTTCTCTCTCAACAATTTAATCCCATTGTCTTGCAAAATAAGCCGTAATAAGCTCTAAATATAAGACATACGTTCCACTTTTGGAAATGGTTTTACAAGAAAAAAATGGCTTAAAATTGGTTACCGGGGATTATGTGGCATTTTGTTTTCTATGCGGTAAAAAAAAACCTTATCAAATTCAAGATACCGTCATTGTCTTTGCTGATAATATTAAAAAAATCAGAAAATATAATAAAGGGATTAACTACTTGTTAAATGGATTGAATCCAGGCAGTTATCGGAGTTAAAACCGTGAGACGCAATTTGATAGAAGATAAAGACATTAAAAAAACAAATTGTGGTAAAAAATTTAGCCAACTCAATTTCTGACCTCCCTCTTCCCTGGTTATGAAATTATGTACCCCATAAAAGTGGCCATATGGTCATGGCGTCTCAAAGCTGACTTATAAAATAAATTTAAAATTTTCTATGGTGAAAATGGTCTCTGGGGTGTAATTCTTAAGTTATTTTAGAAAAGTGTTTTTTTTGGGGGGGTGGGGGGGAGTTGAACAGAGAGATGTCATTACTTCGGCACACGGTTCTGTGATGATTTTGTAGCACATAGCTTTGTTTTAATAGATCTCAGCAATTAAAATGCCATCCCTTATCTTTAGCTTATTATAATATAAAGGGTAATTCCTTTTTTTTAAATATACGTGTAAAGGACCATTTTGCATATTTAAATATGTTGAAGGGGCTAAGCAGCATCAGTAATATAACTTTAAATGAAAGGAAATGACTGATTACATTCTAAATTATCTACCCACAATGTTCAAATTATAACAACTACTCTCGCAGTTACCATGCAAAATATGTCTTGTTGCGGAGTTATTCATCATGTAACATTTCTAAAACTGTATAGGAAGTAAATTCTGATAGCATTAAAAGACAAATACTAAATAAAGGATTATAAAAAAGGGGATGCATACAAGTATTTTTAGGAGATACAATTATAGGTGAGGCCACAAGCACCACGGTCAGCATTAATAACGGGGCTGAAACCCACTGCATTTTACTTTATTTTATCGTATTACTGTTAGTATCTCCGGAAATAGGAATATATCACTCCTAATTAGAGATAGACTAAGCGATGATCGATCTAAGCGGAATGCAAACAGATTTGTATTATCCACCAAACGTGTGCAAAGGTTCATTTAAACCCGAATGCAATAAATATGAGATTACGCCAATATGTCACAAAGGATTTGGATGGCTAGCACATTAAATGGTCAGTTCAAAACAAAGAGTCATCCTTTGGTACCAATGCTACCTGAATGAGGTTGAAATGTCGCCTGTTTAATGAAGAACGAAAGAAGTCGATATGTCTCGAGAAAATAGTGGTGTGTTTTCCCGTTTCACTTTACATACATATGTTTTGGATGGAAAGTTTTTACTATATCGCATTAACATTAAAACAGGGAAATCAGATTTAGAGTTTGGAATATTTTTTTCAGTGCGGTAGGACCTTTTCCTCAGGGCATTCATCCACACACAACGGGGGTTTATGTAGTCTACTTCATTATTCGAGCTCTCAGTAGATGAATTAACGTTTGCTTCGTATGAGGAGGGAAGCACTGAAACATCCATGCTTTGGCCAAGAAGCAGACCTAGCCCAACTTGTTGAAGATTGGGACATTAACCATCGCATAAGGTAAGACGAATATTTGGAAATATGGTTTTGCGTTACCCTGCTTTGATTCCTGTAAATAAACTTATGACTCAAAGTTACATGGATATCATTTTACAAATTACATTTCAATTTCATTCACGTAGAGTTGGATAGTTATGTAAGATATTGCTTCCCGGTAAAAAGTTCATATTGAGCTTAGTTTATCTGAGGTCAATTATTGAAGTCTTTCCTTGCTACTTTAATCATATCCATTTCCGTATCTGAAATTACCCGCATGTCTAAGGACAACATGCAAATTGAATTTCAAGAACAAGGGAATCGACAAATCACATTCGTTCCAATAAGCAAACATAAATTTTAGAGAAACCTCTCAAATTCAAATCGCATTAAAAACAAGGATCCGTAATGATAAAAAATGTTGATAATTTACCACTGCAGTAATGTTTTCTATAGGATTGGTTTAGAAAATAGCTGAAGTCTTATGAAATATTTACGTAATAAAAATTTAATCATACAATATTTACATAAATTTATAAAATGTTTAAATATTAATAACTATGTGTACATTTTATTTTTATAACTATGTGTACTAGAAGTAGATTGAATCCTGAAATACGTATTACTGTTAGCATTTAATTAACAACGTTTTTATTGCAAATTAGATTATTTTTAAAGTAAATAAAAAGTATATGTATGTGTGCATGCATGTCCCTTTGTCAGTAGCTCATACTTCTTTAAATCTTATACAAATGTAAGTTCTTTGATCAATTAACTTTTGCTAATGTTTAGAACTTCACAATAAGATTAATTCTTATATATATATATATATAGTATTTAGAGATAAAGGATGAGCCTTATACATTAATAGTTTTAATTTTTCAGGAGGTTGAAAAAATATACAATTTTTTAAGCAACAATAGCTACATCAGTAGTGAGACGTTTTTAATAAAGGCAATGACATTTCCTCATAAAATAAGTTGAAGGACTGCCAATGAAATTTAATTTTTACTTCCAATAGTTTTCCCTAGCAGATTTACTGAAGTTTTATCCAGATGCCCTTAAAGAAAAATCTTTCATCTATAAAGGATCTCTGTTATTCTAAGGACATGTTCAAACTTCCAATAAAACATTGTTTGTTTATACTGTTCCCATTCATGTTTATTTTACCTTGAGACCCAAGTCTCCAGCAAAAAATACGGTCATTCCTATCGGTTTCTTTTGTTTCCACCGACAAACACATTTATTTTCCTCCCGCATTACATTTCTTCCGAAAGTTATCACAGATGAAATAAACGATATTACAGCGCGTACGGCATTGTCTCCCTTTCCTGATGGAGAAATAAAAATACTCAATATGAGGCGCTTAAATACGTTTTCACATGGGGAGTTGTTTTTTTTTTTTGCTAGGAGAAACTAAGAATGTTCCAGTGCAGTAAGCTATTTATGTGATCCACGGCCAGAGATGTTTTTAATACTGAGGTGGTTATAATTTATTTTGCTCATGACGTTTTTAATGCACATTTGTCTTTTGTATTACAATCATGAACGTAGTGTAATACATCAATATAAACAAGGGGAAAATTCGTAAACCAAAAAATTTTAGATGAGAACAGTGTAAGATGACTGTATATTCGGAGCCAATTTTTTTCATAATTTTTTAAAGGATATTTTGGACCTTTATGGTAAAATAGCACTTAAAAATTAAAAAAAAGGAGCAAAAACTTACCAGTAAATGCCATAATTTTTAATAAATTGGTCAATTTGAAGTAATTTTTGATGAAATCGCTAAAACGCCTATCACTCTGCATAAATTTCTAATGCTACTATTTTAATTTCCTTCTCACACAGAATATATATGACAGTTATCTCCAAAATGACCTACAATCTAAGAGAAATGTAAAAATGCAAAAATAATAGACACAATTTTATGTTCCAATATGAAAATTTTCCCAGATTCGTCATTCCTTTCCTTATAAAAACAGTCCCAAATAAAAAACTATTTATTATACATCAATATCAATTATTGTAAGTCATTTCATTAACAATAGCATTTAAAACATTTCCTGAAAATTTTATCAAATTATATACATTATTACGCGACATATCATGATAACAATAGAGATTTGTGCTAAAAAGCATAATTCTGTGAAAAACGCATTTAAAGTTGTTTGTCACTTCAATTTTGTAGCAAACCATATTTTTTTAAATAATTATAACTCTGCTTCTGATTGATGTAGAATGAAAATCAAAATGGTTTTGAAAAGAGAAAAGATTGAATTTCACGATTCTTGCAAAAAATGAAATTGACCAAAATAGTCCAAAAATGACATTTTCAACGTAGGTAGTCAACAATTACCCTTGGATTTTATTTTACACTAAATTACTCATGAATTACAATTTTTGCCCCATATTACTACAAACACCACATTTAATTACAAACAATTCTCAATCGAAAAATTTAATCTTTGTATCAAACTAAAATACAATTTATTTAAATATTCATACATGGATTTTAAAAGCCTTTTGAAGAGGATCATGAATTAATTTACTTTTCCTCTAAAAAAAAAATAAACTCATCATTGGAATTAGTTTTGGGTAAATACAAAGCTATATGTATATTTAGTAACACTACGTTCGATTTATTTCCATTTTCATTATTACCATGTTTTTATTAACTCGCTTTCTTGTCTGTGTGTTTGTGTGTGTGTTTGTCAAGTACAAATCTTGAAATCGATTTTTAACTAACTTCCCGACTAGCTAGACATTTGAAACTTTTAGAATAGCTTCGAACACAATGACAATGCATTTGTTTAATATTTTTAGCCATCTTTAAGCAGAATTAAATTAATTTTCAGTTACTTTCAGTTAATTTTGTTTTGTAGACTGGTGCAGCCATCTATTGGCCAGAACGGGAATGAAAAGTTTTATGCAAGTTAACTTCCAATTAACTTAATTTTTTTTCAAGTTGATGGGATAATTCATCAAAGCAGTTTTAAAAAAAAAGTATTTTTTAATGCATAGAATCGTCAAGTTTATATGATTCAACAGAAAATTAAAAAACATGGTTTATATAAAGTTCTTTTTATTTTGCAATTATTGAGATCATCAGTAAATTTCAATGCATGAAAACATCATGGCGCTTAATAATACATTTCGTTTAAATGAAAATATCTCATTTTAGTACAAGAGATTTGAAGTTTGTCACGTGTGAGACTATCAGAATCCTTAGTTATGTGAACGTCTTTCCTTGTTGTTTGTCTTTGTGCTTTAACATAAATAATGTTAAAGTAAGGCTTGATACTAATAGAAGGCATCATGGTCAGTTTTAGCGAAAGGACGTTAAATCAATAATATTTAAATCCAGCTTCTTCATTCCGTGCTTAAGAAGCAACTGTGTCCATTTGATTCGCATATGTGAATGCAATGTACCCTACATCCGTTACGGCATAGTGCTATAAAGTTAACGCACCGTTTGATTATATTGCCGGGGGTGTAAAACGATAGAGTTCCTCGTGGTGAACCCTAAGTAATGCCGAATCAATCACAACGCTGCCGCTAACCTTTGCTTCCTTATTTGATTGATGGATTCTAATTGATTTCATTATAGTTAATGATAGTCCAAGAATATTGCAATGGAATGCTGGTGGCCTTTCCCAGGCTAAAAAACTTTGATCAGGAGCATCCTACTCATTTATTCGAAACATCTAATAAAATTATTTATGGAAATGAGTTTAGGAAAATATATTGATCCGGCATATTTAATGAAACTAAGGGAAAGGCCCGAGAGAGTCTTGCTCATTCAAAGCCCTTGATTCCAATTCCTCTTAGCTTATTCGCCTTCTAACTGGACATGATTATCTCAATATACCCTGCAATTCTGAGCAATCAATGTATAGTGGGCATATTTATATATGAGTTACACTTTAACCCTTTCAAGGGGCAACAACTTCCACATTTTGCACGGTACAGATTATTTTTCTCGATTTTTTTAAACTAAAGAATCTTGAACAATTTTCCGATTGAAAGTTGCAAAATAATTTTACTTCTTTAATCTGATAACACATGGCAGTTCAAACCCTTTTTCTGCTCATTTAACTGGAATACATTGAATGCAAGTGTTAAAAAAAGACTAGATTTCGCCGTTTGCAATGTGCAAACGGCACCCGTCAAAGAGTTCATGGTTTCGAATGCAATGTTAAAAAATATTGGGAAGCCAGAAAAATAATAAGGACTTAAAATGCCAAACGCCGGGATTTCGGAAATAAATTTTTACCATAATTAAATTTTCTTATAAAAAAAACCAGATTCTATATTTCTTCAACAAAAGCCAGCTTTTTCTTGTAAGTGTTTATGAATCTTAAATTATAATATTCAGAATAGTATATAGCTTTTGTATATTTTTATATTAAGATTATATGTTTGCATTGTTATTTTATTTCCCCGAATATTACTTGATATAATAAACACTGTACGTATGATGAGCTTACATACTTACACAAAATTATGCAAACTCAGTAACGGGAAGTAAAAGAAATAGAAATGCATTTTTACCAATTATTTCTGTAAAGTTACTCTAATACAATAGGCTTGCGGTATACTTTATGATATAAAGCATATATACATATATACACACACATACATCGACATATATACACGCAAGCATTCATAGACATACATACAAAGGTATTCATAGACATACAAAGGCATTAATAGATATATATACACATGTATTCATAGACATACGCACACATACATCGATATATATACACGCATGCATTAACAGACACAAATACACATGTATTCATAGATATACATACACCTACATATATACACATATATGATAAATGTACTTATAAATAAATGAAACTAGAATTAAAAAAATTCATTGTTCATGATATCGTTACGACGATGAATACTAATAACTCGAAATCACTATATACATTTCATCCATATTATTATTATTCATATAATAAGTCCCTACGTAACGTTTAGAGAGGAATATGGAATTCAATAATCTCTCTTTAGATAACACAACCCCTTCTCGTGTACGCTAAACTATCCTAAAAAATTCAAACTCCAGAAACGCAGTAGTTGACATTCAAGATAAATTTCTCTACCTGAAATCCGCTCCCGAATGTTTCACAGCGTAATCAAAGGATTTCTGCTCGCCTTCATTAAAGTCATTAAAGCAAATGCGTTCTATAATTTTCGAAATCCTCTCGAGCGAAACAAATGGCCCGGCGTTTGATTTAAAGTTGCATTGCGCGGCCCTATTCCAGACACCTGACTGCTTTCCGATTGCTGCATAAAATCCATTAGCATTGCCTCTTCCCGAGAGTTTGGGCCCACAATTTGATTGAGCCGGTTGTTAGCGGGTACCTTTAAAATCGCTCTCGAGATGGGATGTTTTCTCTAAATGTCTTTTAAGTGATATCCGGCAAGAATTATTACGCCCGTGGAGTAAATGATTTTCTTCGACGAGTGAGATGTTATAGTGGAGGGATGAAAATGAAGTGTTTAATGATGCCAAAGAGATTTTTTTTTCAAACGCAATATTCGTGAAGATGGAAGAAGATAACACTGGTCTGGACGCATGTCAGGAATGAAAATCGAAACCTCAAATCCTGGTCTTCGAAGCCAGTCATCTAATCGTCATACCATTCTCATGAAACTTAGTCGTCAATAAGGGATACATACCTTTACAGTATATTTCTATTGATAATCATTGTTACTAACATAGTCTACAAGGCTTATATTTATATATATGTATATTTTATATATTTATGTATCTATGTACCAGTCTATGCATATTTATCTTCGGGGTTTTTTCTAGGGTATACGCAGGGATACGGCGTATCCTCACCTTTTTTTTAAGTATGATTTTGGCTTAACTTAACCGACATTTAAAGAAACTTACGATTCGATTGTTAATGTAGGACAATAATTATTTTTTTAAATTACGAGTTTTTGGATACCCTGTAACGTGACGTGTGAAAACATGGCACTAAAAATGCACACCTTTATTTGAGAAAACATGGTATACCCACCTAGTTTTTTAGAAAAAAATATCAGGTAGTCTCTTGTAACGAAACTGCCACGGGTTATTAACATAGGATTACTTATCGTTGCCTACCTCTTTAGTATGTATACAGTATGACCACTAAAGTCCCTTCCCACCCTCTTAACTTCGGAGCGGCTGCTGCTATATTCATAAAAGTGGTGTCTAGGTATAGTAAAGTAGCCATGCGCTACTGCATGAAACCCCCTACCGCGCCACCTGGTGGAAAACTGCGGAGTTAGCATTCCTATCTCGAAAATGGAACGAGATAGGGGAAAAAATGATTTACAATGTTGTAGAGCATCATAGATTTAGTAAGAAAAGACACCTTGTGGACAATAACACGAAGAATAGAATGGTTAAAATGCACATTTGATTTTACGTGATTTCCGACACTTTGACGTGACAAAACGATCTGAGAAAGAAAAAACAACTAGATATAACAATATACCTTTATTTGAGATGTTCAAACTTCTCATCGTCAGCTGCAATGCACTTATGGATCCTCGTTTGAATGTCACGTTGCACACGTTGGAGCATAGAGCGTGACACGTTGGCACACGTTGGCGTCCGTAATGCGTCGTTTGAGGTCCTGCAATGCTTGTGGAGGGGTCGCATACACCTGCTGTTTGAGGTATCCCCACAGGTAAAAGTCCAGGGGAGTCAGATCAGGCGAACGTGGAGGCTACTCTTCGAAACCGCCATACCCAATTATTTTATTCCTGAGTCAGCTTGTAATTGTAAATTGCACACCAAACGTTAATAGTATACCGCATTTGATGTCGAACGTTGGTAAAACATCGTTCGGCATTACCGTCCACTAAAACCTGTTGAGGCGTGGGTCGGTATGGATGAGCGCCTAATTCACTTAGGATTTTCCAAACCTGACTTTTGGAGAAGCCACAGTGTTGACTGATCGCTCTTGTGCTGCATTTCGGATATTCGAGGGCGTATGCTAATACCTCATTCGATTGCACTTGCCATCCTACCTTAGCTGGTCTGCCAGATCGAGGTCGAATAGTAACGCAGCCTGTCTCCTTTAAACGTTTTACAACAGTTAGGATGGTTTCATGAGAAGGATGTGGGCCTGCATTGAAACTTTTTCGGTACAACCTTGCTGCTGATCGTGTCTTGTGTCAACATTCACCGTATAGTAAAACCATCTCACAATACTCAGATTTGGAATACTCAGCCATTACCAAGAGCATCAACATACTACAACCCCAAGAAGATGTCTCTTTTATAGCTGCCTCAGGTGAACAGGCGTGGCATTTCTTACGTATTTGCATACTGCAAAAATTTCGAACACCAAGCACAAGTTGCGTTGAGTTGATGCGACACTATTTTACACGATCTACATATTGTCTACTCTGTTTATAAAGACAATCAGTACAAGGTGCAACCCTCGGGGTTTGAACCGCGGTCCTTTTGATTGGGGATCACAAGCGATATATCACTGTGCACATTGCGGTGGCCGAAAAATAATCATTTCTCCTTCCGATCAAGTTTCGTGACGTCACAGTGTAGGAAATCACAAAAGAAAATGCGCGTTTTAACCGTTCTATGATTCAAATTAATGTTCATAAGGTATTTTTTCTTACTAAATCGATGATGCTCTACAACTTTGTAAATCACTTTTTTCCCTACCTAGTTCCGTTTTCGATATAGGAATGCTAAATCCGCAGTTTTCCACCAGGTGGCATGGTAGGTGGTTTCATTCAGTAGCGCATAGCTACTTTACTATACCTAGACACCACTTTTATGAATATAGCAGCAGACGCTCCGAAGTTAAGAGGGTGGGAAGGGACTTTAGTGGGCATACTGTATATGTATGTATGTGTTATGTATATATGTTTCTATCTCTCTCTCTCTCTCTCTCTCTCTATATATATATATATATATATATATATATATATATATATATATATTATATATATATATATATATATATATATATATATATTATATATATATATATATATATATATATATATATATATATATATATATATATATATATATATATATATATATAGTGTATATATATATATATATATATATGTGTGTGTGTGTGTGTGTGTGTCAGAATTTGACACATTTTGGTACATATCTGTTTAACTGTTTACTGATTGCCCAAGTGATAAAGACTGGGCTTGGCGCGCTGTCAAAATTATAACTCTCGACGTCGAACGGTATAAGCGTCTGAAATTTTGCTTTCCGGATGACCGTTATGAAGGAGTGTAATCCTACGTTGAAAACATTGTCTATCTCTATATATCGATATATATGTATCTATCAATCTATGCATATATCAATATGTATACATCTACATATTTATATCTATGTATACATCTATTAATCTTTATATACTTATTTATATGTATCTATGTACATTTATATCTACATTTGTATCTACCTATAAAAATTGTATATGAAATTCAGGAAATTGTTTACTCATGTATACCCACATATATTTGAATATACTTTATAATAGGAGGCAATTTTTTACCTTAGTACTTTCAGCAGAGGAATATAAGAAAAATTCTTTGAAAACGTATAACACATTTTTCTCAAATCCCCATTTTGTTAATTTTCAAGCAAGAAAACACCTTTCCCCCGCTCTATACAACAACAGAAATACCGATAATCAAATGAAAATCGTACATTTAGATAGCCGGAACTTTTTGGCAAATTTACCTTTTTGCGTTTAAGTTTTGTCATTAAAGAAAGGTATGTTTAGACTCCGAATATATTTTTCTCGAATAATTTAAATTTCAAAATTACATTAGCGCCTCATTTAAATATTATTATACATATGTAAATAATGCCTTTCTATTTAAGCTCTTATTAAGTACTCCGATTATTAAAAAACAGCTATGTGCAAGATGATAATTTGAAGAAACTCTATAGGTTAACAATGAATTGAACGAATGCAATATGACAGCTAAACAGTACCCTAAAGTACTTTGCTGAACAAGTATGTTATCATTTTAGAACCATTATATTTGAAAACCTCAGTGTAGTAGATTGTGCTACTTTTAAAAAATAGTTATCTATATATATATATATATAACAGTTGTAAGGTATACACAAGATTCGATTCACAAGAATCGAACTTTTGAGTGAATTAAAGAAGCTGCTTTAGATATGCTAATTTCGGCATACACGCTTAGTATAAATACCATGCAGCGTCATTAAAGAAAAGGGGAGGTTGTTAAGGTTGAAAAGGTGTTATCCTGCGCTAGTGCTTAGCGGGCCAGAAGTTTACATGGCAGTACTGCTGGTTTGACTTACTGTTCGTGAGTATAAAAATACATTGTTCTTGAAAGCTGTGTTTATACATTCCGTACAAGTAGTACGCATGCTTATTGCTGTAAAAGCCAATTATATGTGCAACGAATTCAATAAACATTGTTTCATGTATAAACTGTGTGTGGTTCAAATTCAAATAGAGAGCCACTTCAAATTATATACACCCAAGTCTGGGTAGAAGTGAGCATAGATTCTCTATACAGTTCCGTAACTGACTGACTGACAGATAATGCACAGACCAAACCGTGGGACCTAAAGAGATGAAATTTTGCATGGCGATTATTCTTATACTGTAGGCTTGCACTAAGAAAGATTTTTGAAAAATTCTTCGTACTTTTTTAAAATTAAATTTTTAAGCTGTTTTGTAACATTAAAAACATATTAAAATACGGCAGAAGATAATATTTAACCACTAGACTCATTCAGATGGAAGTTGTTTAAGAATTTAATTCAAATTAGAATATTTATGGATATTAAAAATACAAATTAATTGCATACATTGACCTTTGTATTTAATTTGAATAATTTCATCTACATTATTTAGTCTATAAAAATAATCCGTTACGATATATATATATATATATATATATATATATATATATATATATATAGGCATTAAATCCATACATTAACCGTTCTATTTGTGAATGTACGCCGTAGTGAAGCACGGGTATTCAGCTATTTTAATATATTGAGAGACAACACTGAAAATTTGAGACTACCATGTATTAAAAAAAACCCACTTCTGTTTACACCACGTATAAAGTTTGTGAAACAGCACTCTGCTTTAATTTTGATACTAAGATCATCAAGGTATTTTAATGGCTAACCAGATATATTATAACAAGAATTTATGTAATATTTGCAGCTCTCTAAGCCTTTATTTTTAATTCTACTTCTATATAAAGTATATCGTGTTGATTAAATTCATAGGACACGATTCTTAATCTCGAAGAAAGCATGTCTTCAAAACAAAAGGAAATCAAATAAAGCAAAATAACACGACCAAAACATGTAAAAAGTCAGACTTTTACGACAGGCATAACTGATGATAACTCTCGGAAATTTCTATTTTCTTTTCGGAACTATTCCTTCTTTGAATCAGGTCATACAGGAGATAAATTTCAGCATCGAAATTTTCTGTCATTTGGAAAGAAAATATGACATATATGGGCACTATAATAAATGATATTTCATAAACTTATCGTTAGGAAAATTCATTTTTATGCGCTTTTTTGACATCGCATGCTGGAAAAAAACCATCAAATGCAAATATTTTCTTTTTACTAAAGTTTTCTACTGCCGTTCAGCATACATGCAGTTTGCTAATGAATAAAAACTGAATTCAAAGGGTTGTATGAAAATAAAAATAAACACTACAAGGTAAACGATAATTAGAACTTGAAAACGTATTGTAGAATTATGATCATATATATATATATATATATATATATATATATATATACACACACACACAGTGAAACCCCGATTTTACGTTTTTCTTGGGACCAGCGGTAAAAAAACGTACGAAACGGGAAAACGTAAAATCGGAGTTAAAAAAAAATCTAAGGATATTATTCAAAAATTGACACATATTGGGATATTGGGATGTTTTAACATTAATTAAATTGACACAGTTGACATATTGGGATATTTTAACATTATCGGAATAAGCAATTTTCCCGGATCAGCAGAAAATGACGTAGGAAGCGGGATTACGTACGAAACGGACAACGCATATTCGGGGTTCTAATGTATATATATATATATATATATATATATATATATATATATATATATATATATATATATATATATATATATATATATATATATAAATAAAGTTGTTAAGCCCATTTCTTTGGGCTGTTGCATTTTCTACTGCATCCATTTACTTCATTTCCATCTTAAACGAAAGATTGTAATCTCTAGATTTGTCAATTTTACTTCTTGTAACAGCTAGTTCTATTAATGAGCGATAATTTACAATTAAAATTTGCTTTCTGCTCATGCTCAGTGACAGGTTTAAATCTGGCATTATATACTCACTTAGCACGAGGCCGCGTAAACACGTTAATTTGTTTAATCCGAAGAATCTCTCCAGCTCTCTCTCGGCCATTTTTATTTTTAATTATGTTTGTGAGATAAAGAATTAAACCTGACAAATTATTTAACTCGCGCTGTTGATTAACCATATTTCTTTTTGCTGGGTTCAATAGTAATATTTTAAATTGCATTTTTCTATTCTTAATATTATGATTTTCAACATTTGGCCATGTTGTGTTGAGTAGAATTTTTTCATTAGCACATTTATTTACTATTCAGCCGTTATGTTTTGACGGGTACCAACTAGTTATCTTTTAATAGGGAGAATTGCTTTAAATGCCGTACAATTATTTTTAATATGCACTGTGTTTGCTCATTTTCCCTTACATGCATAATTCTTTGTCAAATAATAGGTCGCGTTGATTGGTTGAAACATCTACTGTCAGCTTTTGTTGCAGAATGGCTAAAAATAGACCGGGACCTACAGCTTCACGCCGATTTCGAATGTCAGATATCATCCAACAGTGCGACTTTTTGACATAAAACATATGTAGATCATCCTTATGTTCGCAATTTATGCTTCTTATCTTGAAATAACGCCACCCTCATGGTATAGTGGTTAACGCCGTGACCCCGCTGTGGGCTCGGGTTCAAATCCCTTATAGGGCCTGGTCGTTATCGTTTTGCTCCCTCGAAGGGAGCAATGCTGGCTCACATAAAGTGTGTTCTCATAATAAAGCAGCCAGCAAGACTTACAAAGAGGCGAATGTCTAACAACAAGTGCCTTCTCAAGTTTTCTAATATTATATGTTTTATATCAGTATTAAAAAACAAACCATCGTAAGCTAAAGGTTTCTTAAAGAAAATATGTTTATTTCTGATACGAGTTATTTTTTTGGCACTCCCTCAGGTTATTTCTTACGTGAAATACAAAGCGCCACTCAATCGAGAAAAGTCCCACTGCACTTGATCTGTGTACTGGTGTGCTTGGGCATCGCACCATAGAGTCATGCTATAATCTCTTATTTAATTCCACAACTTTATAAAGTAAAATAGCTAGTAATATGTTATTTTACAGTTTAAAATTCAGCATATATTTCTGGACATCATTGTAGTCCTGGCATAAATATCTGGGGTGTTTGTTTTTTTAAGTGCGAGATCAATATGTCGAAAATGTATGATCTGTCATCTAGTACATTTCTTATGGACTTATCAATGAGTGTCGTTCTTGGAATTTCAGCGATATTATATATATATATATATATATATATATATATATATACATACCGGGTGTGTTATAAATTTCGTGCAAAGTTGAAAGCTTCATAATAACAGAAGCAATGCTCGAAAAAAATTTCTGTTTGCGCCAATAAGATCAGAGGGACATTGGATTTGTTTTCCATGTAAAAGAAAAAAGTTTCTAAAAGTAACCGAAAGAGGGCGCTCACACGTCATACTGAGACGTTTTATGCAAATCAGGCAAACTCAAACATAAAATCAAATAGATCACAATAACACGAGACTGTACATTCATTTTAAAGTAACAGATGTTCAACATACTACCAGCACAAAGTAATAGGCAAGTGAGGCGTGTCACTAAGCCCATTACAGCGGATTGTAGCATCCATGGCAGATATTGTCTGTCGAATGACATTTTTCAGTTCCACGAAAATGGTTGGGGAGTCCCGATACACATCAGACTTTAAGTATATCCCTAACTAAAAATTTGCCGGGGTCAAATCTGGTTACCGTGAGGGCCACTGAACCTTACAACCGCGAGTTATAGAACTCGGTCTTCAGTGAAAGATTCCAAAAGGAACGTTTTGATATCACGTGAAACGCGGGGCGGGACACCATCCTGCATGAAGGTAACAACAGGTAACGCATGTCTTTCCTGCAATGCAGGCTTAATGTGGTCATGCAAAAGCGCCCTCTTTCGGTTACTTTTGGAACTTTTTTTTATACATGGAAAAAAAATCCAATGTCCGTCTGAACCTATTCGCGCAAACAGAAAATTTTTCAGAGCATTATTATTTTTATTACGAATTTTTGAACTTTGCACGAATTTATGACGCACCCGGTATGTATATATATATATATATATATATATATATATATATATATATATATATATATATATATATATATATATATATATATATATATATAAAGGTTCATGAACTTGTCAGGGGGGATTGCCTTTTTTATGACAATGAATACAGACAGAAATGCATAAAAATGTCCCACCACCAGTAATAAATTTCTTTAAAAATAAACCTTTATTTTATAATTTAATTACTTAATAAATTAAGAAAAAAGAGGCGGTACGGTAATAGCTCTTTTGAATTCGCTTACCACTAAACTATAGAGCTTAACCACAGAGAAAATGTTTCGCATTGATTGTCGACTTGAAGTTAAAAATTTTTTGTTTAACTGTACTCGTAATAAAGAAAGACATTTTTTTGCGCTGCGGTCTTATTCATTTTCGAAATTTTGACCAGAAAGGGAAATAAACTGCGTTTAAAATACACTATGCCATATTTTCGCTCTGAATCATTGAAATTTTCAAATAGTGTTTGTTTTTCCTCTAAAGAATGAAAAAAGATGCTGGAGTTAAAAATTTCTTTATCTATTGCGGATTACAGTAATTTGTTTTAAAAATCCAAGTCGGCAATTATTAGATAAATTTTCTCTGTACGTTAACAATAAGAAGAGAAAATTCAATATGGGGATTAGCCAGCATCCTTAAGGAGAGAGTACCTAAAATAACAGTAATGTTAAGATAATGATGTCATATTATAGTATTGTTCAAATGTTTGGTACTGATAATTATTAGAATTCCTCTGCATGTTTTCATTTCCCTTTAAGCTCAAAATTAAATTTTTGTTTTCAAATTTTATAAAGATATATACAGAAGCCAAATGGGTGCGCTTGCCCAGTTGGCAAGAGCAGCGGACCAGTGATCTGAACGTCCCTGGTTCGATTTTCGTCACTGCAAATCCACCACCGTGTTCACTAATGGTGGCCGGGACACGTAAAAAAGGTTGTGGCTGCAATGTCCTCCAAGTGCTCTAATTTACCTGAGCAGGTGCGGGGTCAAGTGTTCCGGTCTCGTCACTTGACTCGGTTCAAAATTTCGGGATTGGTCATTTAGTCAAGTCGGACTCAGACCCTTGTGGAGCTAATTCAAAACAGGAACCGCACCTTCATCACCCATAGCGTTCGGGACTTGATCTGATGTTGCTGTTCGTCAAGTGGCATAAACAACAACAACAGAAGCCAAAAAGTATATTGTATAAGTAAACATTTTTAATTTTGTCATTTTTTCCTACAAAATACAAACTTTTATTTTGCAGCAAATTAAACAGCTTACATTTTTAACCGAGATAATACTACGATTGTTTATACAGATCTGAAAATATTCCCTCTTGCTTAAAGGGAAAAAAATAAAATTCCTTATAAAATATTCATAGAGTTTACCTCCGAGAATTAAAATAAGCAAATCCACGATCTGCTGAATTTAATACGCGATTTTTGTAAAATGCGTCATTTTTATTCTCTAAATTATCCCCTTAAAATATGAAACGATACATTCGTCAAAAGAATTTTGCAATGAGTATCTGACATTCAGTATTTTTTCTTCTTTTATAATTAAGGAAACAAGCATGCTGGAAACATGCCAAGACGAAGGTGCAGCGTGCTGAAAATTTTATAAAAGGAACGCGTGTCAAATTTTAATGAATTGCTTGGAGAACCACCACTACCTGACAAGCACTACCCATCAAAAGGGATAGCGTATAGATTAAACCTGTACTTTGTTAATTTTTAGAAATTTAATTGCAAATATTTGCCGCTTTTGCTTTAAATACGGCTTGTAAATGAACATCTTTATTACATAGATTAACATTTCCATATTCGCGTGTTGTTTGTGAATACATCGTGGAATTGTAAATCGTTTTCAAGTTCTGTATTCAAAGAAAGCAGAGGCGTGTCAGTGCAAACTGCAAACCACAAAATATTGTAAAATTAACATTTCCCATAGTATTAAGTTTGGTTTGGTTTGGTTTGGTGCGCTACGGTCATATTTTGCTATATGAGGGTTAATTAGACCGGGACCTACTGCTTAAACCCGATTCTGAACGGCTACAAACGTCCATGAGTGGGTACCAAGAGTGAGATTCGAACCCACAGACTTTGGTACCGAATGCCAGAACCCTACCATAAAATTAAGAAACCGGTATTTTCCACCGACTTAATTTTAAAACATTGCATTTGTCTGTAAACAGTCCGCATTTAAATCCAATGAACAAAATCTTTTCAAATATCAGAGGGACAAGATGAATTAAGACACCCAAATAGTAAACACAAGATTATATATTGTATCAAGCATATGCAACTCACAGAACCATTTCTGCTGAGCATTACATTTCAATTACCATATGATTAATCAGCTGCAGGCATACACAATAGAGCTTATTGAACCAAGCTTTACCTATTAGATCTTATTGCATTACCAATTCCTTTCCAGTTCAGTTAAAACACCTAAACAGTAGACACAAGTTTATTTAATCTCTCAAACATGTGCGTCATAGATCCATTTCTACCGATTATTACACTTCAGTTACCCTATGACTAATCAGCAGCACGCACACACAATAGAGTTCATTAAACCAAGTTCTACCTATTTGAATTTATCACTCTACCAATTGAAGGGTTTCCTACAAAAATGATGTAGCTCAATCCTGGGGGAGTTTGGAGTTACATGTACTATCTTGTGGTTATAAAAACTAAAACAAAGAATAACTCTTTCGTTTGATGCCAGAAAGGGGTAGCTGTAATCGTTACTTCTCGTGTTTCTCAAGAGATAGATCAGCCTGACTCGTTACCTCCTTTTCCCCCTTCAAACGACTGGCGTGGTTTGTTTAAGCAGTGGTTCCCGACCGGTGGTCCACAAGAGCCTCGGGAGTGGTCCGGCACCACATATGAAAACGCTGCAAAATAAATGGAGATTTTGAAAGCAATATTCATTGAACTATATGGGCCGAATATATTCGATGACTACCAGGTGATAAATTAAAACTTCTTAAAAGTTTAACATAATTATTTTATTATTAGAATATGATATATAAGAATGTGAATACGTTAATCCTGCATCCATTTTGCCTGAGCGATATTCAAACGATATCACCGATATTCATTGTATCTTCCATACCCCAAGGAGATTCCCCACCCCCTCAAGTCGGTGGGGGTAGGGTGGTCCTCACATGGTTCAATTTCTGGCTTAGTGGTCCGCAGACTTCTATGGGTTGGGAATCACAGGTTTAAAGGAAGGCTACACAATACTTATCAACAGTGGAGTTTTGTTTTCTAATCAACATAATTCTATATATTGCTTAACTGAAAAATATAAATATGTGAGAGAACTAGCAGGCAAATACGTTGCACAAAATGATATGTGGTTTTACGATGGACTACAACCAAGCAACGCACCAGATGAGCCAGACGTTGCAGAGGAAAAATGTGACAATTTAAAAATGAAATTTTCTGTTTGTAAAGCCAAACTTTTCTGTAATTCAATTGAAGTTTTCTTTAAATAAAATATTATGATAGTAGATTGTATTTTGTTTTTGCGAAATCTTTTTCCTAGAAGTAGATAGAACGTCCATTTGGAGACAAGAAAGAGGTAGCTCCAACAGTCAAACATGTGCCACGTCATCTAGAAAATATATTTTTGAGTGAAAATACTGTCCTAATATGAAATAAAAATTAAGGAAATTTATCAAAAAGAAAATTTTCACACGACTTAGAATTTTTTTTTTACGGTTTTCCAAAAATTTGAAAAAAATTGGAGTTACCTCCTCATTTTTTAAAATTATTAGTCCTTGAAACCGATTTAACCCATTTAAGACTGGCTTTGCGAAAACGCAACATTATTTTCTGTAATTTTTAAAGGCATGTTCAAAATTCTGTACGTCTGAAGTAACATTTTTATTTTATTCTCTATACTTCAATTGATCATAATAATTTTTTTGTGATCCTCAATCGTCCTCAATCGTCCTCATTTCCCCACTTTTAGCACTTGCAAAAAATTGGGTTTTTTTTGGTGTTTTGAAAGGGAAAAAAGGACTATTTTCAAATAATAACCTTCGATAGTAGCACATGATAAATTTCCAATTTGATGCTTGTTCCGAGTTTACTAGAGACTAAAGAACAAAATGGCTTCAACAGATAAATCATAATTTTTGTTTTTATGTTTCTCAATTCATATTTTTAAAAATGTTGCGAAAACGCAACATCAGTCCAAAGTGTATTACTTATTTCCAATGTGTTTTATTAGTGCTGCCTAGTTTTTCATGCAGTAAATTGGTATTGTTTGCATTTCGGATAAGTTTGTCTCTAGAAAAAAGCGATTTTTGACATTGGAAGAGACATTGGAGTATTTTCATGGGCTAGATGATGATATTTCAGAATCGTCCTCAACAGAAGCTAATGAGGAACCATAATTCGTCATTATCCCTCCAGATCCGGATGATTTGACGGATGAAGAAGATATTGATGATAATATTTTATGTGAAAGTGTCGAATCCCCTAAAGACATTGCAGGTGAAATCGACATTTTTTTCCCTAATAAATGTAAAAGTAAGCAATATAGTAAGAAAAAGGAGCATATTGTATGAGGAAAAGGGATACTCTACATGGATGTAATGAATTCTAAAATAAGTTTATTAGAGTTTAAGAGATCTATATCTTTGACAGAGCCATATCTTTGATAAAAAGGCTTGAAGAAATGCCAATGAATTTGTTTTACCTGAAACTTCGCATATTGGAAGACCATCTTCAATTCAAAATCTAATTCTCAACGAAAATCGGAAAAACCGTATGGGCCATATTATTACTAAAAATAGTAAAAATAAACAAAAAAATGTAAACACTGCAAAAGTTAAACAATTTCTGTATGTAATAAGTGTAATGTACCTCTTCATGCTAAATGTTTCAAATATTTTAAAATTTTTAAAAAAAATTTTATAATTTTAAATTTTTATATTTTAAAAATTTTTATATCGCTTTGGACTGATGTTGCGAAAACGCAACATTTTGTAACTCTCGTAAAAATAAATTTAATTTTATGGAAACAACTTATTTGTGTAATTAATGTTGTAAGAAGTGTTAAAACACTGTTTGGTGCATTTCCAATAAAGGAAACATGGAGCGGTCCTAAATGGGTTAAAAGTAACCAATGAAAACAATTTCTCTGTTGTCTAAACCTCTAGTACACTATTATACATTGAAATGCATTGCTACAGATTTTTTAGGCAATAGATAGCAACATCAGAAATCCCAAATACTTTAAGTCACATTTACATTTTGGTTTCTTTTTAGTCTGCAACACAGTGAATAATGAAAAGTCAAATCTACAAAAAGTCCCATGCAAAGAAACTGCCAAATGTAAATAAAAAAAATACTTGCCGTGTTTCAAAAGAAAATAAAGCAGGAATAAAAGTTTTCGATAAGGCAAAACTCGTAACATACACTAATTCCAATTCTGTCATTCTTTTTTTGCCTCTAAAGCATCTTTGTGAACTTCAAAACACAAACCCCACTCCTTTAAGATTGGAAGGAAAAACATTTGAGCTTTCTACATTTGTGTCATCTTAAGTTGCTGTTTTTTTTATTGTTTTGTCCCAAAAGGCGGAAAATGTGTCTCGAGATAAGACAAAACATAGTGTAAGGAAAGAGTAAGTATAAATAGGATTTTCGTATAAAATATAAGCATGGCAGAAAGAGATAAAAATTATGTACCTAAAATTTCGGAAATACTACTTTATTCGACGTATATTTTGTCGCGAATCTTTTAACTTCAAAGGCATTAATCTTTCAGATGTGGCAAAAAGGATTAGTTAAACACTTGAAGGTACATAAATACATATGAATTATTGCGTATATGTTCTAATATACTTCAACATTTTGGTTTTTCGTCGAAATTAAGGTGGGTGTAATTATACTTTGGATAGAAAATTTTAAGCAATAGTTTTAAACCCAAACACTTGTAACAAAATATCTACAGGAAATCAGTAAAATCATCCTTTAACCCTTTCAGAGGCAACAACCTCCCCCGTTTGCAAGGTACAGATTTTTTTTCCCAATTTTTTTAACCTAAAGTATCTTGACAAATTTTCCAATTAAATGTTGCAACATGTTTTTACCTCTTTAAACTGATAATAGATGGCAGTACTAACCGTTTTTATGCTCATTCAACTGGAATACATTGAATGCAAGTAAAAAGACTAGATTTCGGGGTTTGCACTGTGCAAACGGCGCCCCTCAAAGGGTTAAAGTATATTTCCTAAACTCTAATGCTTGTATTATTAAAATAGGATGTTTTAATTAGTGTAGTTTTCTCATGTAAGTAAATATATTATTGCAATTTATTTTAATTATCTATCTATCTATATATCAATTACCAAAAGCTTTCGAATCCTCGTCTGTCTATGAAAAATTGCGTATTATAGCTATATGCAATTTTCTCGGATCACGATTGCGTTTGGTTACGTTATTCAAAAGATTAGAAGCACGTTTGGAAACACGCTTCAAATTATATCTATCGGCCCTCCCACTCCTTAAAACTCAAAAAGTCCACGTTAACACGGTATGACAGCAACAGAATTAGAGATTACTCAATAAAGCATTTCAGCTACATACACTTTCCCCTAACATCCCACTCTCCTGGAGTAAATAACTGTTTTCCCTGATTTGCACATTTGCAGTAGACTACTAATATTATTGATAATACAGTTGTTATTAATTTTCAAACAGAGAGAACAGGTTTTTCTTTCTTAGGGCTTTAAAAAAATTTAGTCTTTTAGTACGCATTTCCTTACTGAAACTGCCGCACATTTCATAAAACGAAATAACAGTCTGTTATGAATATTCTCATCACGTAATTGCATTCCCTCAGCCTCTTGAGGTAAATCTTTTTGAAGCTTCCTCTGCGTTAATTAAACTCAAGGTGCAGTACTTGGAAGATTCGCTTAAATTACTGTCTGTTAAAATACTGAGTGTAGTTTCCCCCAGGTAACTCGGATTTTCTGCCAGAGTTTTCTTTATTACCAGAGACATACTGTATGCTTAAATTTTTCCCCTTAATTATTGCTCACTGCGCGAAAAATTGTTTCCATTCCTCTTATTTCTTAAAAAAAAAATTAACGTTGATTTAAAATTAAAAGTTTCAGTTAAAAAAAATTCCAACTATGAAAATATATTAATAGATATCTATAACAAATATTATCTATATTTATATTTCCCTTTCTCTCATATATATATATATATATATATATATATATATATATATATATATATATATATATATATATATATATATATATATATATATATATATATATATACACACACAGTCGAACCCCGGTATAGCGAACCCGGTATATAACGAAAATTTTGGTCCAGCCGTTTTCCTATTATATTTAATGCCAATTTATCCTTTTATAGCGAACCTCCGAAATCTTAAAAATCGGCTCTAACGAACCTTTTTTCAGTCTACTACTGAATTTTTTTTAATTTTTAAACTCTAAGAATGTTGAAAATACAACGAATGTTGAAGATGATGATGATAAAGATTTACCTATCACGATGTGGATAGAAAAGCACAAAATTTCATCATTCTCAGATTGTGACATGCCATTGTTCGAAACGTGATGATGAAGTCATTACATATGAAAATCCGACTGATGAAGATATTGTGGAAGAAATTAAAATGAATCATTCTGAAATCGAAGATTCTGCATCTGATGCTGATGAAGAGGAGCACATACAATGACGAAATCTCCCCATCGCAGATTCTACAGCAGCGATGTTTGTAATTAATGAGCTTTTGTCTACACAAACAGTGGAAGAAAGAGTATCGGAGTCATTTGATGTATTGGTCAGACATTCATAAAATGATTTTAAAATCGGCATCACGTCAGCGGTAGATTGCCGATTATTACTGTATCAAAGCAGTCAGCAACAATCAAAGGTAAAATGACTATTTCCCTTTGTCTTCATTTTTAGTTAATTTAATTAGTATTGTGTCAGTTCAATGTAATCGATTTTAGTGAATTTAATTCATTAATGATAATTTTTAATAGATTTTATCATTTTTTTTAAATACATTATTGAAAACACATAGCAATTGATGAATTATACACTTTGTGAACTCTAACATTTTTCTTTATGGTTCGGATATAGCGAACAAAATATTTGGTCTCTTGAAGTTCGTTATAACGGGGTCCGACTGTATATATATATATATATATATATATATATATATTAACATTACTGAGAACTATCGTCAATATAGAGAGCTCCTTTAGTAATTTTGCGTTGCATAGTACAAACTGAAAAATTCTATTCACTTTGCATTACAAAACTAACTTATGGCACGTTATCTTAAGGCAGCCTATTAGAATTCATACATTTCGGTACATGTGCCTTGTACAATGGACTTGTTTTTATAATAGGATAGCCATTCTAAAGTAATCGTCGTAACTGTGCTGTTCCATGACTGAAACCAACTATTATATACGACATACTGGTTTTCTTATAAATTAATTTCTCTGTTCTTACTCCGAATTTTTGTTAAGCAAATTTATTTATATAAATAATTTTATTTTTAAATTATGCTCTCAAATTCAGTCGGTTTTGGGCGGAGAAAAGTATTATAAAGATTTTCCTCGTTTAAATTTTTAACCATATACAGCACATTCCGTACAACATTTTAAGAAACATATCATAAAATATGATTAGTATAACTGGCCATAATATCTTTATTTCATATTAGCATTCTTAGGCATCAAAATCCAATAATTTTTTTACTCACGCATTGCTACACAATCATAGGCATACATTCTTTCCATATCCCAAATAACTACTACATGTATTACATTATATCGTGTTATATTGTATTATATTATATTATATATATGTATGGATGGATGGATGTGAAATATACATGTAGTAAAAAATATGCAGTAATTCCTTATGGCCCATTTTGCAAATGAATGTTAAGTACGTCTACAAATTACCTCCAGTTTACTTCCTACCTTATTGGCTTCCTAAGGTACTGGCTTAGCCATAAAATAAGACTTTAATGCAAAGCCAATTTGGCCCATTCCCAGTAACGTGAAATTAACGTTTACAACCTATAAGATCTAATCATTTTACACAGTTTAATGTTCGTATGTGTATGCGTTACACTTTCTAGAATAAAATACTCTCCAATTACAATCCATATATGTAGCAAGGTAAGGGATAATTGTGTTTCATTTAAATTCAGTTTTCTTTGAATATTATTTAAATATGTAAATCACGTTTTGTAGTTGAGCAATGTTGTAAAATTGAACGCATATTTTAATAATTTCTGTCTCTTCGCTGCATAGAATGCGTGCAACGATAAATGATGTTTGGTTGGTTAATTCTTTTTAGTTTCAGCCATACGACAGGAATTTAATCTACGTAATTGCCAATTCTGAAAGCAGCAATTGTTTGTGTCCGTAATACCATATTGCTGGCCACTATATCTCAGAGTTAAACCCAATGTATCAGTCCTTTAATCAATAACAAAATTTTTTTTCCGGACGCTGCAGAATGATCCTACAGCGATCATTCAAGATGGTAACTTCAAAAGAAAATTTAGCCACCTGACTTATCTCTACAGGTCTGGTATTCAGTGGCTTTTACGCATCTTTTGTTTTTATACCCCTTGCCGAAACACTCCATAGAGGGTTTCAGAGGGCAGGAATGCCTCTCCGGTTTTAAAGCAGCAGAAGGTTTGGAGCCCCTTTGGCCAAAAGCTACCACAATTTCAACCGAGTACCCCCAAAGGCCCACATGTGGTGAGCTCGTACCCTCTCTGAAGTCCCTACCACTTCCTGGAAGAACTTTCGGGCCTTCAGATATAGCGTTCCAATACTCCCCGTAGACATGAAGGAATCCAATGGCCTTTGTCGTTGATTTGAACTATGAACCATTGGTGCCAAAAGCCGGTGTGCTAACCACTACGATGCCTCAGTATCTCCAATGATGTTAAAGTTGTAAAACTTCTACATCTTTTATTCACATTTAATGTCATTTTTATATACAACATAGTTCTCGAGCGGCATTACCTATTTTACATAAGAAATAATACACATGTGAAAGAAGTAATTCTATAAAGTAATAATCTACACAAGCTGAACAAGTAATTGAATCAATAAAACTGCATAATCTCATCAGTTACCTGTCTTACTAACTCTGTCTCTAAACACTCCGACTAAATAAACTCCCGAAAATATTCAGATTTAATTGTAATATTCTTAACAATCACATGAGAGAATAGACCACGAATTTCCTGACATTCAAAACATCCACCTCACAAATACTTATCACAATAAATGTTAAAGATATATAAATATATATATATACTTCTATTTTGCATCGAGTTCTGAATAACTTCATTTCGCGAGGTTTTCTTCGGATGCAACTTCATTAGCAAACTCATTATCATATCTGTCCAACAAAATCAGCATTGATATTCAATTCAGTTGTTGCTGTTATCTTTAGCGTTAATCCTTCGCAGGGAACGAAGAGAAATGCATTAGATTAGAAATGTGTGAATGAAAATCTTTCCTGTGGATTTGATGAAGAGATTTCGGCTTGTATAATTTAGGACCGAAGATTTCCGAATAAAGGCATGTAATAAAGGTTTTATTAAAATAGATTCTGTATTCCGTTAGTAACGCATTATAAGAATTTAGTTTTGAGCAATTGCTTTCGCGGCTAGCCCCAAATGCTGTATTTAATCAAATTGAAGCGGTGTATTAACGGAAATGTCTGTCAAGTATCAGTGACATAAATGTGCTTAGAATGCTTTATGTATTGATAATTTAAGGATATGAATTAGTGGCTTACCCGGAATGATTTAAAATTCTTTGCAGGGAAATGCATAAAAAATGGACAACAATAATTATGCTTGGACTGTATATTACTAGATATAAATATAAATATATCGGGGAAATTTATTATTTACCTGAGCATTTTAAAAGGTATCTAATTTCTATTAGTAATCAAAGTTTTCTGTTAAGGTCTTCTAAAAAGAAAACTTAAAATAGATGTAAAATATAAGTATATATATATATATATATATATATATATGCGATTATTGGTTAAGAATGCAAGTAATAAAGGTATAAAAAACAATAAAAAAATTAATTTAAAAATATACCCAATTGCAAGCTCGAGATACCATTTTTTAAACCAAGTATACTTGAATCATTGTTAATGGCTGACATTGGAACAAAATCTAAAACTGTATATTTAGATAAATTATTTATTTAGGTATTAAATATTTTCTAGCATTTTATTTTTTTGCTGAAAAACTAGAGAATATTTCATTGTGGCTGAAACCACTGTCTGGGGGGAAAATATTGACATATTACAAAATTCTCTCATAACAATCACAATTCTTTAAATTATAAGGAACCTAATTCTTGTAATTTTTAGAATATTTTCCAAGTGTAATTTATAAAATCATCTAAAATATTTCAGAAACCGTTTGCATTTGTATTACATTTAGTCATTTTTATGCACGTGAAAGTATCACCAGTATATTTAAAATTTTGGTTAGAGGATATCTTAGGGATTTGTAAAATATTTTCTCATTTTTCATCTAAAAACTAAATATTAAAAAAATGTAATAAAGTAAACATTATCATTAAATTTTCATTACATCATGTTTATTTTTGCACCTACCGCAGACCATTAAATATTTATTAAAACTGCTTGTCTTGTAAAATAGGGACAGGTAGGTCACGTTCTTTAACTCACGATTTCAGGCAACTAATAGCTTATCATAAGTGGTTGATTGGTTGTTTCAGTACTACTTTCCCATTTTGATTCCCAAGAAAGACAAGGGTTTTACATAGTTACCGAAACAGTACAAATACCACGTCTACGAAAGAATTTTAGTGAGCAGACTTTCGTACTGAAGACCTCCTATTCATCCAACGCATTTTTTAAAAGTGAAATGTAAATAATTCAGTTAAAAATGCAAAAGATTAAATTACAGGAAAAAGGCACTGACATTCGTAAAAATTAACAGAAATCTTCAATTAGCGCTCCACGCACCATAAATGCAAGATTCTGAGGATATATTAGAATCAAAGTACAAAAACCAAAAACCATCCAAAAATATATCGAGGCAATCCACCGGTTTCTTCATCAGGAGGCCTAACCGAGTAGGTCCAAGGTGGAACTGGCTGAATAATATGTAGGTCTAGCCAAAAAACATCCCAAGGCCCCGAGATCCCCACATTGAAAAACA
This sequence comes from Dolomedes plantarius, assembly GCA_907164885.2. NCBI lineage: Eukaryota > Metazoa > Arthropoda > Arachnida > Araneae > Dolomedidae > Dolomedes > Dolomedes plantarius. The sequence continues at coordinate 43,189,170 of OU015496.1, forward strand.
GAAAATAAAAAGTATTAGAAACTACTCCACAACATGATTAGAGGATATCTTAGGGAATTCATTAAGAATAGAACAGAAGAAATTCATGGGCAAGAAACTCAAAAGAACAGAACAGAAATTCATGGGCAAACTCAACCTACCCTTATAATTTGAGAAGTGACTGTTGTAATGAAGAACCAGCTATTCAACCTTAAAAATGGCAGCACCACAGTAGAACTACAGCGCCACTACGTGCCATTGCCTTTTTCCTGTAATTTAATCTTTTTTGTTGTTGAATTACTTACATTTTACTTAAATCATCCAACGTATTTATTACAACGACATAACGGAGAGCTTCCTATAGTCTCATTGACTACAAGGTGATTTACTGGGGACTTTACCGAAAACAATGGCTATAATTTTAAAAGAGGAAAACATTTCAAGCTGAAATTCGAATACAGAGTGCCTTACCTCTTCACAATCACATCGGAATCTCAGAAGATGCTGAAAATTTCCTATAATGGCATCCAAAGACACAAACTCGTCCCTCTATCAGAATGTTGATAATTGTTGCTACAAATTCCTGTGTGAGGGTTTTTAGCTTCTGATTAGTTCTAAGCGTATTGATAAACAGAACACTTTTATATGACTCCACAGATATGACACATAAGAAGGAGTCCTATGGAATTAAATCTGGGAACCTTGCCACCACAATACAGAGCCTTTTTTTGGGTAAAATCCTGATTGAATCATGCGTATATACTGGAGACTTATTGACGACAAGATTCAACCATTCAAACATTTTGACATTACGATAAATTTTCTGTTTTACGACATTGGCTGTAATTTTGTGACGGGTAAGAAATGTATCATTTTAATGAACTTAAACGGTGACAGATTTCATAAAGTGACTTATAGTCTCATTTACCATATACTTGTTAATTCTGACAAGACTCAGTTATTCAAAAATTGCAGTCCAATATAGGTTTTATTTTACAGTATTACTTGCAATTTTATAATGTTTCAGAATTTCTGATTTAGAGGATTTAAAAAAATAACTTAGGTAAGTAAAGAAAAAAAGTGTTTAAGCCCCAAAAATTTGAACAAATTCATTATAAAAGAAATATAAAGGTTTTGTTAACGCTGCTGTGTACTAATCATATTGGATTAGCGTACCCCAGTGTTAACCTGTGGAGAAAATGTGCATTATTTATAGATACATAAAGGCTTAAAATCGAATAAAAATGGTATTTTAAGATAGCCTGAACATTTAGAACCTTGCAACAGGATTCATTTTATAAATTTCGTCCTCCAAAGGAATTTATGAGCGTTTAAAACATATTTCGGCAGATTTTTCCCCGAATAATTTCAATTTTAAAATATTATTTGCATTCGAAAAATACTACAAGGTGTTAAATTTCTGTCTTTTTCCAAAAAAATTATACTCCGTAATTGAGAACCTTTCAATCCAACTCGGCAATCCTTGAACAATTTTTCCCCCATAGGTTAACATTGAGGTGAGAGAATCCAATAAGGTTAGTATACAGCATCCTTAACGTAATTTCGTATTTCTTTGTTTTAATAGAACGGCTATACGAGAGCAGTGTATGATGGTTCTAACTCCCCATCACCAGAGAGAGAATAATAGGCAATAACATGATAAAATTGCCTCTGACATGTTCTCTGGATGCGGTTTACGCGCTACTTATTTCCCAAGATGTGCCAAAAATTCTCCGGATGTCAAATCAAATTATCTTGTCTCCCGTAATGACAGACGATACACAGAAAAGAAGCATCGCCCACAAATAAAAACGTCAAAATCTTCTCACAAGTAGAAAACAACTCTCTCTCTCTGTCGTAACCTGAAAACTTTCTCGGTTTTTATATATAAAATACTAACTACATCCAATGAACATCAACAAAAAAAATGAAAGATGTAAAAAAGAAAGAGATTGTACATTCTCCTACCGTCAGATGTAATTCCTTTTAAGAAATGTATCTGAACAGAACACGGGATATAAAATAAGAAATACTAAAAACGAAGAGACTTTCTTGACGGATGATTGGACATAACTGATGATAACTGCTAGAAACTGCTTTCTTTCGTACATTTTCTTTCCGTTCTTCCCTTCTCAACTCTTTTGGGAAGATATTTCACGGTATCGATCTTTTTCCCCTTCAAATAGGGGCACACAAATTTATACAGTTTCTATTTCACTGAAGGATCGCCAAGATTAGATGCACACTTGTTACGAATTCAGGCTGAAACAACTCAAATTATGTTCGGAGCATTGCATAAATCAAGAGGGTTTTTGCATAATACATGCTATGTCACAGTTTACATCCAATATAGAAAAAAAATGAAGACAAAATTCAAAATTGGGTCGGATAATACATGAATGATGTTAATTTTAGGGTCAAATTAAACTGAATAAAGACATGAGATTCGCTGTACATATAAATCACTCTTTCATAAGAAAAATTATTACGTGCTCTTAACACTTGTGAAAAATTGATATTTTGCTGAAAATTGGCATTTTTTTCATTATTTAATCTTAGAGGAATTTTAAACTTCTAGACGTTCTTTAGAGACTTTATACGTCTTAGAAACATTGTACATGTAAACTGCTAAATTATAGGTATACATATTTTTTCCCCATTTTTCACCTTTTATAGACACTGTACTGCTCTAGACATTCTCTAGAGTAGACTTGTACATATACGGGCCGCGGGCCATATGCGGCCCGCCAGCACTCACTCTGTGGCCCCCGAAGCCTTTCGGGAAGACTCATAATATTATAAATTTAGAAAATACGGTATATTATTTTTAAAATTATAATATTACAAAAGGAATATATGGACAAAGAAATAAATATTTTTAAAAATTTTTAATTAACCAGTAATTTATTTTACATTTGATAAATTATTCGCTTTCCCATCTATTAAGAATAACTGAATCCATCCCAAGAATAACTGAAATATTGCTAAAATGAGCATATTATTTTCGGTTTCATTCATAAAAACATCTGTATATTACAGCATTATATTAAAGTGTTATATGTTATGCCGGGTCTTAAATTTAGTGTTTTAGCTTGATTTCGGTATAGAAATTAATAGTTTTGGGAATATAGACACTGCTTTCAGATAGACATGAATGCAGATAGACAGATGAATACAGATAGAGTTTCGGGAAGATAGACACTGCTTTCAGATAGACATGAATGCAGATAGACAGAGTTTCAGTCTGCATTCATAAAAACATCTGTATTTTACAGCATTATATTAAAGTGTTATCTGTTATGCTGGGTCTTAAATTTAGTGTTTTAACTTGATTTCTGTATACAAATTAATAGTTTTGTGAAGATAGACACTGCTTTCAGTTAAAAATAAATCATCGAGTTTCCTTCTTTTTCCAGGTATTTCTAAATTAATTGAGATAAGAAAATACGAGCGGGAATATCCAGTCATTTTGCCATTTCAAATTCCTTATCTTTGTCGAAATGCATGTTTCATATATCAGTCAGTCATTCTCTCCTGCGTTTGACCACTAATGGTAAGTTACAAATCATATGAAGAGAAAGGTTGTTAACTGTTTTAGGCATTTAATTAATAACAGGCTGTGTTGCTGGGATCTTTACATTCATATAAATAAAATATTATAAAAGCAGAACACTTCATATATTTTACTTTCCTGCCATTTAGATCCTTTTAATGATCTATTTTCATGAAGAATATTATAGCAATGAAGTTGCTTTACAATAAGTATGCCTTAAATGTCGTGTAGAAATTAAACACCAGACGTAATTTTTCTCAATTACGATTCTCCTTTGTAACATCTGTTAAAATATTCAACCTTAAATTTCTCTTCTAGTGGCGACAGAGTTCGCTTGTTACATTTAAATTTTTTTTGAAGGTTTCTCTTTCTAAAATAAATGATGATATTAAATACAGGTGTATTTAAAATCCACAAAAGAGTATTAGAGAAAAGCATTTTATTTGTTTTTACCTTTTACGAACAAAGTATACATTCAAAAGCAAATGATATATATTTATTAAGTTTAGATTGAATACTATTGCACTTATTAGAACAAATACCCCGATATACTCCACGTAAAGTGAGAAAGCAGAGGCTTATAAAATTATACAGCTGTAATTCCTGAAAAAAATAGTATTTTTTTATGATAAATTTATATGTGTATATGAGGTGGGTAGTTTCAAAAGTTATTTTATCCAACAGTTTTGAAAAGTCAATTAGTGGTGGATCCTGATGATGGTGATACTCCTGTATGTAACTGTAAATAAATTAAGTAGCATAATTCTCAGTTTCCTTCAGAAATTTAATATTAAGTTATGTGGTTATCGGCAACACTTTTTGGAAGTATAAATAATCACTTATATTGGATTAGGACAAAATATATATCCAATACATAAAAATTAAAATTTGTATGTACGTTTTTGTATAGAAATCCACAGTTTAGAAGCGACGATCGTGAAATTTTACACACATGCGTCGTTAAACACAGCTGAGGGAAGCAAGAACTTCCGGAATCGAAATTAATTACCGTTAATTTTTATTTAATAAAAAAAGAATTTTTTAGAAGCGTGCGACCACTAAATGTGAGCTGTTACAACTGATGGATTCACCCCTCTTGAATCACAGACCAAAGGCGGCAATGTTAGGACTAATCAACAGCAAAGAATATATATATATATATATATATATATATATATATATATATATATATATATATATATATATATATATATATATATATATATATATATATATGGGAAATTTATTCCCATGGTTGAAATATCAAAATGCAATAACACGTATTCTTGACTAACGTTTAATCAAACACAAACCATTTGCAACTTATGGTCACAACAGATTATCAAAATAAGAAAAACAGAATGTCAGTGCCCGCCTGACACGACATTAACACTCATCTAGCGAGAGCCAGATAATACAGCCTGCAATCTGCATTCAGGAAAAGTAAAAAAAACACAGCGTGCCATTTTCATCCAACGAAAATAAAAATAACGTGCGTTCCATTGAAAGCTGTTGAGATGCAAGTCGTTTGCTCAAGCGGCGCGTCATCCGTAACTCGTGGCGCGGCGCGTGTCCTGTAACTCTAAAACATCCGTGTTGCCACAAGGGTGGAATTCTCACACATACATACATATATATATATATATAAATATATATATATATATATATAAAACTGCATGCGCATCTTAAAAAAACTACATGCGCAGTAATTAATATTTCTTTTTCAATCCGGTAAAAAAGAGAAAGAAACAAATGGAGACGAAAATCACAGTTAAAAATATATAGTGCTTAATAAATATAGAAATTTTAATATAAAAATTATATGCTTGCATTTTTATATTTTAAGTTCACTTCTTCAATTGAAAAGAAATGTCTAAAATAAGCAAGCTTTTATTTTCTCTCTTTCGGCAAAGAGTAAAACGAGACTATTATATTTTAAACCTACTATCGGCTTTATTTATAAAATAAATGTAATAGAGTTTTATAATTTTGCACATGAGCCTTATTAGTCTTTTTTTGAAAATTTAAAATAACATCCAAAAGTAAAAATAAGTGAAGAAATAAGGCATTACTCCTGAGTAAAAATATCTTATTCAGTAAAAAATCTGATTGCGTGGAAAAAAAACGTGGCTGTAATCTTAAAAAAAGGCGTAAAATACTTACTGAGGAAAGAAATTCAACAACCTTTGGTGAAAAGAAAATATTTTCTATTTATTTATAGTTCTTTCTAAGCTATTTTGGTTTTAACTTGCATTTTGAACTTTTATATAAAACTTCTGCGCTTTGTGTTTCACGTTCTACACCAAATTATTAAATATAAAACTTTTTAAAAGTCCGAATATATCAGTATTAAGAAAAATAACTGCAGACTTAAACAATATAGAAATTTACCTATAGTAAAACTCGCACAATTTGACAGCGTATTTCATTATTTCACATTTTGAAAATAATATTTTTTTAGTTCGTACTTCAGTTATTGATTTTTCATATAAATATATTTTATATTGCTAGTTTTTGAATAGCTGAATAAATAAATATTGGAGTTATTTTGCAATTAAAGTAGACTGAGGACGCTCAGGGCAAAATTCTTATATTGATAAAATTAACTGATGCTAAATCGTATAATATTTATTAGGAAACTAATAATATAACACAAATCATTTGTTTCCAGTCGGTAGCCTTTATAAATGAATTTTACAATACTAGTTTCGAATAACTGAAGAAATAAATATTTGATTCGTGTTTTGTTAGGCAACTAGGATATATTAAAAATGAAGTAGCACGCTACCTTTGCGGATATTTCATAAGATTGATAAAATTAACATAAATATATTTTACATATTAAATTAACCAATCAACAGCGAAGAATTATATATATATATATATATATATATATATATATATATATATATATATATATATATATATATATATATATATGGGAAATTTATTCCCACGGTTGAAATACCAAAATGCAATAACACGTATTCTGGACTAACGTTTAATTAAACACAAACCATTTACAACTTATGGTCACAACAGATTATCACAATAAGAAAAAACAGAATGTCAGTGCCCGCCTGACACGACATTAACACTCATCTAGCGAGAGCCAGATAATACAGCCTGCAATCTGCATTCAGTAAAAGTAAAAAAAACACAGCGTGCCATTTTCATCCAGCGAAAATAAAAATAACGTGCGTTCCATTGAAAGCGGTTGAGATGCAAGTCGTTTGCTCAAGCGGCGCGTCATCCGTAACTCGTGGCGCGGCGTGTGTCCTGTAACTCTAAAACATCCGTGTTGCCACAAGAGTGGAATTCTCATATATATATATATATATATATATATATATATATATATATATATATATATATATAAAATATATATATATATATATATATATATATATATATATAATGCAATTCTTAAAAAACTGTATGCGCAGTAATTAATATTTATTTTTCAATCCGGTAAAAAAGAGAAAGAAACAAACGGAGACGAAAATCACAGTTAAAAATATATAGTGCTTAATAAATATAGAAATTTTAATATAAAAATAATATCTTTACAAATAACTCGTTTTCTATCCAGCATTTGAATTTAACTCACGCAGATGGTCAATCGTACGCTTGGAATGGATACCAAAAGGGAGAAATATTTACTAATCTACTTACTCCCCACTTATACCTGTACAAAATTGGAATTGTTGGTTTTAATGTATGATGTCATTATAGGCGAATGTTTGAATCCCATACGAGACATTCAAAGAAGAGAATCTCATTTCAAAGTGCAGTCCCTGCATTTCTTGCCATTTCCATTAATGTGATATCGAACGAAAAGTTCGATGATTTTCGAAAATTCTCCCGAGTAAAGCGAGTGACTTTAAATTCGCTACAAAGGATCCCCGAAATCCTCTCTGGATAAATTTGGTAGCTGAACAATTATTTCGTGAAATGCATTTACATAACTCTCCTCCAGACTTTAGGCTAAGTCTTGTAGAGTAAGAGTCAGTCGTTATCTTTAGCCTGTATTCCCTGCTCTTCCCACGAAACGAATGAAGGGGGGTTTGTTTGAGTTAAAAGAGCTCAGGTTGTGGACTTTGTGATATTACAGGCAGATGTTCTGAAACGTTTATGCAGCTGTCGAGGTATTCCTCTTGTTATCTCTAAATCTGCAAAACTAAGTGCCGTAATTAGTTAGTGTTGTTAAAAGTCATACAAAGGTAGAAACAAATGGTTTGACAATGATATTTTTTAAACTGTATCATAAATTCGGATTATTTCATTCGGAATAAGGAAATAATTCGAATACAATCGAAACCTGCTATAACGAACTTCAAGGGACCAAACATTTTGTTCGCTTTATCCGAACCGTAAAGAAAAATGTTGGAGATCACAAAATGTCTCATTAGTTGCAATGTGTATTCAATAATGATGTATTAAAAGTGATAAATCTATTAAAAATGGTAATTAATGAATAAAATCGAGTACATTAAACTGATATAATAATAATTAAATTACGTATAATAGGAAAACTATGGGACCAAAATTTTCGGTCGTTATATCCGTGAGTTCGTTATATACCATTGTCACTATAACGGGGTTCGACTGTACCTAGAAGTCACAGAATTGTTTATAGATATATTGATGGCAAACAAATTTGAAGTCATATATAAATCACCAAATATATATATATATATATATATATATATATATATATATATATATCATATAATTGATGATTTATATATATATATATATATATATATATATTTATATCTCTTAATATAATAAATTAAATCTACATCATCATATTTCCATAATAAATTCAAAACTCCTCTAATTGCGTCGAAGCATACTGTTGTCTATTTAACTACATTTCTACTATTTTAGTACGTATTAATCTATTTATTCTTCCATTCTATTTTAATTAAAGATTGCAATTAGTAGTGTTAAAGATTATTATTGAGTTGTAGAAATAAATGGTCTGATAATGATAATTTTAATACCAAATCATAAATTCAAATTATTTAATTCAGAATAATGAATTAATTCGAATACCTAAAAGTCAGAGTCCTTTTTATAAATTGTTCGATGACTGAAGCAAATTACAACAAATATATTAAGTCGTCATATTTTTATATAAAGTCATATATGCCATATACTTTAAAAACTATAAATTATGTCCAAACATTCTGTTATTATATTACTTATCTTCTACTTTATTATATTTTAATCTATTTATTCATCAAATCCATTTTAATTTAATTTTATAATCCCATTATAATCATTAATTTTGTATACAGTGATTATTTAGATCAAAATTCAAATCTGATTCAATGAAAGGAAAAGAGAATGAGAATGATTTGAAAATGTTTCTTCAATTTCGGTCAGTTCTATGGTAAAATACTTAAAATGATAAAACATTAATTTTTTAAGCAAATCCTAACCGTTTTAAAACTGTTCAATGTATTCAAGTCAAGCATTAATCCATAATTATTATAATATATTGCCGATGGTTTTCAATACTTTTTTCACATTCATACAAAAATCAAAATTATATATATATATATATATATATATATATATATACGTATATTTTTCATCCATTTGGCTAAGTGCTGTTCATAGAGTACACCATACAAATATATCTTCTTTACTCTAATATCAAATACTGGTATCCATGACTTGAGTAAATGAAACACTAGGATTTTGTTTCATGTAGTGGCTACTGATGAGATATATCGAGTATCGAGAATATATATTATCCAGAAGTAAATGATACATATCTTTATAGTATTTTTAATCAAAGTGTTAGGCCTAATGGTAAATGATTCATTAGAATTTTAAGCATCAGATTATGATGATTGTGCTCGAACTAACAACATTGATTTTAATTAATTTTCTCCGTTTATGTTTGACTGGATCACATATTTAATTGCTGTTCTTTTAATCATTTATTATGAAACGCGTGAAATTTAATTATTTATTATGAAACGCATTGAGTTGTGTAGTAGCTATATGTAGGCGATTAATAGACAACATTTAAACAATTACAAAGATTAAATATTCTAAATACTAAATATTATATGGATTAATGATTACTATAAATGCTTAATTACGTTCAACTTTATAATATATGAAGTATACCGAAAGTTTTAAGTAAAGTAACTTAAAAATAACGTAAGAGGAAGGAAATTATTGAATATGTAAGACACTTATATCAGCAAAAATTCATTCATGCTTCTTCAACAATCGAGATAAAGAGGAAACCTTGTTTAAGTTATCATCGGGAAATTATCTGAAAACTAACATTTATTATTCAAGTGCTTATGAGTTATTCTAGTAAAAGTCGAAAATATAATATTAAACTTTTAATTTATAGGGTCAGAAAAACTGTGTAGTGTGCTAATTATGTACTTTAGAAAAACTCATTAAAAATGTATGTATATCAGTATTTAAGCTCAACCACTGCTAAAGCAGGTTTTGTTCTTCGTTTACATAAACATGTATGCATATATATGTATGATTTATAAATACATACACATATATACCCATATACTCACATAACGCATACATACATATATGCTCATATGTACATATTTACATATATGTGTGTACATTATATAGTTATTTAAAGGATAAAGAAAATAGTTTCTTTATAAATGAGTTTCTTTACTAACTATTCTTCCATTTCGTTTTTCGATCGAAAAAGAAGTGTCTTATATGTATACTATTTCTTATTTTCTTTGTAGTTTAATTGCAAAGGTTTATTGTAAGAACTCAAAACTTCCTCTCAGACAAATCTGTTTTCTGAAGGATTTGCGTGATCTGCAAAAGAAGTAAATGAAGAAGAAAAAAAATGAAAGGGATCTCCTCTTGGTTTGAAAGTTAGTCAGTTCTCCGCATTTGCTTCATACATCAAAGAGGATCAGACCTTCTTGGACCATTATATAGGATATTCTCTGGCCCTCTCTTTAGTTTTTTCTATATGTCGTTGCTTCCGGACTGGCCTCCTTTTGTTGAAGCTTTTAAACAGTCTCGAAAAAGTTTTCTAAATCCAACAGGATGAATTCCTCGGATGAATTCCACTAATTCTAGAAATGTAAGAGGGTTCTAAAGTACGAGAGGACTTCCTTTTTTGTGTGGGCATAGATACGTCTGAGAGGGTACTTTCCTAGTATAAAAATATGTATGCTTTGAAAAAATGTTTTTCTTTTTCATTCGGAATTTTTACTTCTACATCGAGGACCAGTTGGGTTGCATGTAGAGCCGAAAAGACTTTCATTGATTGGAAACATGCTTGAAAATGTTCGGTTCGAAAATTTTTGAAGTTTGAAAATTTGTAAATAATAAAGGTTTTAAGATATTTGCCATATTTGTCTTTAAAAAATGTATTTTTAAAAAAAGAAAATAAGGGATAAAGTAGTCTTCCCTTATTTGTCGCGAAAAAATTATTTTTTTATGAATATGATTCAAGGTGACTGCCTACGTTCGGAGATAATTGTTTTAAAAAATCGTTTTTTGAAGGATTTGTTTTGGTCATTTATGGTAAAATAGCATTTAAAATTTAAAAAATAAACAGAAACTGGCCTGTAAATACCATACTTTTGTATAAATGGGTCAATTTGAAGTAATTTTTAATGAAATTTAGCTAAAACACCTATCACTCAAAATTCTAATGCTACTCTTTTAATTTCCTTCTCACACATGATATAAATGACAATTATCTTCAAAGTGACTCACAATCTAAGTAAAATTTTAAAATGCAAAAATACAGACAATTTTATGTTCTAATATGAAAATTTTCCCCGATTCGTCATTTCTTTCCTTATAAAAACAGCCCCAAACAAAAAACTATTTATTATAAATCAATTTTTGTGCGTCATTTCATTAATAATAGCATATAAAACGTTTCTTGAAAATTTTATCAAAATATACATTATGCGAAATATCATATAATGGTAGAGATTTGTGCTAAAAAACATAATTCTGAGAAAAACGCATTTAAAGTTGTTTGTCACTTCAGTTTTGTAGCAGACGATGTTTTTAAAAAAAAGTTATAACTCTGCCTCTAATTGATGTAGAATAAAAATCAAAACGGTTTTGTAAAGAGAAAGGATTGAATAACACGATTGTTGCAAAAACTAAAATTGACCAAAATGGCATTTTAAAAAAGGACATTTTCAACGTAGGCAGTCACCTCAAATCTAGTGAAACATTTTGGAGCGAAATATATTTCATAAATTCGGTAAACATAGTTTTAACATAATTTAAACTACTTTTTCTAATTTCAGTAACAATAAAACATAATTATAGAGCCATCTTTAATTGATAAAGACAAGGATAAATCTTGCTTTAAACATGACATTTGAACCATAGGCAGGGTTGTTAATCGAAAAAATATTAATAGGATCATGTATTTCTCTTATAAATCAGTACAATTCAGAGAATATTTATTTTTTAAAGTTAAGCTCAAACAGCCAAATAACGAATTTTGCCCAGCAATACATACGCCAGTCTCGAGATAATAAATTAACTTACCTCGTATACCTAATAATGAAGCCCATGTTTTACTCAAAATGAAAAAAAATTATAATAATTACTTATATTATGGTTACGTGAATTTAATTTAGTATTTCTGTACTATTCCTTATTTTCTTAACTCTAACGTATATTAAAAACTCACTATAACGTTGAAATCCCAATGGAATCCCGAACTCGGTGGAATAGAGTAAAAGTGTAGTAAAAATGTAAGCTGTACTTTCATACATTTTAGAGCAGCTCATCAGAATTCTCTACGGACATTTTTGATACAGTTTACCTACCGTTTTACTACTGAAGTATATCCATGTTCTGACTTCTGTATTCTATCGCAACTCAGACGATGTTCCGAGTGAACTTTGCCAAAACTTTTTAACATACACACAGATTTCCATTGCACACTTTTCTAGATGCAATGAAAATATATGGATTTAATTTCCTTAGAAATAACAATAACAAGTTTGAATTTCTTCTATGTGTGTAATACTTAAAGTTATCCTATACTTCAAACAGTTTTATTTACTATTTGCCCGGTCATATTTCCCAAACTTCAACGATGATCTAAAAGAGTTCAATAAAACATAGAATTATTTACAGTATCCGAATGCTCAAATATATTTGCTACAGTCTTTCGCAAGAACGATAAATTTCAAATAAGAAAGAAATAGTAAAACTATATTTTACATAAATATATCACTTTTAGTGATCCAGTGTTGTTGATACGGAAAGATTTGCTTCACAACATTGTGTAACTATATTCTTTCCTAATGAATTAGTTTTAAATTCTAGTACTCGCCGTAAGGAACGTGCATTACCCCTAATAATTTAAATTTCAAAATATTACATCCATTTGTTTTAAGGGGACAGTGGACTTTCAAAATTGTGAATTTTGTCCAAAAATTCGATTTATTTTTATTGAATTGTGAAACTACGGATGAGTAGGAATGTGTTGCAAAAATAATTTTCAATTTCTGTGATTAATTTCCTAGTTATATGCATTTGAATTTAATTTAGATATTGTGTGGTTACTAATAGCAATAAATTTAAATGTTTTTCTCAAAATAGAAATTGTCATGTCATACGAATATTGAAACTGCTCCAGGCGCATTTCTAATTATCGTATTGCTTTGAAATTTCAGTTTTATATACTTAACTGTATATCAAATAAATCTTATTTAAAAAAAAATATGCTTTTTAACTCAGAATTTCTAAATTTTGTACTTGAAAAGATGATTTATAGGTATTTTGCGTAATAAAAAGGGTGTTTTCCCTATTATTATTTTTTCTCTTTATATTTTTAATGAATGCTTAAAATAAGCAATACGTTTCATTGTTAGTTCTATAAGGTATCCTATAAATAAAAATTACCATATTATATGTAAAAGAAATGCGCATGGAAATTTTTAATTAGGCCAGTTTTTAATATAATTAACAATTCATGATTCATAAATTATTAATATTTCATCTTTAAATTTTAACCACTTTTACATATCTATAGTACTAATCACATATTCAAATTTCAAGCAAATCCATTCAAAACGAAAAAAGTTAGGTTTGAAGGTCCAGTGTCCCCTTAAAGGGTCACAGGACCTTAAAGGTCGACGAAATGACTATAAATATTGCCATAACCACAAAGACCCAAATAATATTAGAAAAAGAAATGTTCTTTCTTTATACATGAAAAGAACATATCTTTAAATATGTCACATATATAAATGAAAATTATAAATTTATACATAATTTGCAAATTAGCACATTAGAATTTTATATGATTAACTGGTGATTAAAAATCAAAGTTCTGCGAGCATCATAAAATTGAGATATATGCTTACAGAAAATAATTAATGGTTAGAATACAGTTGTAATAAATTTACCTGTAATGCAGAACCAAATAAATTGTAATAAATATTATTTCAATTAAAAAATTGAGCATAAAATTGGAAAACTTCAATAATGATATCAATTATTTGCATAATTTTGCAACATAAAAAAAAAGTTTTCCAGAATTGCACATTTTTCTGGTTTCAAAATGTAGAGTGCTATGAAATATATATGAGTGTAGTTTTATCAATTTCTTATTGATAGTTTAAAAGTATTGCTGCACACAATCTCAAAATTAACACTTAATCATAAAATTCTAAACTGCTAATTTGAAAATTATTTATGGATTTATAATTTCCATTTTCATACATGACATATTTAAAGATACGCATTTTATATGTATAAAGAAAAAAACTTTCTTTTTCTATTATTTGAGTTTTTGTGGCTAGAATTAGACATTTCGTTGAATATAGTCATTTCGTCTACCATCAAGGTATTGTTCACCCTAAAAGTATGAAAAAAAATAACCACCATAAAAAATTCTTTATTCACGACTAAAATTTAAAAAACGGTGTTTCAATCCAAGTCGACAATTACTGAAAAAATTTATCATTGAGATAGTGAATCCAATATAGTTATCACTAACTACATAACTGCGACTTTTTTAACTGTTTCTTCTTTTGTGTGAAGGCAAGTGTATTAAACTATATCCCTTTCCTCAGGCATAAATCTTTCTAATTCATTTTTAAAAATATTGTAGTAATCCATACCGACTGTATAAATTTTGCTGGTCGTAAAAAGCCCCTTATTTTTTGCGTCACTGATTTAATTACGAAGTTTTTCTCTTCTTTTAAATGCATTTGAAAGTCACTCCTAAATCACGAAAGACAGTAAGTACTTTCACGCAATTGCGGCCTTGAACCGTTACACAAACGAAAGCTAGAAATTTGTTTTT